>CAWUHX010000299.1:331144-407218 GCA_963922205.1 Romanomermis culicivorax | reverse complement strand
AAAATCTTCAACTTTCAGATGATAAGAAAACTCCATCTGACGTTTTCGTCAGTAACAATAATTTCGAAACGATCACACCGTCGCCCTCGAATACGGACTTTTTAGAAAAAAGTCAAATAGTACCACAAACTCCTCGGCCTCCATTCTCGAATTCGAATTACCGGATTATGCTACCGGCATCGCAAATTCCTCGTTTATCATCAGTTCCAACCTTGCCTTTTCCGCCATTATTTCCTATCTTTAATTGTCCTGCTTTATCACGTAAGTATGGCATAAACGTTGCCACTGATCTATGAATAATGTCAATTAGCGACAATATCAATTTCATAATTGGTATGTAGATCTGCAACGCACATAAACTTTCTGTATTGAAAGTTGATCTCCTGTAGTCTGGAATTTGAGTTAGACTGACGACTATAGTAGGCATACGAATAAGTATAAAATACTAGAATTTCTACTGTACCCATCTAAAGACCACACAGTTTGTCATTGACGTCGTGAGCAAACCTTTAAAATCTTTGGAATGTTTTATTACAGTTCCCGGTTTATTAACAACCTCAATATTTCCGTTTTTCGGATCGTCGTCGAATTTTTCGCCCAGCTTTATACCTCCGTTCTCGACTCCTCACACTTCGGCGAACTTACCGCCGTTCACGTCGATGGATTTCACTAGATTTTTTATGAGTGATATTTCGGCTTTTATGTCACAGTATTACCGCACTACGTCGTCTCACATCACGGCGGAAAACGGGCATCAACTTTGAGTCACAGATGTTTCTTGTATAATAATAATGTTGAACATACCGACCTGTACCGTTTTTTGGAAAATTGTTGAATTACAAATAAAAGCGTAGAATAAATTCAGCGTCTAATTTTTGTATACTGTTTATAAGGTAACAAACGACAAAAATAAGTGATATGTCATTAAAATCATACGCAAACCTTCACTGTTGTAAGCTTCATACGAAATAAGGGCTATTTGAAAAAAAAAAATCGTTACCACTTGAAACAATTTGTTAACACATGAAAAACTTTGTTACGACTCGAAAAAAATCGTTACCCTCAAATATGATGCACAATATTTTTTCAAGATGCATCGCGAAAACATCAACATGTAAGAGTTTTTCGATGTTCGACCTTCTTTTCGAGTGCATCGCAATTTATTCAAGTGCATTGCGTATTTTTCCAGATTATCCTGAAAAACAATCAAGATCACATCTTGAATAAATCAAGATCACATCTTGAATAAATCAAGATCACATCTTGAATAAATCAAGATCACATCTTGAATAAATCAAGAAGGGCGACATATAAAAGAATGACAATTTCTGAAACTGGCCATTCGTAACGGTTCTAGCACACTATAGTCTGTTTTTTTTTGAAATGCTTGTAACCGAAAAAAGATGAAATGAAGTATTCATTGCTTGTTCAATTACCGCGCGTGCGCACACTATACTGCGTTACGGGAAAAGACGCGTTCGTTGAAGTTATTGACGGAATTGAAGGCTATTTGTCAGGAAAAAAGTCGGAATGGAGAAAAAAAATTTTGCACATGGTTCTCATTTAATGGAAAAATTTGGGAGTTCAGATCGTGATACAATTGGTGTGCTTTGGAAAGTTGAAATCTCAAAATCCGGGCAGCGCTGGTCATTTGTTTAGCTTCTTCTCGCGGAGCGAATATTTTTTCTGGCCGAACCTAAAAAGCCTACGTAGCCAAGTTGGCTTACAAAAAGGCGTTTATTCGATTATTGTCATTAGCTACATTCAGATAAAAATCTAACGACTTGTGTTTCTGTCAGTGAACGCGAAAAACATGCTGCATGATGCATAGCCAGACCTCAACACCAAGTACTGCCATGAGCAATAAGCATGTTTTTTAATTTCTTTAAATTTTTCTTCTTTTCCAAATATTTAAATTTTTCTGTTTGTTAAATTTTCTTTCTTCATTTTTCTGATTTTTTTTCCAAGTGTTAAAATTTTTTTTGCTTTTTTTAATTTTTTTTGAATATTTGAATTTTTTTGTTTTTTCAAGTTTTTTTACATTTTTCCATTTTCTTCTATTTTTTCCAAGTATATTCAATTTTTTTGGTTTTTTATTTTTCAATTTCTTATAGTTTTTGATGAAATTTCGATTTTGCATTCTGTCACGTGCTGACGAATTTTGTCGAACGTCACGTGATTCACATCACAATTTTTCTTATGTTTTTCGTTACGTTTTATGTTACACTAATTTGCATTAATTTTACGTTTCGTTTTTACAATTTCTACATGCAATTTATGTGTGTACTTTTCATGTTTCGTTTCTGTTTCATTTGCGCACATTTTATTTCCGTTTCGATTTATTATTTTCATCGCACACGTAAACTACAGTATGTTACCGCTAGTCAAGAATTTCCGTTAGAGATAAGCTCTCCGAGCTCATCGCTGTAATTGGAGCACGACGTGCACCTCTTATCAGTAAAAACTAGCGACGTTTCGCTACGTGAAACGACTAGTTTGAAATTCTCACTAGATGACGTTCCTATGTTAAGCATGGAGAGTGAAAACTCGCCCCAATGCTTAACGTTGTGAACTGGAAAATGTCTATGTGACCATAGGCATCTTCTGCCGCCATTTTCCCCTGCAGAAGTTAGCTTTGGGGAGTGTTAACTCCGCCCAAGGCATACTGTAGTTTATGGAGCCCTTTAAGAGGGCATGTTTCGTTAGTTTGTCATTCATTTTTGGGCCTAACTGTTGTTGCCTCTTTTAGCTTTCGTCTCGCCTTTGCTGTTTGTCGTCTTTATTATATTAATTTACATATTTCAACTGCGTTCGCCGCTCGTGGAATAAATTTGCATACTCTCGCCTCCGGCCTTCGTTTAGGTTACCAGTTACAGTAACCCAACCATTGGAGTTCACCACCCATCGCCGTTGATCGAGAACACCGTCGCCCTCCCTGAGGAAATGTTTGATACCACCACCTGCCGACCCGCAGCCGCATTACCGCTTACGCCGAATATCTCCGGATTCCCGTGCCTGCTCACTGCCGTCCGTAGGACCCATGCTTTGACCCCAGAACCTGTCGCCCAGCACCGAGTACTTTGAGGAGAGGATTTTGTGAGTCTTCTCAGCGGTTTATATTGTTGAGGGTATATTTGTGGGAGTCTCTCCTAAGCTAGTTTCCCTTGGAAGTACCCTCAGTTGAGAAAGCCCTCAGACCCTTAAGGTCAGGGCCAATAAGGGGATTTAGGTTAACAATCGGGTCCCCTACAGTACGCCATTCTGCGAATGGCACCGTCCCTCATTCCCAGTGAATGAGGACTAGGGATTGGCATCCCTGACCCAGCGGCGTTATCCATTATTCTACAGCAGAACCCAAGGACAAGGCCGAGGTACATCATAGGTTTACCTGTGGTAGTACCAGCTGGGTTAGGTTCCCGAACTGAATATATAAACGGAGCCACCCCACGGGGTCACAGCATGTCACTTGCAGTGTCATGGCTGTACTTCCTGTGGAATATGGTATGGGTTTTCCCATCAATGTGACTGATCACCAATCTACTTAATGTGACATGGCTCCCAATTTCAGTTAATGTGACAATTCTGAAAATGTAGTTCTGATCTTAAAGTTGAGTCTCAGGATCAAAGTTCGATTTTTTATTGGTTTACAGGATCAGGTATTCATTTTTGACATCCAGGATTTTTTTGAGAATCAAATTTTGATCTTCAAGTTAAATAATTTGAGAATCAAATTATGATTTTGAAACAATTTTCAGGCTCAAATTTCAACTTTTGATTGTTATGATCAAATTTCGATGCCCGATTTAAAAAATCAAATTTTAAATTTTTATGTGATTTTCAGAATCAAATTTTGATTTTCAGAATAAATTTTATGATCAAAATTTAATTTTTGATTTTAAGATTTAAAATGTTGATCTGATCCTCGAATTTTTATGCAAAAAACTCTAAAAAACCTACAATATTAAAAGGACGATTTTTAATTGGGTTTTTCAGGCTCAAATTCCGACTTTTTATTTTCAAGATGAATTTTTGATTTTTCCAGATCGAATTTTGATTTTGTCACAACAAAACTGTGATTTTTAGTGAAATTTTGATTTTAATGTGGTTTCAGAGACAAAATTTTGATTTTCAGAATCAAACTTTGATTTTTAACGTGATTTTCAAGATGAAAATTTTGATTTTCAGAATCAAGTTTATAATCAAATTTTGATTTTTAATGTGATCTTTTGTCATCAAAATTTTGATTTTTATAATCAAATTTGGAATTTTCAGAATCAAATTTTGTATTTTAAAAATCAAAGTTTGAATTTCAATTTAATTTTCAGAATAAATTTTTGATTTTTAATTGACTTTTCGGCTCACATTTTGATTTTTAATTTAACTATAAGAATCGGATTTTGTTTTTCATTGTGGCTTTCAGTATCAAAATTTTGATATTTAAAATTGAATCTTGAATTTATGAAATCAAATTTTGAAGTTTAATGTTATTTTCTGAAACAATTTTTGATCTTCGGATACAGGATTTGATTTCAAGGATCAAAAATTTGACTTCGGCCCAAATTTCGTTTAGACAAAATTACAAAAATGAAAATAGTTCTATTTTCGCATCATTTTCGTCAATGTGCAGTAAACGCATTAAACGCCATAAAAGCCTTAAACGCCAAGGCCTTAAACGCCATAAACTTCTTAAACGTCATAAAAGCCTTAAACGCCATAAAAGCCTTAAACGCCATGAAGGTTTTAAACGCCATAAAGGCCTTAAACGCCAAGTAAGCCCTAAACGCCATGAAGGCCTTAAGCGCCATAAAGTCCTAAATGCCATATCATAGAAAGAATTGTATATGTTTTCAATGACGGAGGCTTTCTTGGTTGGGCCTTTTTTTAGCCATGCGAAATTTTTTTTTGAACATTTCTCGCATCGGACGGAATTTATTTTTAAAATTATCGAGTCTAGTTGAGAGTTTTGTCACAGTTTACAGCCGCCAGTTAATCGATTCCTTACATACAGTCGACAACGATATTACCTCGGCACGATATTCTGCACGCGTACTTGCTTTCAGCACTTTTGAGTTACAAGCATTTGAAGAAAACTGACTATAGGTGTTCGCTGCTCTACTACCGATTGCACAGATTAGCATTGCCAGAGCGACTCCAGGATTTGGGAGAGAAACGTCAAGTCTACGGGTTCAGAGGAAAACGCACTATGACAGCGTGTGCGCATCGTGACACTATCAAAGGCGTACGCGCTGCACTGAAGAGAAGTCGAACATCGAAAAACTCTTACATTTTGATTTTTTTGCCATGCATCTTGAAATTTTTGCGATGCAGCTTCAAAAGATGTTGTGCATCATGTTCTAAGGTAACGATTTTTTTCGAATGGTAACAAATTTTTTCAAGTGTTAACGATTTTTTTCAAGTGGCCTTTCTCGTATTCCGTAGCCTCATGCTTGCAGCCCATTTAATCTAAAATGATAGACGCAGCAGAAATCAAAAAAGTAAGTTTAATTTGATATGCATTTTTCGCATAATTTCTTCAAAAGAACGAGAAAGGCCAAAATCATTGAATTAATATCATATGCTGTCGACTTGAACAGAATCGCATCGATAAGTGAGTGCTACTCGAGAAATTTTGACCACTTAATCAGGTTATCGAAATAAATTTTCAGCTGTTCTGTTTGCCGTTTGCTGACGAAAAACTCTATCATTGATTACAATGATAAGCACGTATTGAACTTACTTTCAGGCGATCGGTAAATCGATCATTTCAAAAGAAATGGAAGATAGTACTTGCTGAGCAGTTTTACAATTTCACAAATATCTTGAAAAGCACTTTACAGAATTCTGTGATCTATTTGAAATAAATTTTAGACATGAGGATTTTTATGTTTTCGAAGGTGTTGTACTGAATGTTATTTGTAGACAAATAGTTGAAATGATACTGGAAAATGTACTGTAGTAAAACTAATAGTTACGAAGTGACTGCAATCCGCATTATGGTCACCTGGTGAATC
Source organism: Romanomermis culicivorax (assembly GCA_963922205.1). Classification (NCBI taxonomy): domain Eukaryota; kingdom Metazoa; phylum Nematoda; class Enoplea; order Mermithida; family Mermithidae; genus Romanomermis; species Romanomermis culicivorax. The sequence continues at coordinate 401,207 of CAWUHX010000299.1, read as the reverse complement.
CATGCAAAATCTAAACTGGCCAAATTCAATTTCAATGGATTATTCGACGAACATCAAAAGTCCAAAACTCAACTTGAAGACATAATGCATATGTGTGGGAATGATGCTGTAGTTTAACGATTTTTTTGAGCAAATCTTGATTCCCAAAGACAAACATTATAACTTTAAAAACTGCTGACCAAGCAAAAAGTCACATTTTTGACTACTCTATGCAATCTGAAATGATTGATGCAGCGAGGTCGCAGCCAATCTTTTATTCAAAATTATTGTGAGTTCTTTGATTCTGTTCAATAGATGTTTCCTTCATGATACAGAATCCTTGCTGATCGCTATTTTGAATGATTTCAAGATTATCGAAATCGATTTCCCGATCATTTCAAATTGAATGGAGCATAGAAAACCTTTCTTATCAAGAAAAAAATTTTTATCCCATCGGCTGTCCTGGTTGACTTCTGATAGAATTTCCATGCTAAGCATACCTTAATAAAACTCCTGTGATTGCTCAATTACCGTGTTTAGTGTGAGTTCTATTCCTTTTTTTCACATCATCAATTTTGATGAAGCGTCACAAAATTTCACTGATTTTTCTATACTTCATTGATATCACTGTTTCATGATCTTGTTCTTACTACACTCCATTCATTTTTAAATGACGGATGCAAAGTTTCGGCAAGGCAACCACTACAAATTGAGAAATCAATTGCGGTTAATTTAGAAATGATAATCGGATTCAGCATCATGCTGGAAAAATTTATCGAACAGGGCTAACAGAATTTTTGCTGCGATCTTGCTACATCGATCATTGCATTTTCGCCCTGTACTTAGGTCAGCCATTTGTGAAAAACAGAAAAAACGACTCTTCCTGTGCTAAGATAGAAATTCGTTCTTGAAAATTCTCTCGAAAGGGCTCATAATCACAGGACCTACAAAACATAACTTGAAAGTTCCTGAAAAATACTGCAAACTTTACAAAACACATTTTGATGAAATTTGTAAAGGAAAATTTGAGACGGAAAGATGTTCATTTTTAACACGGGTAGTCAAAATCGTATATCTTCTAATTACGATATCACTTATATCTAAAGTGGGCAGGATCAGACTTAAGACCGAAGCTGCTCATGATTCTCTTTGATGGAAAGCACTGATTTTTCGTTGTAAGTCATGTTTATTTAGAACTATTATCGAACCCGGAAGTTTTATTGAAATTTTCAGCTACATATTTCAAGAATGTCTAATTCTCGTGCTCAAAGAAAAAATTATCGAAAAAAGATGTATGTGTTTCGAAAAGACAAGCTCAAAGCCGAATCCGGCCAAAAATGAGAAGGAAAGCAAAGGATGACATTAGCTTCAGAACATTGTTTTATTGTAGTGGCGAAACATCCAATCGAACATTAAACACGACTAAAACGAACAATTGCGATTTGAATAACCAATTTTTACATTAAAAAACCACGCCTTCCTCTAGGGCCTGAAGTTCGGTGTTCGTGCACCGTATTTATTTTGTTGACCAGCTAAAAATTGAGAGGTAAATTATTTATCTTCACTTAAGAGCGTACAAATTCAGGTTTAGGTTGAAAAATTAAATGACTTAGCAAAAAACTAGTTACACGAAGTATAAAATACAGATAAAAAATTCTATTCCACTTTCTTTAATTGTACCCTAAAAATTCTCATACTTATGAAACAAAACAAGATGATTACTTTATTGACGGAAGCACATTGTTTGGTTAGGATACCCAGATAAGCAGCCAACGAAATGTCGTTACATTGCTGAAAAGATAATAAATTGAAATTGGCCTTCTAATCATTAAATTTAGTGCGAAATGAGTGAAAATTGTAGATTACCAAGAAAATCTTCAAACGTGGGTATCTATCTTTCCAAGTCAATAACATTATTTTAGAATGGTTGAGCAAAAAAGAGTTGCTGCTGGTATTTCGGTGATTAGAGCTGAAGATTTATAAAATTCATTTTATTTAATTTCTAGATACGCTGAAAAATGAGTCTTTTCAACCCTTATCTCTGAAATAAAACCTTTACATTTTCAGTCGAAAATTGTGTATTCATCGTTTCCCAAGAAAAAAATTTGTGTTAACAGCGTTCAGAAAACTTCAAGCGAATCTTGACTTCCAACAAATTTCAAACCAAAAACTGAATATCACCGATTGGCAAATGAGGCGTGGACTTTAAACCGGAAAAAACGAACGTTTAATTTTTCCGGTGCCTAGCAGCGGAGAATGTTTGAGCACGGATGCTTATGAAATGTTTTAAATGTATTCCAGAGATAATTTGTAATATTCTCGGCTTGGATTTTCAGTCGAAAAATGACTGTATTAAATAAATGCATGAAGAAATGTGGTAAAAATCAGCGAATTTATATTCATCGCGAAAATTCCAATTCTCACTATACGTTTAAAGAAAGTGTCGAATTTTACCTACTCTAAAAAAGAAGTCTACACAATCGCGGAAAAAACCTGACCTGAATGATTACGAATGCCACACAAAAGATATTTATTTTTGAATGAATTAAAAAAAGCTAATGCCTTTTAAAAACTTTTTCTCTGTCTAAACGTGAAAGTTACTATGACATGTGTAGATCAACAATTTTTTTAGATTGTAAGAATTGTTAACCAATTTCCCCGGGGACCATTACTCTGGAAAGTTGGAGTTAGATTTTTGTGTCCTCATTGCAATTCTATGAAACCAGGTCTCGCAGAGCTCGTGGACTCACTCCGTTCGTGAAATAGGCAGTTCGCTGGCGAAATTTCAGATCATCCCTGGATACATTTTTCCGGTTACACAAAAAAATTTTGATAACGAGATTTCGCTAGAAAAATTTTCGATTCGCCGACGAAATTTTTCAGACGTCACTGGTGAAAAGTAGCTTCGAGTTTCACAGAGGTTGCTAAGTATTTTCCTTGCGAAATTTTTATTTAATGGATGAGATAAAAGTCAGTGAGGTTCAGACATTCCTGACTTACGAAAGTTGGGTTTTACGGTACAGAGTATCTAGATGATAAATATCAATTAGCTTTGCATTAATTTTAAACTTTAATGATTTTGGAACCCTAGGCGTACGATGTGCGAGAAATTATGGAAGATTTTAATAATGAAGATGACAATTTTAACATTTTTCAACGCTACATATCGAAAGTTTCGAGATATAATCAATGATTTTGATATTTTTAACGACCTTTCAGAGGAGGCGGAAACATGAGATTTTTTTGACACCACAAAAATATTTCAGTTTTTTCAATATAATATTACACAAACTATTTTCTTTAGAATACGAAAATAGCTCCTCATCGAGGAGCATCAATCGAACGAAGCAAAAAGTAGGTCAATTGAAGAAATTAAAAATCAATACAAGTTTTTCTACAGTTAAGCAAACCTAAGCGATTGACATAATAAACTAATTCGCTTGCGAACTCAGTTCGACCCTAAAATTGTTTCAACTTTTTCAGAAAGACTTCGCTTTATGAACTGCGAAATGAAACTGACGAGTATGTTGAGCTGAGCCTATAAAACTCACCACGTCATATTCTTTGACGAATGCTTCGCTTTGTGCTATAGGTAGACAGGCCGCTAAACTTGAAATCAGCCGTAAAAGATCTTGATTCTGCGGTAAGCGACCTTCCTCGACAGCATTCATATATTCCGTAATTAGCTTCAACCTCGGGGCCAACATTTTGATGGCGCCTGCTTGGGCATTGAAATGCTCGGTCACTTAAAAAACAGATTACAAAAATCCAACGAAATTCGAAAAAAGATCCAAGTTATCCGGCGAAAATAAAACAGCCATCAGTCGTAATAAGGTATCGGAAGCTACAATTTTCATAATTTTTCGTTTAAAAACGCGTGGAAATGAATTTCCGCAACACTATTTTTGAGAGATCTTACTGTAGTAGGAAGTGTGCATGGAACAGTTTGATTCTGAGACACCTTTTCCAAAATGCATAACTTATTTTCAACACCGGAACTAATACGTAGTTGATGCACATGTCTGATTTGCAAAATTAAAAGACGATAACCGACACAGTATCTGACCGTCCTTATGTTCTATATCGTAGCAACCTAAATAGGTGACCTTGAATGTACTTCTGCATTCAGTTACAAAACGATTTTTCTTCAAAAGCTGTCGCAGCATAATATTAGGAAAAAATTACTTACCATGAGATGTTTGTGGTGCATTTGTAATTGAACATCTGGCAACGTGATCGATACCAATCCTTTCAGATTCTTCGGTTACGAAGCCGTAATTTATTTCCAAAAATTGAATAGTAGCCTATAAAAAAAAGATGACGTCTTGTCAATTGAGCAGCTTTGCGGTGACAGAACTTTTAAAAAATATAACGTTTGAACGCAAGATTACTGAAAAATTGACGATAAATATATTCTCAAAATACGAATTTTTGTTTTATGGAAGATAAATTTATTGATAGGCAGAAAATCTCTATTCCGGCTTCAAATGTTCCACATGTCAAATATGCAATCACATAGGGGGAGTCACGGGGAGGTAACCCCCTCTACTTGAGACCCTGGACACCCTTCTCTAGCCCGAAACAGTCGTCAAACACCCCTCCCTGAACTTTTTCGATGATTTTTACGCAAATTTTGTATAAAGAACATACTTGCGGAGTCTTTTTTGTTTTTTCGCTCACTCACCCACACTCCCTTCGATGAAAAGTCTAAAGACCCCCCTTGGAAAGTTTTTGTCGTGCATGTCTAATGTCAAACCACTGTTTTTACCCGCGACCTTCTTTGCACATTTGTGAAAAGATTTAAAAAAAATTGATTCGAAAATCTTTTGTGTCTGTGAAATTTCGCAACTTTTTGCATAATTTTGTACATTTTGCGTTATTTCAGCAATCTGAAACACTTGAACGATTTAATCATAGTTTAATACTAGAGACATCATATGACGAAAGTGATGATGAGAATAATGACGATGAGTGAGTATAATGACGATCATGATCCTAAATAACCGTTAATTTGGCAAATAAATGTTGTGATGGATCTTTAAATCTTTCTCTGATCCATGAATCCAATTTTTTTCAATTAAAAATATCTTGTCAAGAGTCACAAAAATTCGTTTCACATTTGTGGAAAGATTCTTAAATTTTTTTGCACATTCTGAAAAACAGCGTGTCAAAAACGATTTTCTAGTGGATATAATTAAAGACTAACGCAGAGAATTAGAGAGAGCTTGCACAGCATGATTACTTTTTCAATTTGTTATATTATTTGTAATTCTATTCGCATTTTTTCATCATTTTTTTGGTACTGCTTTTCGGTATGCATTTGAACGCGAAATATCTCGATATTCGATTGTTTCTAGACAATTTACTTTGCGAAAGAAAAAGTTTCCCCGTCAATTAACTGGGTAACAGTACATTTAAATTAGCTAGTTAAGCAAATTCAGGTAAAAACAGTAGCATTTTACTTCGCCACCGTCGATCTCAATAATGGATTCGAAAATTCGGACTGGCAACTGAAATATTGAAAATGATATGCATAATTATGAAATATGGTAAATTTTTCACCTGATCTGACGGTTTGGCTTGCGTATTAAGTTTCAGAAATATCGGACTTTCGTTGGATTCTGAAAACTATAAAAGAAAGAAGGTAATTTAAAATCGGCTTTAAAAATCTTTTCAATGTCAGAAATTTACATATAGTTTATGCATATTGACATCTTCGTGCGTGGGTAAATCGCCCGTATTATACCAGCCCAGATATTCCTGATCGGCAAAAACTTCTTTATCTATATATGAATACATGCATGCAATAAACTAATGAGTGATGAAATAAAACGCAGATTCTGTCATTTCAACAGGGACGGCCGGATACAGATCCACTGATATCCACAATTCTCTAGATCTGAATTCGATCACTGTATTTTTTAGGATGCGGATCCAATGAAACACATTATCTGGATCCGGATCCGATGTTGTCGAAGATTGAGATCTCGTCATAAAGAGAACTTATTCACTTGGGTTTGCATTAATTTTTTCAAATTTCCAAACCAACACTAGCCAAATTATACTTGATGAACAGTAATTTTTCAAGTGTACCACCCTTTAGACAATTTTGGTAGGATTGTTTGTCTGTAAAAACGGGTTAGTCTCTTGATTTTTTATCGACTTTACAGATTGTAATTTTAATTTCGTAATAGTCCAGAGCAGGCTTTTTTACGCACGGTAAACTGTTTTTAGCCGAACAGAAAAATTTCGGAGCATTTTCTGCACACAATATAAATTTTTAATCGAGAAGCCTCTAAATTTTTTCGGTTTTTATTCTACTGAGAGAATCGATAAAAATGTGCATTTTCGGCTTTTCAGCAGGCTAACATCCAAAATTTTTCAGTGCTATGCACTGAATAAATAATTACAACATAATTTGAATTTTTCCGCCACATTTCCGACCGTTAAATTCACTTGTCTAATTGTGGCATTATCCAATATAAATACCGTGCTCGACCAGGCTTTTCCAGCACGGTGCGCATTTTTTTCACCTTGCGGAAAAACATTTGGACATTTTCCGCAAGAACGGAATCTTTTTGGGCGTTTCCACAGCCGGCATTGATGAGAAGGTGCATTTTGGTGCGATCTAGAAAGTCAAAATCTCAAATCTTTCCGGCATTGGCAAGAGCCTATAATATTCATTACAATTAAGGTGAAACACAACCAAAAAGGAGTCTAGTTTCATTCCTCAATTATTCCCGATTGCTTCCATGAATCTGCTATGTCTCATCCCATATCAAAGTGAGTGAATCCCGATACTTTCTTTGAAAATATAGTGAAAAGCGGAATTTTCTGATTGTGATGAACACGAATTCATTGACTTGTCTCACACTTCTTCCTTCACTTGATTAATACCATAATTTTTTTTGATTGAAAATCCAAAAAAATCTCAGCTCGACATACCTTTTGATTTTTAATCTGGTCATTTTTACGTTTTTTAGATAACTACTGTAATGACGATTTTTGAAAATTATATTTATTTAGAATAGGAAAAACTTGCTTAGTGCAGAATTTCTCTGGTCATTCCAGCACGGTGCAGATAGAGGCGTGCAAAAAAGCCCAGTCCAAAGATTTTGAGCTCTTACTTCAATTTGCTTCTCATTTGAGAAGAAATATGAATTCATACAACTTAATTTAAAGTAATTAAACACATAAACATAATTAGTCATTCACACAGATATGCTACATACAGGAATATAGGATCCGAATCCGGCCGCATCTGACGTTCTGGATCCGCATCTAACGATTTTCAAGTTTATTTGGATGATAATCACGTGTCGGCGTGGGCCTGATGTTTGACCCCACCTTAAAAGTGACTTTTCAAGGCGTGCAAAAATGTTTTTCTTCTAAAAGACAGCAAATTGGGTATCAATCGATATATTTCGTTAAGCTTTATTCAAAAACATGACTCAAAATGATGTACCTCGATTTTTGACGGAGTAATGGGTGGTTAAAGTTGACTTAAGATTTGACTGATCCCCCAGATTTGCCTTGCTATCGATGTGATGATGCTTCAAAACTTATAGGTCATCTACGGAATATTTGGTATATTCTTGTTAGACACACAACGTCAGGAGTAAAAAACAGACTTTGAGCAAAAGGGACTCCGCCCAGTGAAAACTCATGCGTGTAACACTTAATTTTTTGCAGACATTTCAATAGCATAAATGAATTTTCGAAAACATGATTTTAGTACGAGACAATAAAAGAAACCAGTTCGATGATTGTCACAACTCGCATAATGGAAGCAATAGTTTGCTGTCAAGATAAATTTGATACGACACCTACACTGATTCTCCCTCGTTTTGAAATACTCCGAATCGATAACGAAATGTCCATCCAAAAGGGTATAGGGCAGCTCGAAAGAATTTGTCAATTCTAAATGACGACCCATTTGTTTTCCGATTATAGCACCAATAACTAAAAAATAGAAAAATAAGAAACGCCGAAAATAACTTCATTTTAGTTATTCGACAAAGTTTATTAATAAAATAATGTATAATTTCCGATACTATATAGGAAACTCGGATAGATAGGCCTCTCTTTCTAAACTAGTTAGCTAACATTGTAACATTGGCTCACGATATTTTAGAAGAAAATGATTTGAAAATTCAGTTACGATTATTTAAATATTCGAAGATAAAGATATGTAAATTAAGTATTCGCTCACAATCCAGAAACCCATATGATGACAAACGGCGCTATTTTTAGGTTTTATAAAAACACCAATCTACTATTTTGTACCTTGTTGCGGTTGTCCATTGTTCTGAGCTTTCGCTCTAGTGAAATGATCCGATATGTTGACCAAAACCAAAGGATGCAATGAAACTGTGACCGATGCTTGGCTGTGCGCTCCTGCCAATACCATAGGTTGCAATTTACTGGAACTGCAGTCACTTTTTTCCGTCAAGCTCATCTTCAGAATCTTGTATGTTTAACTAAAAAATAAAATGCAATAATTAAAACTGTTAATCCAACTTCCAATTTTTAAAAATTTGATGTCAAACTGTATATACGTGCTGAATCTTTTGAACCAAAAAAATTTATTTCAGGGTACCTAAAAGCCAATCATCAGCAAATTACGATTAGCAGTAAGTTACCTGACAAAGCTATCCTAAGTTTGATTGAATAAATTTTCGAAGAGAGGTGAATTTTGGGGGAGATAAACTCGTGTGTACAAATGCAGAATTCTATAAACTCCAAAAATTTCAGATTTTACAGGAGGATTATATCCAAAATATTTTTCGATTTTAGCAAAGGTTAAGAATGACAGAAATCGTGCTAGTTTTCTGGAGTAAAAGATGAATTAGACTTTAAAAGCGAGAGCGATAATTCGAAATTTGAGTTGTACTGCAATTGAAAAGTAACGACAATGTCTTGAAGAATTGCATGTTAGACAAAATATTTGACACGGATACGCGTCAAAACATAAAGAAGGTCAAACAACCAGATCTTTTTGTTCGAAGTAATACGCGACTATGCAAATGAACCAATCGTAAACTAATCGTAGATGTTCATTTTGGCTGTATTCTTTCAATTTTAGACATTGTCTAGCTAAATCGCGTAAGGCAGAACAAGGTTCCGGCTCTAGTAATTCTAAAGCGCATGTCAATGCGAAAAGCCATTGAGTAATTTCTCGAATATAAACGACATTCGATTCGAATTTCTTTACACTTTCGACGTCGGCCGAACCGTCATCGGGAATACTTTCGCAAAACCAAGCGCAGCAAAACTCTAAGGCATTTTTGACGTCAGTTTGAGACATTTTAGCTAATATATGGAATAATGGCGGCGTACCTGAAAAATATTTTAAACTTAGAAGTCAGGAGAACTTAATTTATTAGAAAGACTTTTGGCGGTGCAGAAAGTTGATGTAATGCGTTTAGCGTATTTAGTTCAGTCTATTTTTCTTAAAATACTTCCAAATAATATTTCAGATAATTTACACCTAAACTATTTGTAATAAGAGTCTGACAATTTTTGAGCATAGAGTTTCAACAATTTTCTGGATAAAAGCGGTTTTTTGTAAAAGATTTATGTAAACAATTCCGACTTAAGTGTTGATTTTTGCATTTTTCTATTTAAAATAACTCCATAAGCACAGTAAATATACTTAGCTTGACTTTTCACAAAATTATTTGATGACGCATCGCATCCCAAATCTAGAAGATGGTGCGTTCAAAGTATTATGCACAACTCAAATTCTACATATAAGCATGAATCAGTAATTCGTAGAAAAAAATCGCATGACAATACTTATACCTTTAGGGCCGTAGCAATTTGTTATTTTCGTCGACAAGGCAGACTGATCATCAATATCCTGCAACTCAACCTTGCATTTTTCAAACATAAATTCCCGCCAACCATCTTCATCGTTTGAATCGGGAATCAAGACTTCATCCGACGAATAGATTTTAGTTTTCTTCGTCAACTTTTTTGTCGCAAACTTTTCTCTCAATGCGGAAAAATCTGCGCATTGTTTGTTTACCCACCAACGAGGAGGATCGAATTTAACTTTAGTTATGTTCGAAGACTGATCGTTTGCTAGTACTTCTTGTCTATTGGCGTCAATTTTCGTCTGCAAATCAACGCGAACAACATCTGGATAATCTTTCCTTGAACGCATGACTTGCTTCAAATATTGATCGGCTGACGTTGGCGCTTGATCCAAGTTTACGACTTCCAATTCTTGTTCGGAGACGACAAAAATTAATTCTTGGTCCATTTCTATCACTACGAAGAGAATAAAATTTTATTAGTAGAAAATTGTCGAGCAGTGTTGCCAACCGCGGGGTCCCGAAATTTGGGTTTAAGGTTTTTTCGGGAAAATTTTTGAGATTTGGACCTTCTAAAATGCATTTTTTTATATCCAACCCCCCAAAATTTTTTTAGCCAACAAATTTTTCCTCTTTTCTGAATTTTTCTCCAAATAGAACGATTGGGGGGAAAACAATGGTTCTCACCGGGTTTTTTGTGCGGCAAAACATGGTTTTTTGCACACGAAAAATTGGAATGGCACAAAAAAATTTGAGCGTTTGTGCCGATTGGTATAAAACTTTTGGCTAGTCAAACACTAAAATGTAATTGATTTTTAGACGTTTGCGGTGCTGGAAATGCAAAAAATTTTTGGGGTTTCGCGCCCGAGTCAATGAATATAATATTACTCACTCGTATTTGCCCCAAATACGAACAAGTTCTCTTCGCATAGTGCATTAGTATCGTTGCAGCAGGCTTTTTTTTAGTCATTTTAGGGGCCTGGGCCCCTAAAAGTTTGGAAATGGCTCCTAAAATTTTAGGTCTAGGAGCCATTTTGGCTCCTAAAATTTTGACTTATTCATATATATGATGGTGAATTGTAGTTATTTTCATTCAATTTTAGATTTAAAGTAAGTATTTTACAGGTTCTAAAATCATAAAACATCGAAAAATTTTCTGGCGCTTGGCGCCAGATCTCATTATATCATTTTTCAAATTACTCTATGCACTGTTTTTCTACAAATCAAACTTTCTGGGGAAAAAAATTCTCGACAAAGGGAAAAAATAGGAGGGTTCGCTTCGCATTGAAAAGATGAATTATTGTGCCTTTAAGAGATCAAAACCTCAATTTTTCCATTTTTAATAACTATTATTTTAAATATGGAGCAGAGTTTAAATTCATGATCATAATGGAGGTGATTTTCACAAATTTCAAGTTTAATTTGAATTTGTCAAACTTATGAAAGTATGATCATATTTTTTAGTTCGTAAATGATACATATATACATGTTTTTGAACCATGTATGTTTATCGATAAGTTATCCTTAAATTGTTTTTCTAGCATTTTAGAGTGTTAAAATCTAAAAAGAATTTCGTTGCGTAGCGCCAGAAAGATATAGAAAACAAGACAACAATAAGAACAGGATCTGCATTTTCAAAACCCTATACTGTTGAGTCAGAAGGAAATAAACTCAAGTGCTACCACGGAAGAAGGTTTGTGCAAAAACAAACGAAATATCTTTTTGCATAAAAATTTTCTTTGCACAAAGATTTCTCGGACGATCGTTGTACATACATGTAGAAAGAAGCCTGTAACAGAAAACGCAAGTTAGAAATCAAATTTTGAACAATAATTTTTTTCTAACTCGTATCAACTGATTGAATATCCATATAATTTAATTATATAGTACGTTCTACGGTGTGTTACATGCCCGTTTTTCGATATTCTTCAATTAAAAATTTTTGGCTCCAAAAATTTCAATTTGGCCCCTAAAAATTTAGGCCTATAGGAGCCATTTGGCTCCTGATTTTCAAACCAAAAAAAGGCTGCGTTGCAACAAACTTTATGGGCTGTCAATGACTGATGAATGAAAAGAAATTCTGAATGCTCTCGGTTCATTCAGTCGGATCCAAATTAAAAACTGAAATTCTTATTTTTTTGTTTGATTGATTCAAATAGAAAAATCTATATCGTTGCTACAATGTTTCCACCGAAAATTTAGATAATTTTCGACTTAATTTTCTCTAGAGCCTTTAATATTCGTAATCAAAAATTGAATTAATACGAACTTCATGAGCAATTTTAAGAGTTATTTAAATTTTCTCAGTAGCTTTAATTAGGTATATTGTTATCGAACTTTTAGCCTAAAACTTTTCCGCAGTTCTCAAAAAAATTTTGTGCCATTGGCACACAGTGCACAAAAAACACGGATTCACCCACTGTCTTTTCCCCACATCGTGCTTTTTGGTGAAAAAAATTCGGAGCAGGGAAAAAAATTTTAGGCGCTTTCCTCATTTGAGGATCGGATACAGAAAACTTGCATTTTAGAAGGTCCAAATGTCAAAATTTTCCAGCGCTTGGCGCAGGTTATAACTTCAATAATCATTATTATTATCCAAAAACACCAGAAGGTTTAAAAAGTTCAAAAACGCTTGAATAAAGCATCTATGAGCATTTTTATGCGAAAAAACGACTTCATATTTGAAGAATCTAACCTGGTCCACCAGCCTGTAGACCTAATTAAAGACTACACAATTTCAGCAGAAAGTATGAACACTATATTCATTTAAGACCCTTGATACTATTTCAACTAACAATATCTTCGGGAGCAGCTGCCACGCCCTAAGCCCAAGCCTAAGGAAAATTTTGAAGGAAACATAAATGTCTACTCACTAGTCACAGAAATCCATGCTCAAAATTAACAACTCACAGTAATTAGGCCGAAGGCCGGGAACCCACTTTTAAAATATAGTCCTACTTCCTTGCACAGTTTTTTCTTATCTCACTGACATGGCTAGCTGACAAATAGGTTGGGCTTAGGTTTAGGCTCAGATTATTACAGCAGGTAATCAATAATTTTGACAAATATACTTATCATTATAACGCTATAAGATAGTGTGCACCATACCTGTAAGAGATCCGACCAGTTGGAGGGAGGGTAAACCCAAAATTTTGGGGTGGGAGTCTCAGCATTTCCAAAATTTTGGGGAGCGGGGTCGAAAAAAACCAAAAAAAGTCGAAAAAATTTCGAAAATTTTCTCAAAAAAGGCTAAAAAAGGGCAGTGGCTGAACAGCTGCGCGGCTGCTGAGTCAAAACATATCCTCATAGCTAACAGCCGCTAAATTGGCACAGGATACAGTAAACAGGCCTTATTGTCAAAAAATTAATGAAAAGTAAACACCTGTAAACACAACTTTGTAGAACTGTACACAGCTTCATTCATCTCAATTTATTCTGAAGCAAGTGAAATTCTCCTGGCCTCTCATGTAAATTTTCAATTGTATTTATAGATCGCATATTTTCTCAGGATGCTAGTCCATGTTCCAGCCAATCAGTGAATGTCCTGCACCATCGGTTATAGTGATAATTGTGACACTAATTTTGAAAATTGGAATCATTATAAATTATCATAGTCATCATTGGTGGTGTGGTAGTGTCAACCTATAATATATTTAGCCCCCTCAAATCTGACTAATCCCCAGTGTTTTTTTTTCTGCACCGGGCTTTCTGCTAAGTGCAGAAAAGTCAAAAAAAGTTTTTGCACTGTGGTTTTCTCCTGTTACCACTGTTTTTCCCCCAGGCCTTTTCCCCAAATGGGAAAGGGGTAAAAGTTTGTTTCCCCATTTTCCCGAAGTATTTTTTTGCTTAAAAATGCTCTTTGAGGCTTTATTTATGTATTTTTGAGTTTTTTCAAACCTTTCGCTGTTTTTAGAGCCTTCATTCATTAAAATTGAGGAAACATTTGAAATTTTTGAGTTTGATCGATCTCTAATCTACAAGCATTGTGGAACAAATTTCCCAGCAAACTATCCAAGAGCATAATGACTTTGAAATATATCAGAAATCGACGGTCAAGTCCTCTATGATGACAAGCAGTGTTTTTTTGTACTCGGTTCATTTGTACTGGTACAAACGACCTCTCAAAAACCGTTTGTACTCCAAAATTTGCGAAAAATTGCTGAAAAAAGGATTCATTGTTATAAAATGCAACAAACATGCTGTGAAATATGAATACGTTGGCTATTTCCATGAGACACATAAGAAGGCTACAAATTCAGACACATAAAACACTTGATCATGAGGCACATAACATGCACTAGTGAAATACTCCACAAAAAGCTTTTATTATTATGCCACAGCTGCTAGTTTGTCGTTTTCGACGTGGACGCATAACAAACAAGTCCTACAAAGTCCATTGATACTGAATACTGACAGCTGTTGAGTAACAAAAAATTTTTTTGTACAAAAATTTTCGTTTGTACCGGTACAAATGAAGCCCAAATTTTCGTTTGTACTCTGGACTGTTTCATTTGTAACATACAAAAAACACACTGATGACAAGTGAAAGCCCAAAAAAGATGTTAATCTTTCCGGCCTGATACACCGAAATTTTTTTTGCATATTGACCTTCGGCGACACTGAAAAATCAATTTTCCAAACATTTATTTCAAAAATTAGATTCGTGTTTTGTGTTAAAAGTCATAATTTCTAGAATTTATATTTGAAAAACTTTAAAACCAGTAATTTATTCACAGACTCTCATGAACTTGGCCGAAAAGGTATGAGTAAGAAGAGTAGAAATTTTCGAAAACTACTTCCATGAAGCTTTTCGATTGATTCTACATTAAGAAAGGAATAATCGTTTCAAAAAGTTTACAGACTTGGCATATTGATCTTTCTCAAAAAAATGTGTCAAGGAAAAAATGTGAATCTTCATTGAATATCAAGATAAAATATTGAAGATTACCAATTGATGCAGTCACTTTACACAAAAATATGCAGGGTGTAAACAAGCGTATTTTTGTGATTGCTTGGTGAAAGGGGTTTTCGACTGCAAGGATTTAAACAGATGCAGTCACTTTATGTACAAAATGTCTTTTATGTAAACAAAGGTATTTCTGCGATTTTTTGGGCTGAGGGTTCTTGACAAGGGGAATCCAACGGATATGATCACTTTACATTCTGTTTACAACGTGTATTACTATGCAGTTTACACATTTTTTAATTTTACCAAAAGTGAGAATTTGTAGTTTTAAGATTGTTTTTTATTGTTTCTTTGATGTGAAGATGACCAAATTCAAAACTTGAATGTGCTTCTATGAAGGTTTTTATACATGGTTGAAGATCACTAAAAAGAGGTGGATCAGGTTATTGGAAAATACCCCGATGGAGCTATACCTGGACAAATTCTATCAGTTTATCTGGTACCAGCCAGCCCAAAAATTTAGTTGGTTGTAGAATCGTTTTGGGGGTAATCAAGCCAAACAGGGGTGGAGAACCAGATGAATAGTAAATTTATGTTGTGTAAAACATTAACCGGTTCGTTTGATGGCGATGAATCTGAATTTTCACTGGGTCGTTTGAAAAATTGTAATAGACGTTTTTGAGACATAATCTAAAATAGAGAAGATTATCTCAAACGAGCAGTTTTATGAATTTGCAATCAATCATACAACAAATACATATGATTTTTGAATAGATAGGAAGCAAAATACAGCTAGAAATTGGAACTTAGAAGCAAAAATGAAGATGACGTATAAAATTTATTCCAGTAAAACAATATTTTTACCTTATCATCAGTAAAAAAATCTTGAAAAAATCTTTGTACGTTGTACAAAGATCGTCAAAAAATCTTTGTACGAGACCAAAAATCTTTGTCTCGTACAAAAAAAAAAACACTGCTTGTCACATTCTGAACTTCAGTTCTATTTTAAATTGAGCTTGTTATACTATCGAAAAACTAGTTTCGTGTATCTTGCCCCAAACCCGGGCAACCCTAGCCCAAGCCCAGGGTCGGGGCAGCTGCCCTGGTGCCGGGGTCAGGGCCTGGGACAACCCTACTTCCAGTACATTGCATTCCTTGATTACCTGATTGATTGGTTGATTTCCTAATCCGTTGATTGATTTCCTGATTAGGTGGTTGATTCTCTGATTAGGTGGTTGATTCCCGATTAGTGCATTGATTCCCTGGTTAGATTGGTAGTTGGTTAATTTCATGGTTGGTTCATTCATTGATTCCCTGATTTATTTGTTCCAGATTAGTTGATTTCCTGATTTGGTGGGTTAATTAATTCAATGGTAGGTTCGTTGATTTCCCAGTTGGTTGCTTCATTGATTCCCTGATTAGTTGTTTTTCTTCCTGAAGGGCTGGCTCGCTAATTCTCTGATTGGTGGATTGATTTGTTGATCCCAGTTTGGTTGTTTGATTACCTGGTAAGTGGTTGATTGGTTAATTTCGTGGTTGATTGGTTCATTGATTTCAGTTTTCATTGGTGATTTCCTGATTGCTTTTTTAATTGACGGGTTGTTCCCAGATAAGTTTGTTGGTTGGTTTATTTCCTAGTTGGCTGATTATCCAGTGGTTGATGGTCTGTGTGTAATTCCTCAATCCTGTTTTAACGATTAAAATTGATTCACACGTAAAACATGATTTGGTGCTAAGAGTCAAGTCATCTGGTGTGGTACCTACGGAGTTGCTTCCATTTGAACCTACTGTCCAGGTATGGATGGGGCAGAAAAAAGAATATACCTGCTTGGATAGAAAAATGCACACAACACAATGTAATGTAGTGATCGGTTTCAACATTCGAATTTCAGTGCATTCTGCTTGGCCATTCTAGCCTTAAAAATTCGTGAGTATGGAGACTTTTTATGTAAGCTGGAACGATATCTCACTTTTTATGAAAAACATTTGATAAAACGATATGAGGCCGACAAACTAATCTCCTATTGTGGAAAATCGTGCGTGTTGTGCATTTTTCCCTGTTATTTCACTCCTACACAACAGTGCTGCATATTGCTCAGTCGAGCATGCTTATCAATTTTTAAAGCTTTTTTAACCACGATACGGCCATACAGCAAACTAATGCTTATATGACACATGCTTATTGTTAACTAACAAAAATAGTTGATGAGCCACCTGCATTAGAATTTTCTATCATCACACTAACTGAATTTGCCCAACTAAAAAATATTTTATGCTTGCATTTTGAAGCTATAAATTTAATTTACACAAAGCTTTTACTGTGCATTTTTCCACTGAAGAACCGTAAAAAGTTAGTTGGGAGTGTCCACAAACTTTCAGTTCTACTGGTTTGTAAAAAAATGCCCGATGGGGCAGAAAAAAGAATATGCTTGCTCTGATAGTTGCCAAACTAGAAAAAGGAGTGGTAAAAGTTGGAAAAAATTCACTTTTGTATTATTGAATTTTGATTCTTTCTCATTAAAAAATTTAATAAATGATAAGAAACGTATCACCTGTGGTAGACAAGGGCCACCAAGAAAATGCAGTGACTTCTGAGTGATTTTCATGAGTATGCTTTCTTCAGAGCTGTGCAGCTCCACAAATGGTACAAAAAATTTTGATGAAAATTTTAGCAATACAGTAGGAATGCATTAGCTATAAAATAAGAAAATAAAATTTTGCGACATCCGATCGCATGGTGTTCGTGAATGTCCATGAACAATATTTTTCAAAATTTTGACGGCTCATTTTTGACACTTTAAACTCTCTTAAAACGTGTAATGTACAATAACTTGTAGTAAATGTTAAATCAGAAGACAGTCTATTCTTTCCTGTGTAAAATGAAAATTGATTTATCGAATAAGATTATTCCAATCCGGAAATATCGCTTGGCTAGAAAGATCACTGAAAAACGCCACGCGAGCAAAAGAATCAGAGAAAACAAAATTGAGGAAGACCACCACCACAGTGGCGGAATTGATCGGAAGTTGAGGAAGACCACCACAGTCGCGGAATTGATCGGAAAATTTTCAAACTTCACAATATCTACCTTATCACCATACCTGTAAGAGGTCCAACCAGTTGGGGGGGGGGAGGAAGTATGTTCACTCAATAACCATAACTTGATCTATACATCTTTACTGTAATCAACCAGTTTAGCCAAAAGGGTATGTTTTGGGTCAGCAACTGCGCGCCTGTTTAGCCAAAAGGGTGTTTTGGCTCAGCAGCCGCGCGGCTGTTCAGCCGAAAGAGTATATTTTGGCTCAGAAGCCGTGCGGCAGTTTAGCCACTGTCCAAAAAAAGCCACTTTTTCCAATTTTCGGGTTGGGTATAGGGTTGACCAAGCTGGGGGTGGGGGTTCCAACATTTGAGTATAGGGTTCGAACAATTTGGAGGTGGGGATCCCCCCCCCCCAATTGCAGACAGGCATGGTGTGCTGCACCAGTTGCAGTAATATCAGGCACGATTTCTACAAAAAATGAATGCATTAAATTTAAACGCAGCTTTGATTACAGGTCCGTATTTAGGGGGGAAGGGGGGGGGGGAATTCCCCCCTAAATTTTTTTACAAAAAATTTTCAGCAATATCATTGTATTTATACATCAGAGTTCCGAAATTAAATCATTATATTTACATACTTTTCGTCAAACATAGATTTTAGACACTAATCCAAGCACATATAAACTAACTGAAAATAAGTCGTCTTTAAATGATTTTGATTTTCTTTTTATTCAGTAAATTCAAAAAAAATTTGGAAAATTCCTCCCTCCCTCTTCTGAAAATCCTGGATACCATATACCTGTAATTGGGGGGGGGGGGGGGCCCAACTTGGCCAACCATATGCCCAACCCCCCAGTTTGGAAAGAATTAAAAAATAGACAAAAAAAAGGGTTTTTGCCTTTTTTGGGAAAAATTTCGACTTTTTTCGACCCCCTCCCAACTGGTCGTACAGGTATGCTGGATACGGGTATGTTCTTACAGGTATGCTGGATACGGGTATGTTTGATTCATACATGTAATTGGGGGAGGGGAAGTGCTATGGGAACCCCCCCCAGAAATCGTCGACCTGGGCGACCGCTGCGCCCCCCCCAGGATTTTCCAATCCAATGGCTAGCAGTATTACTGCGTCTGGTTCACACCCACCCTATAGCGTTAGCAACGCAAAAAGTACCTACAGCAAACGTGGTAGCATGTTGACATCATGCAATAAACATGAAATTCAAAGCAGCTATTTGGTTAGGCATCGTGGTTTCGGACGTGATGACCAAAATTTAGTCAACCTTTGACCCGAGTGACCTAAATGCTAACTTTACGAGTATAATGCTTGTGTTATATTTTGAAGAATAATGAACAAAACAATTATATGTTGTGCAGTGTTAAATCGAGATTCAGACCAGTGATCCTCCCAATGACCAGTGGTCAACTGAGTGACCAGTGGTCACTCAATTCAACGGACATATTTTTTGATGGAGAATTAGCCCATTAACTGGCAATTTGAATGTTATCTAATTTTCACTCAAGATTGGTGCCCAGGGGTCATCTGAGTGACTAGACCAGCCGAGTGACCAGCGGTTAATCAACTTGGCAAACCTTTTCTTCGGCCGAGAAAACTTCCATTTTGTGGCTAGTGATCATCCAAGTGACCAACCTGACGAGTGATCAGAGGTCCCTCAAATCAGAAGACGCGTTTTCTGATGGATAGTACTAAAAATACACAGCGTAATTTTGAATAAAATTGAAATGTGGGTCATCTGAGTGACCAGCAGTCATTCAACACGACAAACCTTTTCTTTGGCGGAGAATTAGCCTATACATGACCGTGCGCAAGGGGGGGGGGGGGGGGGGGGGGCGGCCGCCCCCCCATTGAGGCAGTAACTCTAAACCGAAAGTTTTGGTGGACTTTAAAAGGTCAAAATCTCAAAATTTTCCGGCGCTTCGCGCCGGTCATGGGTATAATTATAACTATATTCTATCAGGCGCGGCCGTTAGCATATCTACTTCGACTTACTAATTAATGCTCAACAGTTTCTATTAATCAAGTTAGATCGTTTCATTTTCTAATCGTTTACAGTCAATTATGTCGGTGAAAATAGCGATTTTTCATCATGTCTCTCAATTTTTTCCCTCGATGATTGGAATTTTTTAAACGTTTGCAATCTGAACTTTTGCGTTTATTGAAGGTGGAAATTGAAGACATTACTCTAGAACGCGATTTCAAAACATTTGTTCACAAATTATCTGTTGGAGAGATTTATTTTCCAGCGTTTTAGAATACAAAATCCCAAAAATTTTTCCGGCGCTTCGCGCCGGAATGGAAGGCAAATTACGCTTCATCAGTCTGATTTTAATTTTATTTCCCAACGTTATGAAGGTTCATTTTCCAGCGTTTTAGAAAGTAAAAATCAAAAAATTTTTCCGGCGCTCCGCGCCGGACCGAGAAAGTGTTTTAGAAAGTGAAAATCAAAAAATTTTCCGGCGCTCCGCGCCGGATCATTCTATAGAACACCAATATATTCTTCATGAGCTCATTTTGACTAACATAACCAGAATTTTCTCAATTTTTTTCTCATTTTTGCAGGTTTCTGACTACAAATACAACAAAATGCTTGGGTATGCTCCTAAAATGCATAAAAAAGCATCCGTAGCCACATTATAAGCGTTTTTAAAAATGTGGAAAATTTTTGGAAAATGAGGAAAAAAATTTTGGTTCCGGTTCTCATGTGGAAAAAATCTTCGAGGAAAAAAAACGATGATGCACACAGTATATCCGCGTGAGATCAACATTTCTGGGGCTATTCAGTGAAAAAATCTAGTCCGCCCCCCCATGAAAAAATCCTGCGCACGGCCCTGAGCCTATAACTTCCATTTTGTGGCCAGCGATCATCCAAGTGACCACTCCTGGTGAGTGACCAAATCCAAGTGACTAATCCTGATGAGTGATCAAAACTGATCAAATATGCTAAAATATTCTTCAAAAATAAAACATGTAAAATAAAATATCCACAAAAATTTGAAACTAGCTCATGCTTTCCAGGTTCATTACTCAGCAGCAACAGCAAAAAATTGACTATAATTGATTATGAATATGATTTTTTGCTACAAATAAATCAACTTTTTTTAATATTTGTTTTTTCAGATAGATTTTCCGAGACATTGGGAAAAAGGGTTTCAGAACCAGGCAGAGCTGTATCTGTAATTTCTTGAGGGTTTTCACATATTTCCTTGACAAGGCTAACATTTTTGAAAAAGTATATCTTATAAGATATCTTTCAAAACCAATTTTGCAATTTACAGGGTGGCCACCAGTTTGACGAAATCAAATTCCCGGTTTTTCCCGGTGCATTTCAAAATTTTTCCGGTTTTTAAAATACATCATAGAACAAAATATCGAAGTGAATGACAAGAATTAATAAGATAGAGGTTGATTCTAGTAGAGATGAAACGGATCTAAGATTTTCAATCTTCCGGATCTGGGTAATCAACTTGCCTCCATCCGGTTCCGGATCCGGGTAATTCGAAATGAGTTTCACGGATCCGGGTAACCAGGTCAACTACATACGGATCCGGGTAGTAAGTAATAATCTATTTTACAGCTGCTGTGATTCTGTTCAAGTGTTTATCAGATGCATAATATCTGCTATGTAAAGCTACACAAATTTAGGAATGTAAATTACTGTGGCAATCTGCATAATGAAATCTTAAATGGTGAATAGAACAAAAACTCCATCCTCCTCCGAGTCAAATCTACACTGAGAAAAAAATCTGCACTTTCATAACATGAATTCATATGATACTGAATCACTGTCGCTGACATCTGAGTGAGAGGCAGTGAAATTGGAAACCGTTCTAACGTCTGCAGCTTTAAAATAAGCCATTTCGCTGGAACCAAAACTGAGGCGAAAAATCCTAAATTTCACTGGCGACATCTCTGTGATCAGTCAAAGTAAAAAACTATAAACTGCATTTAATTTATCCTTCATTCTGGCGCCAAGCGCCGGAAAATGTTTTGTGGTTTTATACTCTAGTTCTAAATCATTGTCATCAAGACTTATGGAATTTTTTTACAAGTCGGTTCCCTTCCAAATTATTGTCCAAACTGGTATTTTTGGACTCCTCAAGATGTCAGCTATCCAGATCAGTTCGGAAATCCAGGCGCTCATGGCATTCAGGAACTCATTTGCATAAAATCTGCACTCATCTCGCATTGTCCTTGTCACTACATAAAAATCCTACATACTTCAAGAATCGAACCTGGTTCACCAGCCTATGGACTTAATGCGTTTACCACTACACAATTTCACCAGAAAGTATTAACCAGAGTGCCCCATGGGGAGGGGTATGAGAGGGGTATTACCCCCAGGGTTTTTTTTCCGCACGCCTTCATCCGCACCGTGCGGAAATGACCCAAAATTTATTCCGCACACGAAAATTTTTTACGTTCGAAGTTTAAATCATTTGAAAAATGTGTGAAATGAGCGAAAATTATAGATTGCTAAAAAAATAATGGAAAGTATCCGTTTTTCTAGCTCAAAAACATTATTTTAGATTGATTGAGCAAAATTAATAGTTGCTGCTGTCATTTCTGTGATTAGAGCTGAAGATTTATAGAATTCAATTGATTCAATTTCTACATTTTTATATTCTAGAATGTTGGAAAATGAGCCTTTTCAACCTTTATCTCTAAAATAAAAGGTTTGCATTTCCAGCCGAAAATCGTGTAGGTTCCCAATAAAAAATTTGTGTTCACAAAGTTCAGAAAACTTCAACTGAGAGAAAGAATTCATGAAGATCAATATTAAATCTCAATTCTCAACAAAATCCGAACCTATAGTCCAGACTGCCCCATGGGGAGAGGTATGAGGGGGGTATTACCCCTACCCAAAAATTGATCACTATTCACCAAATTTAGAGACAAAATGACGTGTTTAGTGGACATTTAGCTACACGACCCCCGCAAATTTTCAATTTTACCCCTACCTGAAAAATCTGACCTTGGGGACCTCTGCTATAGTCCGTTTTTTACAAAATGCATCCAAATTGAAAAAGTAACACGAATCAGTACTGTCTTATAAATCTTTAACATAGAGCTCTTGCTTTAAAATTTCTCACTCGAAAAATTTTAAAGGTTAGGTCAGTATGCTCACAAATTTCCAGTCCTATATATGATATATTGTTTTTCAGAAAATCTGAAATACTACTTGCTTTCCACCTTCATTAGTTAGAAGTATTTCAAGAAAAAAAGACTATAATACTGAAGATTACTAATTGATGAATGGGATGAGAAACTTCAAATCATGAAAACCATGCACACTTAACTTCTGATGCGTCACACCAGAGAATTTTTGAACAAAGGAGCTACTGAAATGTTGGAAAATATATTCTAGAGATAATTTGTAATACTTTCGGTTTAGATTTTTCCTAGAAAAATGATGGTATTAAATAAATGTGTGGAGAAATGTAGGAAAAATCAGTAAATTTGTATGAAAATTCCAATTCACACTACAAAGTGACGAGTTTTACTCACTCTAGCAGAGACATAAAGATTGATGGAAACAATCAGGCACAACCGAGAAATCAGACTAAATTTCTTGTTGGCCGTGCTTCAGCTTAATTGTAGTTAATATTATAAATTATTTTCATGGCCGGCGCGGAGTGCCGGAAAAATTTGAGATTTTGACCATCTAAATTGCACCAAAATGCACCTTTTCATCAATGCCAGCAGCAAAAACACCCAAAGAAATTTCCGTTCTGTGCGGAAAATGCCCAAAAATTTTTCCGCACAGCCCAAAAAAAGTCCGCACTGTGCGGAAAAAAAACCCTGGTTACCCCTCTACCTAAAGTCCTTAAAATCGATCACTGGCTGCCTATTTTTGAGACAAAATGACGTGTTTAAAGAACATTTAGCTACATTAACCCGGCAAATTTTCAATTTTACCCCTACCTGAAACATCTGACCTTGGGGACCTCTGGTATAAAAAACTATATTCCTTCAAGACCCTTGATACTATTTTAACTAACAACTTCATTTGGAAGAGCCTCAACAGCGCTGCGCCGGGCGCAGCTGCTGTACCCTAAGCCTAAGCCTAAGGAAAATTTTAAGGGAAAAATAAATGTCTACTCACTAGTCACAGAAATCCATGCTAAAATTAACAAACAATTCATACAATAATTAGGCCGAAGGCCGGGAACCGACTTATAAAACTTAGCCAGACTTATTCCATGGCTACGGTTCAATTTTTAAGTTTAGAATGATGTTCTGACTTGAGCAATGACATGATGCTTTCAATCAGCTAACCAGCGAGAAAATCAGCTTGAAGCAAATGATGCTTGATAAATTCAGCCAAAAAAAAAAATGGTAAAAAAGTACCAGGGCAAAGGGCCCAAAATTTCAATGGATTTTGATGTTACATGGCTGAAACATGAGTTCTGGCAACAGTTATTTCCTGAAAAAGTGGTCTAATTTGCAGTCAATTAAACCATTTTGCATACAAGAACAGAATGTAAAGATCATATTTACGGCATGCAAGTGCAACTCAAAAATCGAACTAGCAACCAAAAATTTAATTTTGATTTTGATCAAATACTAAGGTGAAAATCATTGATTAAAAAATAGATTCTAGTATCAGGCAGAAAAAATGTTTGAGATTCATTTTTTGCTTGAAATTCTCAAAAAATGACTTGATCTCCAGGAAAATCCTGGTTTTCCCGGTGGCTAAAAAAAATCCCGGTTATTTCCCGGTTTTCCCGATTGGTGGCCACCTTGAATTTAGCATGTTTATTTGAATAAAAGTTGAAATTTATGAGCCGTCAAAAATGTGTTTGAAATTTGAGAAATAAGCAATCAGGCAAATTAGCATTTCAAGAAAAAATAAGCAAGCATAAGTTAAATAGAGACAAACAAATTGGACAAGGAAAACATAAAAAACACGATAGATGATGAGCAGAAATGCAAATACACATCAGTCGAGTCACGAAAATAATTAGAAGTAAATCATAGTCTGCTTTTATTCAAAATTACTCTGTGTGTTTGTAGTACTCCAACAGAAAAAAACGTCTTTTGATTTGAGTTACCACTGGCCACTCATCAGGAGTGGTCACTTGGATGATCACTAGCCACAAAATTGAAGTTATAGGCTAATTCTCCGCCAAAGAAAAGGTTTATAGAGTTGAATGACTGCTGGTCACTCAGCTGGTCTAGTCACTCGGATGACCCACATTTCAATTTTATTCAAAATTACGCTGTGTATTTTTAGTACTATTCATCAGAAAACGCGTCTTTTGATTTGGATGATCACTAGCCACTAGGATGATCACTAGCCACAAAATTGAAGTTATAGGCTAATTCTCCGCCAAAGAAAAGGTTTATAGAGTTGATTGACTGCTGATCACTCGGCTGGTCTAGTCACTCAGATGACCCCCTGGGCACCAATCTTGAGTGAAAATTAGATAACATTCAAATTGCCAGTTAATGGGCTAATTCTCCATCAAAAAATATGTTCGTTGAATTGAGTGACCACTGTACACTCAGTTGACCACTGGTCATTGGGAGGATCACTGGTCTGAATCTCGATTTAACACTGCACAACATATAATTGTTTTGTTCATTATTCTTCAAAATATAACACAAGCATTATAATCGTAAAGTTAGCATTTAGGTCACTCGGGTCAAAGGTTGACTAAATTTTGGTCATCGCGCCCGAAACTGCGATGCATAACCAAATGACTGCTTTGAATTTCGCGCTCAAAAAACGCGATGCACAAGTACTTGTGTTTATTGTATGACGTCAACATGCTACTACGTTTACTGTAGGACCTTTTGCGTTGCTAATGCTATAGGGTGGGTGTGAACCAGACGCAGAATACCAAAATGTCAATTTTTGAACGAAAAATAGAAAACAATGTGAATTTTCTTGGTGCTCCGTGCCATGGATTTTTTCGGTCATTTTAGGGAAAAATTACTATTTTTTGAACTATTTTCGTGAAAAAATCAAATTTTTTTCCCCTGAGAGACACCTCCCCCCAAAATTATGGAAATTACTGACCTCCAGCCCCATACCTGTAAGACATCTGACCAGTTGGGGGGGGGGGGGATAAATCCGAAATTTGGGGGGAGGGGGTCGAAAAAAGTCGAAATTTTTCCCAAAAAAGGGCTAAAAACCATACACTTTTTTTGCAAATTTTTTCCGAACTGGGGTGGGCATACCTGTACTTGGGGGGGGGGGACCCCCCTCTCCACCAACTTGGCCAACCCAGTACCCAAAATTATTTACCCCCCCCCAGCTGGGAAAAAATTAAAAAAATTTGCCAAAAAGTGTATGTTTTTTGGCCTTTTTTGGGAAAAATTTCGACTTTTTCCTACCCCCCCTGTTAGGCACCCTGTTGATGGCAATTCGCATGGGGAAATCGCCATGCAAATCGACGAAATGGACGACCAGCGGCGCAGACATTTTTGCATAGAAGTGGAGCGCTAAAGAAAGACCGAAAGTGATAGTGAAAATCATTCTTCACTATATTCATCTTTTTATATATTTCTTGTTATATTGCTGGCGTCCATAAAATATTCCCCAGCTGTGTTATTATTTATTTGCATAAATTTAATAGTGGTTAATCCACATTCTTTGAATATTTCATCAGAAATATTGTTTAATATATTCGTTTTTTATTTAGACTATTCCGATCCTCGAAGGCGGAGGGCCAAAGGCCCAGGCGCCAGCTTGCAGCCAGCAAGCCTTGGGAAACCCTTTAAGGGTTATACTCAAGTAAGTCTATCCCTGAGGGGATTCCTTGTCTCAGCTAGGAGACTGCGGAGCTCTTTGGTGAGGCCCGGCATTTGAGGTTAAGTAATCTTTGTTGTTGTAGGTCTAGGGAACTGGACTGTTGCACTATCACTGAGGCTTAGCCAAGGGAGTAGTTCTAACAGGTCAGTTCTGACCAGAAGTCTCCATCTTTTTTTACACCTCTTAAGAAAAGACCTGCACAACAAGTGGTGGCTTTTAACTCCTCACCACGGAACTTCGTAGTCAGACTAGGAGAAAAGAAAATCCTCCAGGTTTCTACAGAAAGTTAGGAGGATTTAGAATGCCTAACGAAAGGATACTGAGAGGTAATAATTTAAATAGATCACCACCCAGAGTGGCGAGTGCTGGGAATCTAGTGAATTTGCGAGACGGAGGTCAGCAATGGCATGCTGCTCCGGACCCAGTGATCCCGGATCAAACTCCCGCGAGGGTTCAACCATTGCAGCAAAATGCAATGAATTTTACGCCGCAAGATGTAGGCATACTGATTGACTGCCCACCAGCGATTGCCGTTGATCAGCAAGAGGCAGGCCCAGCGAATCCGAACCCAGACGCTGATGGACCGCCGCCTCGAAATTTGAAAAGGTCACCGCCAAAGGTTGAATTAGCAGGACCAAAGAGGGACGTTATTACGCCCCAATTTCGACCAAATTTGGAAGAAAGGGATCCCGAAATCGATCGACAATTAGAGAGGATTCCACAAGATCAAGAGCGATTCCAGCTGCAGGAAAGAGCTCCCGAAATGTCCAATCAAGAGTTGGCGACGCAGCTACGTGAATTGAAAGGAACTGTTGAAGCCTTATTTGACATCATCGCGAATGCCGCCACCGAGGACAACAAGAGGGAAGCCGACAGTCGCCGACAGGAGCCGGATAGACAGGTTAGACCATGTATTGGGGGTGCAGAAAGAGACAACCATCTCGCTGCTGAAATGAATGCAGGTGCAGGGCCTAGCAATAGGCCTGAAATTGATGAAGGGCAAAGGCTTAACTTTGAGCCCAAAAGTTGGAGAGGTCCAGCTAGAGATTTTCGATTCGAGGGAGCTGAGCAATCGGCAGACTTCAGGAATCCAAATCAGATAGCTTCGCAGCATCCAATTTTAACAAGAGTGGTCTATGATGGTAGACGAAATATAGTTGATCCAAATACCCTTAGACCAGATCAACCGGCATGTTTCCCATATAGGGATTATAGATTTGACAAAGACAATATGCCATCATATCAAGGAGGTGTACCACCTCAACGAGATTCAAATAGGGTTATGCTGCAATCCCTCAACTCTGATATTGATCCAGTATTAACAGCAGCTTATGATCAGAGGGAAATGCCAACAAATAATTTGGCACAAGAGATTGTAGTTAGGAATATCGTTAAAGGTGTGTTACCCAAACTTTTAGATGAGGGTATGGTAAATCAGCAGGTGCTTAGCTTCTTAACAGCACTTGAAGGGGAATTCCGTAGGGATACACCAGAATTAGCCAAATATGAAGCACTGCTGAGGCTTTCTAAAGGTAGACCAAAGGCTGTTGCAGGTGACAACATGACCTATAGGGAGGCCAGGAGAGCCATTATAAATGTCTTTGCACCTGAGTGTAACCTGGAAATGTTAACCAGGGAATTATTTGAGATCCAACAAAGACCCTATGAACAGGCCGTAGAGTTTTTAAAAAGGGTCAGTATATTAGTGGAACTAGTCAAAGGTAATTTAGACTATCATTCCAAACAGAGGCTGATCATTGACACCTTTATATAGATATATATTTATAGAGGTTCATGACATTGAACGTAGGTACAAAAATGCCTTTCAGAGATACAGACCTAAGGGTACACAACAGGATCCTATCGTAATTAATGAAGTAGGTATGCCGAGTGGGCATGATCCTGAAATTGCCGTAGTTGCTAGAAATCAGTCAGAGGGATATCAACAAGGCCAGAGACAAAGGTTTCGGCAACCATATCAAACTGTAGGTAATCAGGTACCAGCCCAAACCCAAAGGTCAAGGAGTGATTCTCCTGAAATAGAAGAGATTCCAGTTCGGGAAGCCCCTAAGGCTCAGACCGAAAAAGGTAAGAAGGAATCCCTTCTATTAAAAATTTCTAAAGAGATGGTACAACTGGTCGAAAGGTTCAACCAGCTTCAGCAAAAGGTTGATAGTAGGCAAATGGAAAATCGGTCTGATGTGGTCATACCCAGTACCAGTCAGGGAGGTCAAGTTTCCCGAGATCCGACAAAGCCATGGTGTGAGTTCCATTAGAACATAACACAGTACTGCAGACTACAGGACATTGAGAGTGTTGTCCGAGCGCAGGAGCAGAGGCAGAGCCAGCTTCCCTAGCTTCAACAGGGGAGGCTTCAACACTTTTGCTAGAGGTAACTATAGAGGTAGAGGAGGCTACCCGAATGCCAATTTTAATAGTAGAGGTAGAGGTGCATATAACATAGGCTATTCAGGTTATCAGGATAGCTATGAGAGTTACTTACAGAATTCCTGAAATTCAAAACAGAAGTTTCTGGAATTCAAAAAGCAAAAGGAGCTGCAGAAGCAGTTCCAACAGATGCAGCAATACCAACAGCAAGCTGCATTACAGCACCCTCAGCCACCGCAGGCTATTACGGGTCCAACTCAGACTCTTCAACAGGATCAATTCACAAATCAGCCACCCCAAAAGGATTATTCGAGTGTAATGGTTGCAAGGCAATTACAAATGAGTCCCTTGGGTGAAGTAAATCAGAGAGTGAACTGCCCAAATGTTGTGTTGGGTAGCATTGTGCAAATGAATGCAATTGCACCACAAATGGTAGTACCATCGGTACAAGTAGTAAAGAGGGGCACACCAGCTAGTCCTCAGGAACAACATTTGCTGGATACGTACCCCCGAACAGCCCCATTCCACATAGAGGTTGTTATAGGAGGTCATAAGACACTGGCTCTAATTGACACTGGAGCTCAGAGTACTGTCATGTCGGCTAAGTTTCTGAAAGAAACTTTGGGCCCAGATTACACTGAATATCCAAGGATATTAAATGTTACTGTAGCCAACGGTAAGACAGTCCAAGCCCATGGGTATATCCAATTTAGGATGGATACATTGTGTGGACATTTCCCGGTTAAAGCAATTGTAATTCCTGAAGCGGGTGAAAATGTAATAGTAGGAACAGACTTTTTGGCTCATTCTCAGGTAGGAGCCATAATAGATTTCAAGAACAGGACGATGATGCTCAACAACCGTCAGCAGTCGACATACATGACGCCGGACCAGCCCCAAACGAATTGTGGAGAGGTCATGACCACAAGCGCCACGGAATCCAGGACGAGCGCCGCCGACCAGTATCAGCCAAAGATTCGCCTGCTAAAGGTTTCAGTGCCAGTGGTGAGTGTGAATCCCATCTACTTACTAAGTGGTACTGATATACTTCTAAAAGCAAAACTTTGGGATAAGGTAGGCCAAAATCGTCTTAATGGAATCATAATAGAGTCTGAGGAAAATGAAGAAAGGTTCCACATAGATACTACCATAGTAGATGGTACAAAAGGTGATTTTGTAGTTATGGTATCCAACAACACAGGATCAGGATGCCATTTGAAAAGTAATCAAATAATTGGCCATACTAATTCAGTGTTGTGTGATGCCAATAACCAAGATCAACTAAAGGGGAAGATAGTTGAGGATTTGGAGAAGCTGCAAACTTCTGCAGTCCTCAATCGGATGAGAAAGAATTCAAGGAAGCTTTGTACAATATGCTGGCTAAATCCAACATACCCTCAGAGCAATTGGAACAAGCTTTACGATGTCTCGCAAAATATAGAGACATGTTCAGCTTGCCCAATGATCCTCCAACTACTAGACCCTGCTTAACCTGTAAAATAAATACAGGGGATGCAGCACCTGTGGCAAAAAGGTACCACAGGACTGCCATAAATTTAGGGCCGCATGTTCGTGAGCATGTCTAAGATATGCTCAAAAAGGGTGTAATTGAGCCATCAAAAATGCCTTGGGCAGCTCCGTTATTTCTAGTAGGTAAAAAGGATGGTACCAAGCGACTAGTAGTGGACTTTAGGGGTATAAATGATGTTATCAAGGATGATAAGTATCCTATTCTCAGAATGGATGACTATCTAGACTGTTTAGGTAAAGCAAAGTTTTATACCACCTTAGATCTCAAATCAGGGTATTGGCAAGTGCCAATGGATGAGGAAAGCAAAGAAAAAACCGCTTTCATATGCCAAGAAGGGCTTTATCAATTTAAAGTCATGCCCTTTGGCCTAAAAAAATGCGCCAGCAGAGTTCCAGCGCATGATGGAAAGAGTTTTGCATCCATATGTGTGGAAAATCTGTCTAGTATATATAGATGATATTATTGTGTTCTCAAATACATTTGAGGAACACTTAGTTAATTTAGAGCTAGTCCTGCAAGCTCTAAAAAAGGCTAATTTGACCTTGAAACTGGAGAAGTGTGAATTTCTGCCAGAGAGAGTTCATTTTTTAGGACATATCTTAAATTCGGATGGAGTTTCCCCAGATCCCAAAAAGGTCAAAGCTATAAATGATTTCCCATTCCCAGAGTCTAAACGTAAACTGCAAAGGTTTTTAGGAATGTTGCAGTGGTGTAAAAAGTTCATAACAGGGTTGGCTAAACATGCTGAACCATTGTACAAATTAACCGGGAAGAACAGTGTTTGGGAAATCACGGAGGTTCACCATCAGGCTTTTAGGAGCCTAAAAGAAGCACTATTGTCACTGCCTTTTCTAAGGTATCCGGTTTTGGACGGGTCTGCGGACTTTGTCCTTCAGACAGATGCCAGCGGAACGGCACTAGGAGCAGTTCTCTACCAGGAGACCAAGTCGGACCGCTGGGTTATTGCTTATAATAGCAGAATTTTAAAAGCGGATGAGAAGAAGTGGTCAGCCATGGAAAGGGAGTGCTTGGCAATAGTGTATGGCTTAAAGTTATACAAGCACTACCTAGTAGGTCATAAGGTGATCATAAGAACTGATCACAAACCATTGTTGTCTATGAAGGTCAATGCCATGACCAATGGTAAGTTGAAGAGATGGTACTCATTCATCCCTCAGTTCAACCATAAACTAGAGTATGTGCCTGGAAAACAAAATGCCATGGCAGACTTTTTGTCAAGGATGGACGAACCAGACGATCAAGTTGTAAAGATACCGCCAAAATGGGAACACATGTTCTCAGAGGATAAACGAGAGTCTGGAAATATGAAAGATCTGGAAGCGCAGCTTATTGAGAAAAAGCATCTCAATTTGGTAAAGAGACTCAGAATTCTGACAGATCAGAATCCTGAAGACGGTACTCCATTATTTTCAGAGGTTAAAGGTAAAAAAATTAGAGGACTGATATAAGTCCGAGATTCACTCAAATATATCCAGAAGATTCTGAGGGTGATCCAGAATCAATCTCGCCTGCAGACTTGGTAAATGCCGTAACTACGAGGAGCATGGCGAAAGAAGCAGAAAAAGATAATCAGGCTCAGGTCCAGCCTGATGGCAATAAGGGCAAAGAAAAGGTAAGTAGGGGAAACCAGGAAAAAGGTAAGGAAAAAAGAGTTACCTGGTTATACCCGGAAAAAGAACCTGAATTTACTTTGGCAGACCCCAAAGAAAATGAAGTGCCAAAAGGTTTAATTAGAGATGATCTCATGGCCCTCTTGCAGAGAAAAGATGAGGTATTATGACCATACTTTGATAGATTGGGTCCAAATGGGACAACCAAGTATCACAGTGGATTTTATATCCAGAATGAAGTGTTATACCGTGAAGCCGGACACAGATCGGACGATCAAGTGGTCGTTCCATCCTGCCTAAGGGACAATACTTTGCACCAGTACCACGGTGCCGTAATGATGACTCATCAGGGGTTCAAAAGGACCCTTGCTATGATTAAGAAACGGTTCTGGTGGCCTGGAATAGAAAAGGATGTCAGGCATTGGATAAAACTTTGTCCAGTATGTCAAATGGCTAATCAGGGAAACACAGAAATTCCTCCACTGATACCTATTATTCCACAAGCTCCCTTTGATATAGTATCAGTGGATATCGTGAGTATTTCTCACTTAGTGAGAAGAGACCATATGTCATAGTCTTCCAGGACTATTTTACAAAGTGGGTTGAAGCTGAACTGATCCCGGATCAGTCAGCTAGCACCGTTGTAGATACGTTTCTACAATCAATTGTATTCAGACACGGGACTCCACAGAGATTACTCAGTGATAGAGGAGGTTGTTTTACCTCAGATTTAATGAAAGAAATCTGCAAGTTACTAGAGTGTCAAAAAATTTATACAACAGCCTACCATCCACAAGGTAATGGCATGGTGGAGAGATTCAATCAGACACTCATAAAACAGCTCAGAAAGGTGGATATTGAGGAAAAAGACAATTGGCCAAGATACTTAAGAGCTGCGGTGTTTGCCTATAATGCGACACCACATGCAGCTACAGGGCAATCCCAATTTTCATTGCTTAGAGGTCACGAGGCAACCTTCGGGTTGAACTTATTGAAAGCATATGATATTGTAATGCCAGACAGCAATGCAGAGGCATACAAATTTGTGTTGACCAATCACTTAGTCAACCTCTACGAGGATATTGCTAAAAATATCCAGAGTGCTGCGGAAAAATTGAAGAAATACTTTGATAAAAAGTCCAAGCAAAATGGGTTCAAAGAAAAGGACTGGGTTCTGCTCAAAGTAGACAAGCAGAAAAAATTAGGACTACCATGGTCCGGTCCGTTCATAATTACGGACATTTCGCGAGAAGCAGATAATGTTGTCACTATTGTACATTGGGACAACCCGCTAAATCGCCAAATTGTTTCAATCAGCAGGTTGAAACATTTTCGTTACGAGACCACTAGGGTCTTACCGCGAATAGCGCGAGCCAATCAGGACGCGCCACGTGATGAAAACACGTCATTTTCCAATATGGCGCAAACAGTTACGACTGGAGCGCCAAACTAAATGAAATCATTTGGAAATATGCTCAAGGTGAATTTATGCCCGATCTCGCGCTGATTTTTTTAATTGTGTATATATCTCCCGCATGTAGGTACTTATTTTAAATTAAATATGTAATATTTTGTAATATTTATCGCATTTAAGTATTATTCGTATTTATTTCGTAAATTTTTTCATATTTATCTCGAACTTTGGGGAAAATTCTCCGGAATCTTAGACCAAAGTGTCAACCCAAAATAATTTTGGAATTTTTCCGAAAAATCTAATTTTCAAATTTTTCATTTTTTCTAAAATCAAATTATAGCTGTCCCGCTTATCTGAATTCTAAACTTCCATCGGAAGGAAGAAGTAAAACATTCCCTGAACCACGATAAAAAGGAAATTAGCAGAACTGCTAGATAAAACTTTTTCAGCGTTTAAAAAATTTTAAA
This sequence comes from Romanomermis culicivorax, assembly GCA_963922205.1. NCBI lineage: Eukaryota > Metazoa > Nematoda > Enoplea > Mermithida > Mermithidae > Romanomermis > Romanomermis culicivorax. The sequence goes on along the minus strand of CAWUHX010000299.1, from coordinate 367,257 downwards.
ATTTCACAAATTTATTAATCGAAAGAAAAATTTTGAAGAGAAAAGAAATGGGAAAGGGCGTGCAGAACTGCCAACAAGCTCCGACGCGCAAGTGGTCGCACACAGAGCCCCACGTTGAATTTGGTAGACCCCAGCACCAGCAGGACAACCGGTTTTTCTTTATTGACGGTAAGTTTCAAACTTATTTTATCAAATATTCTTGGAAATCGCAGGTAATGCCCAGAAGTCACTGGAAGACCAGCTCGGCGCCCCAAAGGGCAGACGAGGTTAGAACTTAGAGGGAACGAAAAATAGGAGTACTGAGAATCGGAAGCTCAAAGCCAATCAAGGAATTTCCAAACTTGGAAATATACCTGATACCACCGAGAGCTGGACGATTCAAGGGAAACCTAGAACCTTGGGTTCAGCCCGTTCAAAGTTTTATCATTAAAAATTTATCAAAAAATTATTCATTTTCAAATCAAATCATATCACTTTTTTGATATAAAAATCATTAAAAATTATTAATCTCGAGCGCTATAAAAATTGTAAATACAGCGCCATAAATGGAGCGTAGTTGGTGGCTCAAGCAGCTGGTCAGAGATTGGTGTCCGATCAAGTGGTGGACAATCGGATCAGGTCTACCCTCCCCAACATATAGAGGTAGCAAGGGTAGGATTTGGTAAGGTGTTAGTTGCCTACCAGCTCAATGTTTGTATATCAGTGGCTCACCTAACAACCCTGCACTAAATTTATTTTCTGCGAAACTTAACCCCCTTGGTGTTGTGGTGCTGGTGTAGTATAGACCCTAGAAATACGCTGAAAAAAGGGGAATAATCACAGAAATTAATAGTACCTTTAATCTTTAGATTACAACGTCAAAAGGGTCATGAGAATTCACGAACTGGACCAGTGGTTCAAAGCCACTTTTGGATACTGGCCGGCTAATCCCAAGGAACCTCGAATGGTAGACATTGGGAAAGTCAGCCAAGTACTCCACTTCATCTGAGAAGTATCAATCTTCAGAGGACAGCCAGTTTGTGGATTTAATGTTGAAAAAGTCCATCAGGATAAGGTCGCCGCCTTGTTTAAAATGAGAGAGGTCGACAATCTGATGGGAAAACAATTCGCCCGTTACGTAAGCTTCGCGCTGACCAACGGTCAAACCTACATTATTGATACGACGACCTTGATGCTCAAGGAATGGACCAGCCTCCACGACTTCCTCAATTCCGACATGCTATTGGCCCGATATTCGGTACTGGAGGACTTGGTAAGTATTTATAACGTATGTGGTTCACGGCGAGATAATAAGGACAGGGACAAAACTGCCCCTTAAGGGAATATCTTAGGAAGACCAAGGGTCATTACTTTGATTTAGACTGTTTCGCCTTAACCATGGTAGGGGTTAACCTGGAGAAAAAGTGTTTTCAAACAGGTATTTGTCCCGAAACCTTTCGGTTAAAGGGACTGTTCACGGAATTTTATCTAATAGACGTGGGCCCCTATCAGTATGATTTTTCACTGAAGGCCAACCGTGATCGGTTTGCCAAAAGACGTATATTGCCGGAAGAGCATAGGTACGCACCTCTAGACGCATATTATTCGTTATTGGTTATGTTTGCCGCGATTCACTATGGCATGGCCGATCAACTGCTGATGCAAATGCAGATTTTCGACCATAACAAGGTTGATCCCAAACAGATCAATAATGTTGCCTTACATTTTTATCAGCAATATCTAATGATACCGGGCAATGTAAATAGAGAAATGGGGCTAGGCTCCCCAGTATTGGAAACCAATCAGGAACAGCCTAATATGGTGTACCATATGATGAAGTGCGAAATGTACAACCGTTGGGCAGTACAAATGCAGGGAAATAACACAGGTTATTATACCACACCTACGGAGTGTAACCCCGTCCGTCCTCAGGAAGTTCAATTACCAAGTGGTTTTTATCCATTGCTCCCGAGAGATAGTAAACCAATGAAGGACGATGGGTACACTGAAGATAGCGATCCCGACGAAATCCAGGATGTTCAAATACCAGACTGGGTTAATATCGCAAAGGATATCCTGGAAAATCTCAAATCAGGTGGAACCTATTGGGATTTAGATGGTAAGATTTCTTTGACGCTGTACGAAAACGCTAAGCTATACTGGCAACAGGCGGGGAAGCACGATGAAATTCCAGAGGAAGTGTTTTCAGCTAATAACTACTACCCAGTGGGTATAGAAGGTCATAGGCAGGCCTATAAAACCAATTTTTATACGCCAAATTTGGCCAAAATTTCGGGCATGTTGGATGAGCGAAACTTTCCGGAGTTGGAGTTCATCTGTAAGTTCATGCCGTTGGCCTATCACTTGGCATGGCCTCATGCAAGAGCCGAGTGCGACTATGAAACTAGCGCACTGCTAAATTATAACTTTTTAAATAGTTATACTAAAGGCCAGGAGATGATGAAACGCATGTCCTGGAAGTCAGGCGACCGCCTGGCCTATTATTTAGAATTAGCAGCGACGTTACCACTGTCGGAACCCCGTTTTCCATCTAAAAAAGGGGTATACGCCTGGCAAAATCGGTTTGGATTCACAATTTAGAGAAGCCGAAGAAATATTGCAAATCGGCGAGGACAAATCGTCATTAAAGGACGAAGCTTACAAGGTGAATCCTTACTATTATGTAACCTTTTACTATGTAGGTTTCGAGACTTTGACACCGGGATTGCGGTATCTGATGACGGAAGACGCACAGCTGACCGATTATCCAATGACTTACACACCGTGAAACCCGCTCGAGCTCAGACTGGAATTCGTCAGCAAAAGCTTCCAGGAGAGAAAAATTGCTTCAGAAATGCCTGGGTATAAGCTAACTTATACCCCAGCCAGTGAGTTGATATCTAAAGTACCGGTGAATCGTCCCTCTACTTCCCAAACGGCGCAAGCCGGAGGGTCGGGACAAGTTAAAGCCCAGCCGCAAGCATCAGCGCCGGTGGTCAAAGCGAAACAACCAGCTTTGGACACTGATGCCATGCAAGCAGCTGCAGTTGTAGTCGTGGTGCTGCCCCCAATCCAACCAGAGGTGGCACAGCTGACTCAGGTTACTCAGGTACAGCAGCTGGCCGAGCCTGAGCCAGAAGTCGTCACCATCATGCAATCTGTACCTCCGGCACCAGCTGTTTTGCCAGCTAAAGTAAAGCAACTTTTGCCGAAGATACAAAATTCAGACTCTGAGTCTAGTTCAGAAGAGGATGTTGAAGAGGAAGAAGAAGAAGGTGAGATTCTGGAGTCTGAGGGCCAGACATCAGAGAATAAAGATGCGATGGAGGTCAAAACTCAGAAACAGGCTGTTGAGGAGAAAAAGATCCAGACTCAAATAGATGAAGCAGTGACTAAAATGTCGGGAATCGACATCAGACTGGAAAAGATGCAAGAGGCATCCCAGGAGATACCCATAAAAGCTAAGGATCCTAAGGATCATGATCAACAAGCGAAGCATGAGGCCCTCCAGGCCAAAATACAGGAACAAAGAAGGCTGACGCAGCAGGAATTCCTGCATCAGAGGGCACTTCAAAGGAAGCTGAAGGAGCAGGCTCTAGCCGATGACAGCTCATATTCAGCCATTGCAGCGACAGAGCTGATGAAAAGGGGAAAAATAACTGAGGAAGGAATCCCTGGATTTTATTCCCCAGAGAAAGTTCAGCAGATGTTAGTTGAAGGCATGTCGGAAAAATTTATCCGACACTTGGCCAGAGAGAAGGTAAGGCATACGAAAAGGCTAGGTAAGGCCAAAGCACGCAGACTTGCAGCTCAAGGTCAGCAGCAACAAGGAGCGGCTGCCACTGGTTCCGAAAATGACACTTACGATACGGCCGAGGAAACGACGACCCCAGAATATTCGACAAGCCAAAAGTCGAAAATGGAGACTACAAAAAGTCAAACGAGGATGGAGACTGCTAAGAGTCAAATGCGAACGAAGACCTCCAAAGGCCAGACGAAATCCGATAGGACAACAGCGTCCACTGCATCCTACACTCAGACCCGAATGGTATCGAAAACTGGCGGAGAGGTTAGTACGGCATCTGGTAAATCCAAGTCCGTTCCCACCAGCTATACCACAAGGAGTAGCAAACCTGCGGGAAGCGTATTGGTAAAGTCTGATTTTGAATCAGAGGAGAAGTTGATCAAGAAGGTCAAACTGAATGTGGTGGTTAAAAAACCCGAAAGGGAGCCACAGCAGTTTGTCACTCCTGGTCAATTGGCAGAAACTCTGATTGATTATTGGGAGTGGCAACGAGAAAAAAGGCGCCTAATTCGGCGGATCTCATTCGAAAATCCAGAGGTCGCCAATTATTTGGCCTTTGACTGCCAGAATGGTCAATGATGCCATGGCCGAGATTCATGAAAATTATCGCCAACAATTCGAAATGCAGGGTGGATTTATGTTCGATGGAGAATGCATCCCTGAGGAAATTTGGGAGTGGATTATTTTAGTTCTTATTCCCAGATAGCTTCAGGACTACGACGCTTCAGACGTCTTTATGTCCATTAGGTACGTGACCTTAATGATCTTTTTACAGTTGGACTTCGCGCCGATCACGCCAACGGCAATTGGTAGGTGGTATGCCCAGGCCTGTTTGTTCCCGAACAGACAACTAGTCGTTGAGGCCCAGGGAAACCGCGTAGACAAGGTCTACATTGCAGCTTTTAACCAGTACATATTTATGGGCTCGCAGAGGTTAAACCAGATGGGTGTTAAGAGGAAGGCACCAGGCGATGACAGATCGCAAGCTGATAAATATCAGCAAACAGCTGCCAAGAGCCCAAGTAAGTTTAACGTGCCTAGACTCCCTCCGGCTAAGAAACAGCCACCGACGACACAACAATCGTCTACTGCGACCAGCCAGAGGTTGTATAGTGAGGCTGCTAGCACTTCTTATAAAAGTCCGCTTTCTCGATCAAAATCAACATCATCCAAATCTCTTAATTCAACTTTCCGGACTCAAAAACCTCAACGCAGCAGCTCCACTAGCAGTGGTCCAACACAAAGGCAGCAGGGGAGAGACGACATGTTCTCAAACCCGGCCCCATACAGGGGTAGATCGGGGTATGACCGAGGTCAAGCCAGAGGAGGCTTCAGAGGGCGCCCTCAGGGACCCTTCAGAGGCTGAGGAACCTGGCAACACCAAGGCCAAGACCCGGATGTGCAGTTCTACAATGGGAACTTTCAGCCGCTTGGTAGACACGGCGGAAGCCAACAAGGTCAAAACCAAGGCCAGGATGGAGGTCAGACCCGAGGCCAACCCGGCCAGAGGGGATACTATCGAGGAAGACCTCGAGGAGGTTACCAAGGCGGCGGGCAGCAGCAGTAATCAGCCGCATGAATTTTGGCCGAAAAATCATCTTTTCGCAATCATATTTTTATTAATTTCATAAAATACAAAATCACTAATAAAATTACAAAAATCCAAAAAAAATCAAAAAATTATAAAATCCAAAAATATTATTTAAATTTTGGTGCTGCTGGCCAACTAAAATTTTCTTTTTGACAAAACCGGCGCAAAACGCAACCGTAAAAAACATTTTCAAATTTTTGGCCACATTTTATGCTCAATTTTTAGCACATTTTTATTTTGTGATATCCGTACATTCCCGCGTCGTCTTTGTTGTATCGTAAAATATAATCTCGTATTTTGATTTTAATTTCGAAAAAATAGAGACGCGGAAAAGCGATTTGCATGCGGTTAGACCCACGGCCAACAATTTGCCACAGCATGCAGACCGAGCAGCCAAACCCGAAATTGACCAAATTCGGCGCCATCATCAACATCATACTCCTTAGGACGGGAGGTTATTCCATCAAGGCCGAGGTCAAAATGGGCATCACTTGCCAGCTATTGCCGCGAAGTCCTTGGTATTTGTTGTGTCCAATGACCACCACAGGAGTCTGATTAGGACAGACTGTGAAACGGGAGTCCGAGTGAGACAAACTGTAAAAACAGGAGTCAGCCGGAGCAGTAGATTTTTTCTTTTGATTAATTCTTTTTAATGCCGGGGTAACCCGGCCGAAAGTTTTTTTTCTACCTCCCGTAGGTCGGTTTCGATGGGCAAGGGATGTTGGGCACCCTGTTGATGGCAATTGGCGTGGGGAAATCACCATGCAAATTGACGAAATGGACGACCAGCGGCGCAGACATTTTTGCATAGAAGTGGAGCGCCAAAGAAAGACCGAAAGTGATAGTGAAAATCATTCTTCACTATATTCGTCTTTTTATATATTTCTTGTTATATTGCTGGTGTCCATAGAATATTCCCCAGCTGTGTTATTATTTATTTGCATAAATTTAATAGTGGTTAATCCACATTCTTTGAATATTTCGTCGGAAATATTGTTTAATATATTCGTTATTTATTTAGACTATTCCGATCGTCGAAGGCGGAGGGCCAAAGGCCCAGGCGCCAGCTTGCAGCCAGCAAGCCTTGGGAAACCCTTTAAGGGTTATACTCAAGTAAGTCTATCCCTGAGGGGATTCCTTGTCTCAGCTAGGAGACTGCGGAGCTCTTTGGTGAGGCCCCCCATTTGAGGTTAAGTAATCTTTGTTGTTGTAGGTCTGGGGAACCGGACTGTTGCACTATCACCGAGGCTTAGCCAAGGGAGTAGTTCTAACAGGTCAGTTCTGACCAGAAGTCTCCATCTTTTCTTACGCCTCTTAAGAAAAGATATGCACAACACCCCCAAAATTTCGAATTTACCCCCCCCCAACTGGTCGGAGGTCTTACAGGTATGGGGGTGGGGGGAGGTTGGGTATATGGTTGGTTGGCCAAGTTGGGGGGGGGGGTCCACCCCCAAGTACAGGTATGCCCAGCCCCAAAAAAGTCGCCGCACAACCCCCCAGACCTCGGGGCCCCGTAGGGTTTGATTAAATTAATTTTTATCAAAGTTTTGGCCTAAAACCTTTCCGCAGTTTTAAGAATGTTTCTGGTAGAAAAAAATTTTCTGTGCCATTGGCACAAATGTCCGTGAACAAAAAAAAAACGCTGAGCTGATTGGAGTCACTGTTTTTTTTCCCCAAATCGTGCTTTTTGGGGAAAAAAATTTTGGGGATCGGATACAGAAAAGATGCATTTAGGTGCATTTTAGAAGGTCATAATCTCAAAATTTTCCGGCGCTTCGCGCCGATTATAACTTTAATAATCATTATTATGCATTACTTAGCTCAGGCGCGGCTTTTAGCAAGTCTACCTTCATTTATCATATAATCCATAATAGATCTTGAACGTATTATCTCATGTTTCCATTGGTAATCTTCAATATTTTATCATGATATTTAATGAAGATTCGCATTTTTTCTTTTGGAGAAAGATCAATACGTCAAGTCTCCAAGCTTTTTGATGCAATTGTTTCTTTTCTAACGTAAAATCAATTCAAACGCTTCATAGAAATATCTTTCGGAAATTTACACTCTGCTTACTCATATATTTTTGACCATGTAGACCAAGTATGAGAGTTTACAAATAAATTATACTGGTTTTAAAATTTTTCGAGTAAAATTCTAGAAATTACGACTTTTGAACAAAAAATTCAAATCTAATTCTTGAAATAAATGTTTGGAAAATTGATTTTCCAGCGTCGCAGAATATCAATACCCAAAAAATTTTTCCGGCGCTTCGCGCCGGAAAGATTAGCATTCCTTTTGGGTTCTCACTTGTCGTCATAGAGGACTTGACCATCGATTTCTCACGTAATTCAAAATCATTATGATTTTGGATAGTTTGCTTGAAAGTTTGTTCCAATGCTTGTAAATTAGAAATTGAAACTCGAAAATTTCAATTTTTTCCTCAATTTTAATGAATTAACGGGTCTGAAAACACCAGAAGGCTTGAAAAGACTCAAAAACACCTAAATAAAGGGTCTGTGAGCATTTTTAAGCTAAAAAAACGACTTCGGGAAAATGCGGAAAAAAATTTTGACTCCTTCCCCCATTTGGGGAACGGGAAAAGGCCCGGGGGAAAAAAAACAGTGATTGGAGTTCATTACTTGACTATTTTTTCACTCTTGAATACAGTATACAGTACTTTCACATAGCGGATACAATAAACAGAAACGCTGGTTTTTGCATTATGAATGACAGCCACAACCTCGCTGTCACATGGCATGCATAAATTTGCTCCTGTACACGATTCTACATTAATCGGATACGACAGACATTAAAACATTTCAAGTAAAAAATTATTCGATGACATTGGTATTATAAAAATTGCCGACAAAAAATGAATATTCAAAATTGTACACGAAGAATGACAACTTAAACATAGTTTGTAAAATTATAATAAGAGCGTTCATGACTGTCCTTCATTCATCTTTAGCCAAAGTTTCGATAATTTTATCAAAGTCGTCAGTTTCACAGCCGGCTTCGACGTCGACGTCTGGTTTCAATCGTTTCAAAACGGTCGACGATAAGCTCCGAATCCGTTTGACTTTAGCTTGTGCGGCGTCTGCTGTTTTTTGATGATCGGCAACGAGCTTGAGAGAAAATTTGGGTTTAATTGATAATTATTAGGAGAAATGAAAATAATTGGACAACCTATGATAAGTTGAAAATTAATACCTACCGTCTGAAAATGCGATATTTTGCGTAGTTTTACATGCTGAGTATAGTGACAGCATTCATTTCATATACAAATTAAAATTCGCATAGCTACAGTCAGGGCCGTTCTTAGAGTTTTAGCGGCCCTGGGGGAACTCAGATTTTGCGACCCTACATTTTTTTCAATAATTATTATACACCACGCCATTTTCATGTAATAGATGATTCACTACTTTACATACTTTAGAATATCTAAAAACGATGCGTAATTCCATTATTACAAGTTTGGTTGAATGACAACAACTCTGTGTAAGTTCATGCATAATAGACGACATAACACAGCATATAACCAGTATGTAATGCAACATCTGCACATAACATCCTGACAAAACGCATGAAACAAGGTGTCCATCGGTTTTTTTTCAAATGTAATCCTCTCACTTTACCAGGTTATTTTTACAGAATGTTTCAGGTTTTTTTCCGAACAAAAATTCAATAATGCTGGGACCTGAGCAATGTGCTGATATTTTCTATCGGCATTATAATGCCGTCAATAAACTAGAAAACCAAAAACCTCATTTAGAAATCAACCTTTTTTTGCCACTGTTGGCACAAAGGAGTGCAGGGCAGAAAAAACAGGTGCTTTACACACTTATGAAATGTGTGTGCTTAGATGCACATTCAATAATTGTGAAAACTGTAAAGCACCCAAATTTTTTCCCAAATAGGGAAGATTTTTTAAAAACACGTTTCTGCTCAAGGAAGCTTATAAAGCTGCTATTTGTGTGCAAGTTAAAATGATTGATACATATGATACATTAGCGTTTTGAGTGGTGTCCGCATTATGTATCTCAAGGAAGATTATAGTACCCGTTTTATTTCTACTCTACATAAATTTTATGCATCTAAAACGTAATGTAATCTGAATCTAGTGACTAAATGGTCATCAGAATTTCAACTAAATCTATCATTAGCTTGAGGTTGACAAAGCACATAAATATTTCTCAAAGCGTGTCATAAACTTCCTGGATTATTGTTATCCTGAGAGAATCGCTATTCTGAAACTAGATCTTCATCATGCAGTCGATCACCAGATCAGGAAGGTAGTTGAAACTATAGTCTGTTTTTTTGAAATGCTTGTAACCGAAAAAAAGATGAAACAAAGTATACATTGCTAGTTCAATTACCGCGCGCGCGCACACTATACTGTATTACGGGGGAAAAACGCGGCTATTGAAATTTGGCGGAATTGAAGGCAAAGGAAAGAGTTTTCAAATTTTGAACATGGCTCTCATTTAATGAAAAAAATGTGGGAGTTGAGATCGTGATACAATTTGTGCTTTGGATCTCAAAATCCGACCCATCGCGCCGCAGCACTGGTCATTTGATGAGCTCTTTCTGCGCAGAGCGAATATTTTTTAGCCGTGCGATATTTTTTTTTTGACATTTCTCGCACTGGACGGAAATTATTTTTAAAAGAGCTATCGAGTTTAGTCACAGTTTACCGTCGCCGGTTAATCGATTCCTAACATACAGTACGAAATTCTGCATGCGTACTTACTTTCAGCATTTTTGCGTTACAAGCATTTTGAAAAAAGCAGACTATAAAAGCGATGCCGACAAAATTCTTTTTAAAAGTAGAAAAGTCAACATTTGAAACAAACCCTCTCGTATATAGTTTTCATCAGAAGTAATCCAGTATATGAAATTCTGATTTGAAATGAATAGTATATGATTCATTTGTAAACTGCCCACAATTGGCTTTTTTCATTTCTTTTTCTTATGTTCTCTGTTCGCTTTTGTAATACTGCTATAATAACAACATCATGATTCTTATGTTCTAGCACACTTTTCAATGCACTGTAACAAGCATGGAAAATTTTCAAAACCAAGGAAAATAGATTTTTCTGAAATTCGTTTTAATTTCATCATGTACAATAAAATTAATGTTATACAAAGCATCTCTCATAAAAGTATTATGCTTTAGCTGTTCTTCGATCAGAAGAGCGATAGAATCTAACAAACTGGCGCGAAAATTATGTTTGATAGAACTTTGTAATGTAATAGAAAAATCGACAATTTTATTAAGGGCCGCTAAAAAGGAATTCTTCAAGCATTCACTAAAAACTTTCAGCGGCCCTGGGCGGCCGCCCAGTCCGCCCCACTAAGAACAGTACTCGAAAGCTGGGAATTTTTACCATTTTTAGACATTTTTCGGTCAGCAGACGTATTTCGAAATATCTAAGCTCTAGCATACATGTAATTGGGGGGGAGTGCTATGGGAACCCCCAGAAACCGCCCCCAGGATTTTCCAATCCAATGGCTAACTATATTGTAGCTGTAGGGACCCCCATACTTTTGGTCGAAAAAATACTGAAAAATGTCAATTTTTGAACAAAAAATGGTTAAAAATGTGAATTTTTTTAGGCGCTTCGCGCCATGAATACATTTTTTCGGTCTTTGAAGGAAAAATTACTATTTTTTGAACTTTTCCTCGTGAAAAAATCAAGAAACCCCTCCCCTAAAATTTTGGGAATTACTGACCCCCAGCCCCAAAAAAGTCGCCCAACCCCCCCGGACCTCGGGGCTTTGGGAATTACATATATGACCTCTACAAAAATGTTCATTACATACTCTATATTCAGGTACGAAAAAAATTCTTTACAATTTTTATGCTCTTTCGAAGTGTCAAAAAGGAAGCAGAAGTAGATTGAAAAAGTCATTTAGAGTCTTAGTTGAGCACCTTCCCATAGGATGCCGCAGAATTTTTTCTTCATTTCTGTAGCCTCCAACATCTATAATATTAAAATTCAAGAGTCCATTTTTGTGAGTGTGTGTGTGTGTCCGGTTCACAACACTATGAGTATATGGCATGTTGTAAGATAAGCGACTCAGAACCATTTAGTGCAATGCATAAACATGCTGTACATAAAATATACATACAGTATGACGCTATATGTTATAAAATAGCCTCGTGTTATAATATAGTCCTATGTTATAACATACAATTTTTTTAAATTTTTGACATGTTATAACATATCTACATGTTATAACATAGTCCTATGAACATGCAAAATTTTTTTTTTCATTTTTGACATGTTATAACAACATACAATTTTTTTCCATTTTTCGACATGTTATAACATACTGATATGTTATCACATAGTCCTATATTATAGAATAAAATTTTTTTTCATTTTTCGGTATCTTACAATATACTGACATGTTATAACATTGTCTTATGTTACGTCACAACACGAGGAGCTATGTTATGACACAGGGTATGTTATCACACAGTGTATGTTATAACCATAGTTTTTTGTACTTTACAGACTTTTTGGCTAGAGTACATACAAAAATTTGAGCCATGTTTGTACCAGTCCAAACAATTTTCTGGTATGAAAATTCAATTTGATATATCAATCGCAGTGTAACCAACGAAGTACAAACAAATTTTAGACCGCCGTTGGTACCAGTACAAACGGGTCGAGTACAAAAAAACCCAGTGGTTATAACATGGGATATGTTATAACATATGGCATGTTTTAACATGTCCCATGTTATAACATGTTACACATCATAACATATACCGCATTTAAGGATATACATGTTATAACATACCCCATGTTATAAATTATCTCATGTTATAACATATCCCATGTTATAACATATCCAATGTTATAACATATGTCATGTTATATTTGGCTCAACACACAAAATATAGCTGCCTGTTAAAAGATCGCCTTTTGAAGCAAAATACGACAGTAGCGCCATATACAGCAATGTATTAACATGCTGTGCAGTAAATATACCGTAAGGATCACATCATGTTATAACTACAGCACGGATTTTTAAGTGCTGCACTTAATCTTTTGTTTTGATGGAATATACTTCCCATGCTTAGAAATGCAATTATCCATGGTGTCTGATGCAAAATAATGCTAATTAACAGCACTTAATTGCACTTAATTTGGGGGGTCTTGCACTTAATTGCACTTAATTTAAAATTTTTGTAAAAGTTGCACCTAAATACATAGTTTTTAACTAAAAACTTGAAAAAACATGGTTAAACATAGTTAAAAAGTTAAAAACTTTTTAGCTATTTTCAACTTTTTAACTAGTTTTAATTTTTTTAGAGTTAAAAACCCTTTTTTAAGTTAAAAACTTTTTAACTATTTTTAACTTTTTAAAAGTTGAAAACGTTTTTAGTTAAAAACTTGAAGAAACATGGTTAAAAACTTGAAAAATAGGGTTTAATGAAAGATCAACGGTGGAAAATTTTCAGTGATGCGTCTGATTTTTTGAATGGATTTGCCCGCGGAAAACATACAAGCAGTCTTGGCCAAAATCCTGATCTTCAATGGTTTGTTTCTGACTCCAATCCGGAATTTAAATTTAATAGATTGTTCACGACGTAGACGTAGAGCGTTTGTTTTCTCAATATAAATTGATATTGTCTGATCGCCGTCAAAGCTTAACATTTGAAAATATTGAAATGACAAATATTGTTATGTTTAATAAGTTTCTTTTCAACTAAACTTGACAGTTTGCTGCCATTAAAACGTCTTATTGCAATTTATTAAGGCCAAAAATTAGTGTAAAATTAGTTTTTTGCACTTAACTGTGCACTTAATTTACCATTTTTTGCACTTAATTAGGCACTTAATTTGGACTTTTTTTGCACTTAAGAATCCGTGCTCTAGTTATAACAACGGCCTATGTCATAACATAAAAAAAGGTTTTTATAAAAAAAAATTTTATATCGAAGCCATATGTTATAACATAGCCTTATGCTACAACAAAGCCTTATGTTATAACATATAAATTTTTTTCAAAAAACTTATATAGGTTATAACACTGGATATGTTATAATGTGGTATGTGCTATAACATGGGATATGTAATAGCATAAGATAGGTTGAAACATGGAACGTGTTATAATGTGGGATATGCTATAACGTGGTATATATGTTATAACATAGGATATCTTATAACATGGAATATGTTATAACATGGTATATGTGTTAACATGGAATATATTATAACATGAGACATGTTATAACACAAGATATGTTATAACATGGGATAGGTTATAATGCGAGCCCCATTATCTATATTGTGTTAAAATTTCAATTAGATTTGTACACCGTTTTGGGAGCTGCAGGGGCCTACGCATTACGAAAGTTGATACAAAAATGCTGATTAATCCCACTAAATATGCCATCAACGAGATGCAGAAAGAATTAAAACTGTTCAGACTGCACGAATAAAAAGAAAAAATATAAATCGAATCACTCGTAAAACTTCATCGATCGATTTACCATTGTTGTGCAACAGGGTGTCTCAAAAGGGACGCAACCAAAACCCCTCTCTTCAGGAATTTGATTGAAAAAAAACAACCCTATACCCAACCCTCTAAAACTCGGAAAAACAGGAAAAAATTAGGAAAAAAGTGGCTTTTTTTGGGAAAATTTTCGAAATTTTTTCGACTTTTTTGGGGAGTTTTCAATCCCTTCCACAAAGTTTTAGAAATGTTTGGAAATCCACCCCAAAATTTTGGGTTTACCTTCACCCCAACTGGCCGGACCTCTTACAGGTATGGATGCATCCTGTACTTGCAGAGCTTTATCGGTTGAGCTTTTATTCAAATTCAAAAACAAATTCGAATGAGAGTGCAGTGAGTACAAATCTCTGCACTTCCTAAAATGGTGTGCAAACTGCGAAGATGATGATATTATTTTCACAGTTACTGTAGGAATGTATGAACTAAAAAATAGAAGGATAAAATACCACGGAATCATAGGTGAAGGTGCTCGAAAGTGTCCCTAAAGAGGATTTTTCTCTTTTTTGCTTCTCTTTTTTGACAGTTTAAACTTTCTTGCAAAAAACAAAATGTTCGTTTGTGAAACAATCAGTACATCAAACTACAATCTGTTAGTTATTTGATAATCCTATAGTACAGATAATAAATGTATCACAAGAGGTAGACAAGGGTCACCTGGAGAATGCAGTGACTTCTGAGCGATTTCTATAATTATTCCTTTTTCATAGCAGAGCAGTTGCCCAAACCGTACGAAAATCTTGATGAAAATTTCATCAATACAGTTAGAATGCACGAGCTATAAAATAAGAAAATAGAATTCTCTGGCATATGATGGGAAGGTGCTCGGGAGTGCTCATAAACAAAGTTTTTACAATTTCGACCGCTCATTTTCGAGACTTCAAACTCTCTTAAAACGTGTAATATGCAATAATTTGCTGTAATATCAGAGGTCCCCAAGGTCGAAAATTTAGGTAGGGGTAAAATCTTAAATTTTAAGGGTAGTACTGGAAATATGCCGTGACCTTTTTTTTTTGCTCTCAACTTTTTGCTAAGGAGGGGGGAGTTGTAGTTTCTCGAACTTACAAAACTGATTAATGCCCCTACTTTATGCTTTTTACAGTCAGAAAACATTTACTATTTCAACTCCATTTTCAGCTCCCAATCATGCAACTTGAATGCACTAATTATACGCACACAATAGTCACACTTTGAAGACTGTCGTGCCAATTGATTCCTGCACATTTCAAGAATCTGGCACAACATATGTTTGGAAGCATTATTTGAACCAGCATCTTCGCATCTTCAGCAGTATGGGCTAATTCCATCACTGATAAGGCTTGCAACAGTGCTTCCAATTACAAGTCCTGATGCTCAATGTGGCTTTAGTATTGTTGTTCCCATTAGATTATGAACTACAAGTTTGAAACCAAGTCCCGATCCACGTCAATAGACCTCACATGCCTCAACTCATAGCAGGAAAGTATGCCACAGCTTGGGTAACCATATGCGCACAGAACACCCAATGCAGAAGCGGGGAAAAGGAAAGGCGAGCGTGAAGAGGAAAAATTTTAAGAACATAATGTTTTTCTTCCCAAGGGGTTGATTAATCACATCTACATAAGTCATTATTTCATCTCCTAATTATATTTATAATGATTTCCTACAAGTAGTATATATTAATGTGCTGATATCCTTTCCTAAAAATCGCTATATGGCACAGAAGTTGCATACTTTCCCATTATCATTTTCTCAGTTAATGTGTCAAAAACAGCAGTGAGTAATTCCTCCCAATCACACATTGTGCAATTTTTCTCGAATTACTATTACCTACTGGGGAGAGAATGAGGTCTACCAAAATTTTTTGCTATAGTGAGCTATTTTTATGGGGGTAGTAAATGAATTTCCAAATCTAAGACGGGGGTTATATCCCCCCCATACCCCCCATGGGGTGCTCTGTGTAATATTATATCAAAAGAAAGCCTGTCCTCTCTTGTATAAAATGAATTTATCGAATAAAATCACTCCAACCCCAAAATATCGCTTGGCTAGTAAGATCACTGATAAATGCCGAAAATCATAAATTTTCAAACTTTGGCATACTGTAGCCACGCGAATTTTCATTTTTAAGCAAACCAGTGATACCATGAAACTCAGCGCACGAAATTAGCCGAAATATGTCGAGCTTATCATAGGCAAAGTGGAACCTCTCAGTCAAAATACATCTTTCCGTCTTCACAAATGGGATTCTTTGATCAGTCCGCGTTTTCATTGCCGGTATTTTAAAAAATATAGGTAGGTATTTTCTCAGCTTGTTGATTCTGGAACCAGCCTGCGTGCAGCAAAAGAGATTGAATGTGCATGAAAATACGAATAAAGTTGACCACTGTTGGAAGTTAGCATTATACATAGTCTGTTTTTCTAAAAAAATTTATGAATAATAAAAGTGGAAATCAAGTACTATTTCGTATTTTTCCGATTTTTCGCTTAACTATGTGTCATATATTGGAGTGAAAATTTGTGAGTATATTCAAGCAACGTTTAAAAAATTTTTTAGTAAAAAATTGCGCATCAAAAGTGGACAATTTTTATGGCAGTGCTAATTTTCGTCATTTTGCAATTCACAAGCATTCCAAAAAAACAGGCTACAGTAAAAATGTGGATGTTTGTAATGAATCATTTTCTGATGTTGAGCGACAATGAAAACGTGAATGGACTCTATTAAAGCTGAATATCTGCAAAATTATGGAGTTTTTATGAATATATGCATACCTTCTTCAAACCCGACTCGTAAGCTTGACAAAATTCCGTGAGATCGACTTTCGAAATCAGCTCTTCCGGTGTCAAAAGGCCAACTTGCTGTTTGGTCAACTTATTCCAATTCGGCGGCAGAAAGTAGTAGAGAAACCGTCTCAAACGACTTGACAACTCGTCGACTTGTGATTGTAAACTGGCTACTGATAGGGAGTTGTTCGACGACGAAGATGTCGGCGTTTGCGACAAACCGTTGGATGAACTGACAACTGCAGCGTCGTCGGTGGCGTTCGTGCTATGGGCCTCCAATTTCTGGAGCGATTAAGGATTATAATTGAAGACTTGATTGTAATTGATTGTAATGTAATGTACTTGATTGTAATTATAATTGAAGACTTGATTGAAATGAAAAAAATTTACATAAAATAAATCTTCCTGAAACGTGTGTCTTGAACCAGTTCAAGCAACGATGATTTTAATACTAGTTTATTAGAAAATGCCCCGGTGGGGCAGAAAAAAGGAGAATATACTTGCTTCGACAGTTGCCATGGTAGAAAAAGAAGTGGACTAGATTTTTGAGAACTTGGGTCAAAGTTGGAAAAAATTCACTTTCTTTATATTGGATTTTCATTCTTTCTCAAAAAAATTGTCTATGTCTGTGAAAAAGTATATTCTGCAGCATCGTGCATTTTGTCCTTCAACTGGCATCAACTACAGTAAAATTTTTCTATATGAAAATTATATGCACCTGACTTCAAGTGTAAAGAAATGGTAAACCGATAGCATTCGAACTTCCGACCAATTCAAAACTCCTGCCTTTCACACTAGCTGAAAAATAGTGAGGGAGGCATATTATAGTCATTTTCAGAACGATAAAGGAACCTGAGGTTCATTGCACTAACCCAACATGAGAATAATCTCAACATCGGGATTAAATTGATGATCCTGAGTTTAAGCTATTCACAATGTCCAAATTATTTTCTTCCAATGCACAAATCAAACTCACTTCAGGATTAACTAAAACTGAGGTTTAAGTTCGAGTTTGGGAATCACAAAAATTTTCATTCTGCTTTAGAGACAAGAAAATTATGCGAAAATGTCACTTGATTCCTTTTGTTGACACCAAATTCAGTGCAATGTTTAACACCATTGGAAGCAAACATGTGTGAGAGGAGACACGGGGGTACAAATTTCCACAACGGTTTTGAAACTGATGGAAAATTTGTTATGCAAAAAATTTTTTGGTCAACTTTTTTTGAATTTTTTGTCTCACAAAATGCTAAAACACCAAGGTCCACGCCTGTACTCTCCTAAAAATTTCAGAGATGCACATGCTTGGTTGGAAAGTGTGTTGATGCACTCAGCTGCAGAATATACTTTTTCACAGACAAAGACAATTTTTTTGAGAAAGAATGAAAATCCAATATAAAGAAAGTGAATTTTTTCCAACTTTGACCCAAGTTCTCAAAAATCTAGTCCACTTCTTTTTCTACCATGGCAACTGTCGAAGCAAGTATATTCTCCTTTTTTCTGCCCCATCGGGGCATTTTCTAATAAACTAGTTCACCTCTTTTTAGTGGGCCTCAACCATGCACGAAAACTTTCACAGAACACATTGAAGTCTTAAAGTTGGTCATCTGCACTTCAAAAAAAACAATAAAAAAAACTTCAAGCAACGAATTCTCACTTCCGGCAAAAGTTTAGGATGTGTAAACCGCATAGTACTTAAAAAACGGTGTAAAGATACTGAAAGGTGACCATATCTATTGAATTCCTCATGGTTTAGAATCCTTCAACCCAAAAAATCGCAGAAATACTTTTGTTTACACAAATGACTTTTTTCGTGTGAACTGACTCCGTCCATTGAATTTCCCATGGTCACAAACATCTTCCCTCAAAAATCGCAGAAATACATTTGTTTACACTCAGTATGAATTGAAGTGTAAAGTGATCACTTTCATTAAATTTCCAGTCGTCGAAAACCCCTCCCACAAAAAAACTCACGAAAACAGGCTTGGTTAAATCCGGAATAATTTTTGTGTGTAAAGTGACACATCCATTGAATTCCCCGTAGTCGAAAACCCCTTCCATAAAAATCACGAAAATACTCTTGTTTACACCCGCAATAGTTTTTTTTGTAAGATGATCACATTCATCAAATTCTTCGTGATCGAAAACCCCGCCCACCGGGAAATCACGAAAATACGTTTGTTTACAACCCGGATAAGTTTTTGTGTAAAGTGATCGCATTCATCAAATTCCCCGTGGTCGAAAACTCCTCCCAGCAAAATTTCACGAAAATACGTTAGTTTACACACGGGATAATTTTCGGTGTAAAGTGATCACATGCATTGAATTCCTCGTGGTCGAAAATCCCCTCCACAAGAAAATTACGGCAGTACGCTTGTTTACACTGTGGATAATTTTTTGTGTAAAGTGAGGACGTCTATTGAATTCCCCGCGGTCGAAAACTCCCTCCACTGAAAAATCACGGAAATACGCTTTACACCCGGGGTAATTTTTCGTGTAAAGTGACCGTGTCCATCAAATTCCCAATAGTCGAAAACCCTCGCCGCCCAAAAATCCCAATAAGGTTACAGGTATATTTGAAACTGCAAAAAAATTGGTAGTGCATTATGCTGCAAAAAACTTTTTTTTGAACCCATAAGTATTATATAACAAAATTGGGGAATTTGGCGTTTTCCGGGACTTTGGACAACCATAGAATTGAATTGAGGCCATATTTCAAAAAGAGAAAAATTCGCATTTGAGATTACACCCCCAAGATGCT
Organism: Romanomermis culicivorax; assembly: GCA_963922205.1. NCBI lineage: Eukaryota > Metazoa > Nematoda > Enoplea > Mermithida > Mermithidae > Romanomermis > Romanomermis culicivorax. Next base: position 347,826 of record CAWUHX010000299.1, on the reverse strand, counting down.
TAGGCCGAAGTATGGAGGTTGGATATGGCACACCGATTGCTGGGCATGGTGGAACTGGGGGGCCTTAAAAAGTGCGTTTTTTACCTGTTTTTGGGGCCCCACCGAGCACCACTTGCAGATAGAGGCGAAATGACAAAAGGCACCCCATAGTTTGCCCTTACGCCCGATATTATGCAAAAAACCCGAAGGTTCTAGCTCTTACCGTTTTGGCTCTCGAGGGGGGGACATGAAATTTGGGGGCCAAGTATATTATAGGTTGACGCTGTCGCGCCACCTATGATAAATTTGATATAAGTAGATTAAACATGCGCGTTTCAACGATACAAAACTCTGCTTTAAACAGTGTTAATTTTGTTCTGAGGGATGGAAAAAGTTATCTTCAACGATGTCAAACAGATAAATTTCATGATGGTGTGACATTGGCATAAAATGCGATTCGGCGTATCTATTACATTCTGGAGACGACGCTACTTAATCCATTTTTTAAAATCTGAGCTTGATAACTTTCAAAGCGAAGATTGTGCTTCAGAACTGGAAAGACTTTTAAAATACATACAAATAAAATTTTGGCTATTTTATGACTAAATTATCTTAAAGATAACGTTTGATCGCAGAATTAATCAGACAACGACATACTCTTATTTAAGACTTCAAAAATTTGTGTACTGTGGGCCAAAAAGGGGGAAAATGGGTGACTAAGAGTACGTAGTCAGAATTGGGAGAAGATTTGGTTGTTATGAAGCCTATTCGACAAACGGATAATAAAATGTGAAACAGCTGCGCTCCATGCACCATGGGCCAATAAAACACTTTTACTCGTATTTAAGCCCCGCTTAACAATCGACTTCTTCGATGCGTGGAATTAATCAAAAATCAACTATGGGCCTTCGAATAGTTTGGAAAAATTTTCAATTCTAGATAAAATTTCATTCAACAGGTACATAGATAATTCTCTACAACTACTTTCATGCTAGAATCTACTAAATATGAATCTTTCATTGCTTCTCGTGAACAAACAAATTTAGCCTCTATAAGGAAAGAGTGCTCAAAAACCAAGCTCAAAAACACATCAAAAACCCAAAAACCATCTGTGTTGATAACTCAAATAACAAAGAGACACCTTGGAATAGCTTTTTTGGTACGTAACCTACGAAGTTCGACTGTATATGCTATGTTCACAGGATTTTTACTTCTACGTTATTCTTTTTATCGTTTTTCGACGTTTTATCCAACGAAACTGTAATGGGCGCCGCAGGAGCAGCTCTCGCGGAAGATGTCGTTTTAGATGCAGTCGTATGATTGGTCGTCGAATTTTCCGCCGCTGGCGTATTGGACGTAATAGGCAGTCGACTGCCGCGAATTTTCGATGTCGAACTCGCCGATAACGTTTGAGGCGCTTTTATGGGAGTTTTTTGAGCTGTAAAATTTTTAGCGTTTGCCGTTCCGACGGGTCTTCGATTTTTTGCCAGTTGAGCCGGTTCTCCTTCCTCTTCTTCTTCGCTGTCATTTTCATCTTCACTTTCTTCTTCGTCTTCATCGTCGGAACTGCCGCTCTCGCTGCTTTTACTTTCCAGTTGTTTCCGAAGATCAGCCTGCCATAAACAAGTAAGTACACTGAAATTTAACGATTCAAACATTCTGATGAAATATAAAATAAAGAAAACGCGAATTTTCTGACGTAAAGTGACCATATTTGCTACCTTGATAGATCTAAGAATTCTCTTCTCAAGGAATATTCAATTATGTCTCCTGCTAAAAGGTTTTGAAACGAAACTGGTTGGAACAAATTGCGAAAAATCCCACAAGAATAAAAAACTTTTGAAAAAAACATCAAATAATGGTTTTCTGCGAAAATTGCCAAATTTTTGAATTGATGCCCTGCAGCATGCTGCATGCATCTTTTTACTTTTGTTCGCGGTTTTTTCAGAGGAATCGGCAGCGGTGAAGGCGATTTACGTCGACTGATTTTGACCGCGGCTCGTCGGGCGCTCAACCTAGACGGCGTCGTATCTGCAATGAGAGCCTGTTTCTTCATGCGCGCTTCGGCGGCGACGACATCCCGTTTCGATTTGACGTCGGTTTTTTTCGATATCTGTTCCAATTCGGCTGTTTGTTTCATAATTTTCTGAAAGAATTACAAAACACTATACAATAAGTGAACCTTCGCTGGTTATGAAAAAATGAACCGCGAAACTAGGCAGTGATGTTAATTTAACATGCATGCAGAAAAGGTAGAGGTGCTAATTATTGTAACTACATGTTTTTTGTGGTTTAGAATTTCAAATGTATTTCTACCAATCGGTCATTATCTAAACTTGACTAAATAGAATAATGTATGCATTCAATATCTATTTATGCAGTCTCCATTAAAGCAATCTACCTTTTCTAACATTTCCCGTTTTTGGTCGACGGTGATAACTTCTTTTTCTAGTTTCCCTACTGGATGAGTGGGTAGCTTTTCCGGCGCGGAACATCTGAACGCAAAAAGTGAGGGTTAAAGACAAAAACTTACTTGTTTGATGATGTGAATGTCTAGCTCAGTGAACAGACCTTTTCTCCAGAGTTTGCCTTGATTCAACTTGAAAAACTAAGAAGTTAGCATCAAAATTTAGGAATCTTCTAGTAATTCACAAAGAATCTAAAATATAACTTACTTATTGCAAGCGGAATCAGGATTTTGAATACAAGACCACGTATCCAAAAACTCTTCTTTGGCTTGTTTGCTTTCGTAAGGTAAGACGCGCCATTTCAAACATAGATCTAAAATTCTCGAATAAAATTGTTTTACAGGTTGATGTAACGTTTTGAAGGATAAGGGGTCCGTTGCTTAAGAGAGCCCAAAATTTTATACGGACGAATGGTTGGAGGAAAAAATTTCGTTTTATCGGATGAAAAGTCCGAAAAACGGTTTAAAAATGCTAATCTTTAAAAATATGTATTCATGGCGAGGAAAAATTAACATTTTTCGGTTGTTATTCCACAAGAAGGATGGGTTTCCTGGCTAATCTATTTCAGCCATATTATTGGCAAATCTTGGCATAACCATATGGCTAGCCAATCCTGGGTATAATCGCCATATGCCATATGGTTGACGATTTCCGGGTGTTCTTACAGTACTTCGCCGCCAGTGATCGACCAGACCCAAATTTTTCACCGGGCCCGAATTGGGTCTATATACTAATAATATGATTATAACTATAGACAAAAGTGGCGAAAAGCAACGTCAGGGACGCATCATAGCCTAAAATAGTATATTATAATTCAGAAATAGTTACATAATCAGCCACAATTGTGTAGAGAATGAATCAAATGATATCGCTACAGCCAGTACCGCTTTTATAATCCATTGCCTACGACTGTGCCTGAGTTTTTAAATTCCATAGGACTAGCATTACTGGACTAGCTATATGCTTTACACTCATCTCATGAGTATTCCATATCGATCACTTGAAAGACAAAGACAAAATTCATTGATTTCGCTTTTCAACTTGTGTCAGGAATCATGGTATTCTCTCTATTTTAAGATTTGAATTGAAATCCTGCTGTAGATCATTACTTTTGAACAGGTTCTGTCCATATGGACTGCGAATTTCAGCGAACTATAATGACAAATAGATAGGAGTTCCACTAGAGTATCTGTACCAAGTGTCTAGGAAACATTGAGATCTTGTGCCAAACAAGAACCAGAGTTGAATTTCTGATATTGCTTGGAGACAAGTAATTCGGAATTATGTCTCTTAATATCTAAATTGCAAGACGTACTAAAATCGGGACTGAATTAGGTTTTTTGATCATTAAGGACAGGTCTGTAGCTTGGAATTTTTTTGGGGGATAACTATTTCTTTTCACTCTATTTACTGTGAAATTGGCATTTCTGACTTGACATTTTCTTGAATAATAAGAGGTACCTTTGCCTTTTTAAACACTTGAAACATTTCGGAGGGGGATGTTGTGCAGGCCTTTCCTTGGAAGTAAATAAATATTATTGTCTCAGAACTAGTTATATCTGCTCCTTGGCTGGGGGTTGGGCGACTTTTTTGGGGCCGGGGGGTCAGTAATTCCCAAAATTTTTGGGGGAGGGTTCTCTCAAGGAAAAAAATTCGTTTTTTTCGCGAAAAAAGTCCGAAAAATAGTTCAAAAAAATAGTAATTTTTCCCTAAAAAGACATAAAAAATGTATCCATGACGCGAAGCGCCAAGAAAATTCACATCTTTTACTATTTTCGTTCAAAAATTGACATTTTTAATCAAAAAATTGACATTTTCCAGCATTTTTCCGACCAAAAGTATGGGCATCCCAACGGCTACCATATGGCTAGCCATTGGATTGGAAAATCCAGGGGGGCGGTCGCCCAATGGCTAGCCATATGGTCGACGAATTCTGAGGGGGGTTCCCATAGCACTCCCCCCAATTACATGTATGTTAGGAGGAGAATACATTCAAAAAGTGCTAGATAGCAAGAGTGTATTTTTAAAATTTTCATTAACAAATCCTGTGCTGTAATATTATGTTTTGACATTTATTTGGACTGAATGCAAAATTCCACACAGTAATTCAATTCTCAGTTTACTTTATCATTATTATGCGCCAAGATCAAACGATCAAACAGCAAATCTCTTTGTGTTTTACTTGTAACTTATTTTCCGTGCTTATAAATTAAGAGCAGTAATACGACTGCCCTAAAATTATGACTGGCCACATTTATATCACTAGAACCGTTTAGATCTAAATAATAATTGGCTTATGCCTCTGTATTAGTAACTTTGACCGACTTTTCGTCCCAAATAGTCAGGCAGTGAATCTCTGACCGTAAGCTCAGCCCGGTGATGATCCCCGGACTCTCTCCCCGATAGGCCCTGCCCAGTTATGCCATCCGAACTTCTGACATTATAGACTGTTAAAAATTCAAAAATGAATGTTCTAGATCGGCAACAGTTGGTCTATTGCGGAATTACTTCTCAAAGAGATTGCGAGAAGTTCGATAATGCGGACTATTTGATATGATTAACATATTTTATATGATATTTGATATGATCAGAGAAGGCACGACGAATTTTCGGACGCCCGGTCGACCAAGGCTTCTCCCCAATTGCATGTATGTACTAACCGCCAAGGCTTGTCAATCATATAGCATCTTAGGTCTGGCCGTGGGAAAAACATCCTTCTAGACAAAAAAGCTTGAAATGTATACTTTTTGGAAGAAAATAGTCCTTTTGAACAAAAATGTATGTTTTTCGGCACTTCGCACCATAAATACAAATTTATATCGTTTTGTACGCACTAATGATCATTTTTTGAAAGTTTTAGGCGAAAAATTAAAAATTTTTCTTTCATTGGCCACCTCCATAAATTTTAGGCAGCTGATGACCTAACCGATAAAAAAAACCCGGCTGAAAACGACACGCCAGAGCACTGTTAATACATATTTAACTAAAAGAGCACATTTTCAAAAAATTGGAAAAAGATTTCAGATGAAATTTTCCAATACAACTGAGTTCATTCAGTACATTGAACAATTTTTATGCGACGTGCTCCATCACTAGCTAGAAATTCTACAATAGTAGTGAAACTGAATGACTCAATCTGAATTTAGCTCCGCGAAATCGTAAAAAAACTAATAGGACCTTGGATAATGTAAGAAATGTTACGTACAAAAAACGTACCGCATTGCAAAGTCAAATTTACGCTCATCAAACGTTTTTTAATATATTTTTCGTCGTTGGCCGGCGGTAAATTCCAATCATTCTGTATATAACCGAATTGCTGCCAAAACTGTATGAGACCGCCGGGTTGAGCAGCGAGATTTAGGTCGCGCCAATATTGGTCCATATGCTCACCCATGGCCCTCAGTAACTTAAAAATATAAAATAATGCGCGCAGAAAGTCATATAAATACCCCACCCCAGAACTTTCTTTTCCCCTAAAAAGACATTTTTCTCCAACCAGGACATCTTTACCGAACAAATGTTTGGTACGCAATATTGCATTGAAAGACAATGTAGTCACGTTTACAAGCTAAAATTGAAATTTCACCATATCCCTAAACATAAACTGATATATGTGCAGACAGGCCTGTAACTAGGGAGGGGGGGGGCATATCCCCTGAAATGAAATCAAAAAAAAAGTTTTCAGCCTGTCTGATAACGCAGCTTCAACCGAAAAGATGAATTTTGGTGTACTTTAGAAGGCCAAAATCTCAATTTTCCGGCGTTTCACGCCGGTCATGAGTTTTAATAATAATTGTTTTCTATCAGGAGCAGCCGTTAGCATTAGGGATGAGTCGGATCCACTTTTTGACGATAGCGGATCGGACTTTGAATGAAAGATCCGACTGAATCAGGACACTATATGATAGCATATATATGAGTATATATGCTCATGAATAAATGCTCAGAAATTTAGAATAGGGGAGGTATCGGTTCATTTGTTAAAGCACTACAGGTCAACATTGATCTCAGATTTGGGAACAGGTTAGCATTGGAAAGTAATTAAGAAATGGAGATAATATTATACAATCTGATCAGTTTTAATAGGGAATTTATGATCTCTACTTTCATTGATCTCAAGAAAAATTTTTCAAAAAACCTAGAGCGATGTCAGAAATGGTTGAAACATTAAAAACGTTATAATCTCAATAATCAAAGCCAGATCATAATTTCAATGCCATCTAAAAAGCAAAAATATAAATAAGCGTGAAATTGATTCATTTATCTGTATAGCCAGAAGGAGTGATGATGGAGAAGATCAAATTGAATCAGAAGGTATAAATGAAGTGAACAAAGTCATTTTTGTATTGTCTGCTTCTTAATATATACTAATTTGTAGGATTGACAAGAAATCGAAATATATATCAAGATGAAGAAAATTTCAAAGCCTAAATTAAACATCGCTGCCGAACCTGTCATTGATAGCCAAAAATTTTTTGTCTGCACCGGCAACGATCATCTTCTCTGAACAATTATTCGATAGTGCTAGTCAACTTTATGATCCTACAAGAAATCGCTCGAAGGGTGATACCAGGATTTTTTTAGCATGGCGCTAATGGAACTAGAGCATACCTGTAATTGGGGGGACCCCCAACTTGGCCAACCATATATCCAACCCCCCCCCCCCAGTTTGGAAAAAATTGGCAAATGTATGTTTTTGGCCTTTTTGGGAAAAATTTCGACTTTTCGACCCCCTCCCCAAAATTTCAGATTTACCCCCCTCCCAACTGCTCGGACCTCTTACATGGAAGTTTTTTGATGTTAGCACGTGTGCTAAACTGATAGAGATGTTATCGGCTCGTTTACCGGCTCAATGTGACTTATCTGATTACAATTTTCCAATTTTTTTCTCATTTTTGCACGTTACTGACTCCTTAAACACCAGAATGTTTAGGTATGCATCTAAAATGCAGAAAAAAATTTGTGGCCATATTATAAGCGTTTTCAAGAATGCTGGATATTTTCGAAAAATCAGGAAAAAGATTTTGGGTATGGTTCTCATGTGCAAAAAATCTTCGAGGAAACAACTGTGTGCAGCTTCATTATCAGAATGTAATAATTGGTGATAGACGTATACCGCTTCGTTTAATCTGAATACATTATTTTATTCATAGTTTAGTACTAATCCAAAAAAACTTTTGATCATGAGTAGTCTAAAGTATCTGTGTATCCATTGTCGGAGATTTTTGGGAGCTTAAAGTAGCTAAAAGTAACTTTATTTTGGAGCTTCGCCCCTACCCTACCAGGAAGTTCTTAGGTGCCTCATTCTGAACTTCTCGCCATGACATTCGGTAGCTACGCGACCATACCAATGCCCCCCTGAAAAATTCCTGGGTACAGGCCTATGTGTAGGTATTATTTTATGTCAATTTTTCTGCACAAGCTTCATACAATATAAAATTGGCATGCACTTCCATAAACTTTTGTTCGTTTAATGCATGGGTTTAATATGAATACTTATGTCGTTGTTGTTCTCAACCATGTATCTGATGAACTGCTTTCTGTAAACATCTTTTACTTCGCGAATATAAAAATACTTTCTGACATGAAAATTCATTAAAAGTTTTTATGACGTTGTACAAGGATTCCTGAAAAAATCTTTGTGCGACCCAGATATGTTTGCCTCGTACAAAAAACTAAACATAAACACAGGGCCGTGCGCAGGATTTTTTCATGGGGGGGGGCGGACTAAATTTTTTCACTGAATAGCCCCAGAAAATGTTGATCTTACGCGGATATACTGTGTGCATCACCGTTTTTTTCCTCGAAGATTTTTTCCACATGAGAACCGGACCCAAAATTTTGTTCCTAATTTTCCAAAAATTTTCCACATTTTTAAAAACGCTTATAATGTGGCTACGGATGCTCTTTTATGCATTTTAGGAACATATCCAAGCATTTTGTTGTATTTGTAGTCAGAAACCTGCAAAAATGAGGAAATTGAGAAAATTCTGGTTATGTTAGTCAAAATGAGCTCATGAAGAATATATTGGTGTTCTATAGAATGGTCCGGCGCGGAGCGCCGGAAAAATTTTTTGATTTTCACTTTCTAAAACGCTGGAAAATGAACCTTCATAACGTTGGGAAATAAATTAAAATCAGACTGATGAAGCGTAATTTGCCTCCCATTCCGGCGCGTAGCGCCGGAAAATGTTTCCGGTTTTTGTATTCTAAAACGCTGAAAAATAAATCTCTCCAACAGATAATTCGTGAACAAATGTTTTGAAATCACATTCTAGAGTAATGTCTTCAATTTCCACCTTCAATAAACGCAAAAGTTCAGATTGCAAACGTTTAAAAAATTCCAATCATCGAGAGAAAAAAATTGAGAGACTTGATGAAAAATCTCTATTTTCGGCGACATAATTGACTATAAACCATACGTCCCCAAGGTCAAATTGTCCAGGTAGGGGTAAAGTTGAAAGTTTGTGGGGGTAGTGCAGCTAAATGTCCACTAAACACTCCCTTTTGTGTCAAAATTGGGCACCCATTGATCAATTTTTAGGACTTTAGGTCGGGGTAATACCCCCCTCATACCCCTCCCCATGGAGTTGTCTGCTATAAACGATTAGAAAATGAAACGAGCTAACTTGATTGATAGAAACTATTGAGCATTAATTAGTAAGTCGAAGTAGATATGCTAACGGCCGCGCCTGATAGAATATAGTTATAATTATACCCATGACCGGCGCGAAGCGCCGGAAAATTTTGAGATTTTGACCTTTTAAAGTCCACCAAAACGCATCTTTTCGGTTTAGAGTTACTGCCTCAATGGGGGGGGGGGGGGGGGCCGCCGCCCCCGCCGCCCCCTTGCGCACGGCCCTGCATAAACATTATATTGAACTATTTCAAAAAAACCATATAGCTTGAATTACTAACTTGCCGGTATTCTCGACTGTCGGCAAAATCTTGCTTATTATGTGTGGGTTCTAGAACAACAAAAGGAATATCGACAACGCCAACGACGCCGCAACATTTTTTCGTCCCTTCTAATTGAGGTCCAACCTTTTCGTACATTTTTATCAAACGCCCATTGTTGTAGATGAAGCATCCGTCGTGCGTTCGGCGTTCCAAATTTATACCGAACATAAAATTCAGCACTTTTGGTTCTTTAAGTTGTCTGAAATCCAACAAAAAGCACATAATTTTGAAAAACAGACTCCAAATTATATTGCTAAGTACTTGATCTTTCCGTCGGTAGAGTCTTTCAGACGTTGCATATCCTGTTTGCTTATCGCTACCTTATCCTGTAATTGACGCCATTGCATCTGAAATAAATTAATGGACATATTCAAATCACATCGAAAATTTTTAACTTTAACATCAAATTAAATATGATGCATTGGATTATTCATTACTCTGATATCTTTTTTAGTTGGATTCGATCCAAATTTTTTCTCGAACTGCGCTAATTTGCTTTCGTTTTCTTTGACTCTTTCTTGAACTAAAAACAGAAGACGTTTAAAAAATATATCATCTAGTTTTAGCAGCACGACAGCATGAGAAAGAATTTTTTGGCTGATCCGTTCAAGCATCTGCTTGCCAAATGTAGAAATCGGCATTTGAATGTTCTGAATTTAGATGACATTAATTAAATGATAAGGAAAGACAACAAGTAAACGAATCCATCGCTTCACTGAACTGTGAAGAAATCTAGCAAATTAATATTTATAACGAATAGAATTCAGCAGATGAACAAGTTTATGTGAAAATTTCACAGCAAATCACCCAGCAGATATAAATTCTTAGTGTGTAAATTTCGATCAGCTCATCCTGTCATTATGAAACTTTGCGTCAGATGGTGTGTGGCTCGATTATCGAATAACTGTAAATAACAGCTATTCTTATTTCACCTCCAACAGATATGGAGCACGTAAAACAGACGCTAACTTCGTAAACGATAAATGAAAAAGCAGGCTTTAACAGCTAATCCACAACATTTCAGATGAGTGAGTAGTTTGCGTGGATCATCGAAGAGTGCAATTAATGAGCCTAGGATTGAAACCATACATGTGGTTGGGTGGAAGTGCTATAGGAACCCCCCAGAATTGTCGGCCATATGACTGGCCATTGGACGACTCCCCCAAGATTTTACAATCCTATGGCTAGCCAGGGACCCTCATACTTTTGGCAGGAAAAGTACTAGAAAATGTTAATTTTTTACGAAAATTGCCAAATTTTTGAACGAAAAATGGTCAAAAACGTCAATATTCTCGGCGCTTCGCGCCATAGATACATTTTTTACGGTTTTTAGACAAAAATTTATATTTTTTGAACCGTTTTTCGGACTTTCCTGGTGAAAAAAAACGAATATTTTCCTTCAGAGACCCCTCCCCCAAAATTTCGGGGAATCAGTGACCTCTGGCCCCAAAAAAGTCGCCCGACACCACCCCCCCCAGATTTCGGGGCCCCGTTACATGTATGATTGGAACTAGGAATCAATACTAGTCCGAACGTCAAAATTTTCAACGATGCTGTTAAAAAGTTAGTTTTAATTTTCGAAATTCACGTCCATTCCCCACGTCAATAATAAAGTGGTAGATACTTCGTCAATTCGAAATCTCTTATACTTCACTCTACCTTTTTAATTTTCCTCCAAAGGAAACATTTAATTAAACTCATTCAAACATCATTGGATCGTATTTCTAGACAAGTATGATAAAAAGGAGCTAAAACTTCCAGCCGTCAGTGCATGTGTCGTTGTGTATATTTTTGTTTCTGAATTTTTTATATTTTATGCACTAAGTACGATGGCTGGAAGAATAAAATATCTTGCTGTCACGTACGTAACGGAGCTGCTAGGTCTGGAGGGTCAGGTGACTTTTTATCAGTGAGGTCATCGATTGTCAACTAAGGATGGGTGTTCATTGATGAAAAAATGATCCTACCAAAAATCGTTGGAAGGGTGATACTGTTGGAAAATTACTGTTTCTCGAGTAAAATTTTGCTACCATTGCAGTGTTTTTTTTGTACAAGCCTCTTTGAACATGTACAAAGATCGGCCAAAAAGTCCTTGTGCGAAGAAATTTTTTGTTGTACACTGAAAAAACCATGATCTTTTATGTATTTTCGCACAAAGTTTCTCCCTAATAGCACTCGAGTTCCCGTCCTCCATAATCATCTTACAAATTAAGAAAATATACTAATAACTTTCATAAATCTGAAAAACTTCAAGTTAAACCTGAAATTTCTGAAAATTAGTTCCATGATGCTTCCCAATTCAAACTCGGCTTCATGTTTAAAATTACAGTAGCAAAAAAGTTGGAAAAATAGACCTTGAAGTTCTGAAATGGACCAAAATTCGCCTTTTCCATACAGGAGGACCGCCAACATTTTTTCTTTTACTGGAAATTTTTTCTCCAGAAAGCACGATTTTTAGAAAAATAGTATTGCAAAGAATTATAAAATCCGGCGCGGAGCGCCGGAACATTTTTGGTGTTTTCTAATACTGCAAAATTTTATGTGAATAATAATGAATAAAGATCCGATTATGACTGCATCTCAATCATTGACAACATCGGATCCGGATCTTAAAAAATTTGGTTCAGTGGATCAGGATCGGATCCAAAAATATCTGGTTTAGCGGATCCGGATCCTAAAATTCAGGCGGATATCCGCGGATCCGGATACCCGGCCCATCCCTACTGTCTAAAAACCACAAACATATGTACTTATGGCGCGAAGCTTCAAAGAAATTTTATATTTTTGACCATTCTTCGATCAAAAATGGCAATTTTCTACAAAAATTATCATTCTTCCTTTATTTTTGTCCGAAAAGATGAGGTTACCATGACTAGCCTATTTCAACCGTATGATTGATGAATCTTGGGGAGTCACCACATGGGTAGTCTTGCATCCGACGATTTTTGGAGAACGGTTCTTGCATTCCCCAATTAAATGTATTAATTAAATGTATGCTTCTAGTACTCCCTTCGAGTTGTCTACTTGAAATTGAGTGTCTTTAATAAATCTCTGCACGAATATTACTAAGCTTCCATTGCAATGTCCACGGATTGCTGTGAAAAAAAACGTTTAAACGAACCGTTTTTAAGTTCAATAATTTGACTATATTACCGTAGCTATACGTAAGATAACTCACATAAACCATCTCAAAATTGTGTCAACGAGTTTCAAGCATCGCGCTTTGCGAAAAGATCAAAATTTTATGGCCAATGCAACAATTTAGGGAAAAAGCGCTATTTTTAATTATTGTGTTTTACAGTATTTCAAACTCGTGAACTAAGCATGCTTGCCGGAGAAAGCATGTCAGATGTCTCTAGTAAGTTTGTTGGATGATTGAAAATGCTGTTTTATATTTTGAAAATAAAATTTGTATTTTGAAAAAAATTTTAAAAACATTTTGTACTTAGGTAGAAAAATCCTATTAGTATGGCCGTGACATGAAGTATAAATGAGGCTGTAGATATAAAGGATTTAAAGGGAATAAATACCACGGTACAGAGGTCCCCAAGGTCAGATTTTTCAGGTAGGGGTAAAATTGAAAATTTACGGGGATAGTGTAGTTAAACGTCCACTAAACACGTTATTTTGTCTCAAAATTAGGCAACCAATGATCAATTTTAAGGGCTTTAGGAAGGGGTAATACCCCCCTCATACCCCTCCCCATGGGGTAGTCTGCCATGGTACATTATGTATTATACGTGAGTTTATTATAAAACTGCTATCGTTGTTGCAAAAAGAGATATTGAAAAAACACCGTTGCGTTTTGATACTACAAAGTACGGTTCGGAAATAGTTACAGTAAGCTGATGTCTAGGTAATTGAGGGCTGGAAAGAAATTTACGTTTACACGGCTTCGCACAGCTTTGCGGCAGTATGTCGAACATCGCAGTAGGTCGAATTCTAAAGTTAGTCGACTGTTTCAATAAGTCGACTATACTTTAGTGATAAAATCGATTAGAACTGGACTAGCAAAAATTCCACGAAAGTTTAACGATCCAAATTTGCGAGATCAGATTGCTTCCAGGGCTCAGCCATAGCCTTGAGCTAAAGCTTATGTGACGGAGACATGCCGAATTGCAGTGCAGTCGATCTTCTGGAATGGTCGACTTACTTGGACAGTCAACCTAGTCGCGTGGCACACAGTCGTTTTGTCAGGTTTGTGATGAGTAGTATAATAAATCTCTATATACCAATTGAACAGCACCGACTGGAAAATTAGGTAATCTTTCAGTAATTTTAAATGCCTACAGCTTGAAAAAACAAATATACGTCTTCTACACCCAACGTGCTACGAGCTGTGTTTTTTTTTTGCCGGAGGCAAATGAAAATTTTTGGGGGCAAACGAAATTGAGGTAGTCATTTGTACATGTAAAACGGCTCTTTCCACATTTAGGGAAGAAAATTTTGGGGATCAGATACAGAAAAGACGCATTTTGGTGCATTTTAGAAGGTCATAATCTCAAAATTTTCCGGCGCTTCGCGCTGCTTATAACTTTACTAATCATTAATATGTATTACCTAAGCTCAAACGCGGCTTTCAAAACGTCTACCTTCACCTACCAGATTATTCCTTCCTTAACGTAAAATCAATTCGGAAGCTTCATGGAAGTAGTTTCCGGAAATTTCTACTCTTCCACTCATATCTTTTCAGCCAAGTTCATGAGAGTTAACGAATAAATTACTGGTATTAAAATTGTTCGAAAAATAAAATTTTAAAAATTACGACTTTTGAACACAAAATTTGAATCATAATTCTTGAAATAAATGCTTGGAAAATTGATTTTCCTGCGTCGCCGAATGTCAGTCCACTAAAAATTTTTCCGGCGCTTGGCGCCGAAAAGATTAACATTATTTTTTGGGCTTTCACTTGTCATCATAGAGGACTTGACCATGGATTTATCATCTAATGCGAATTCATTATGCTATTGGATAGTTTTCTAGAAAATTCGTTCCACAATGCCTGTAAATTAGACTTGAAACTCGAAAATTCAAATTTTTTGCTCAATTCTAATGATTTTTTTTGTAGTTATAAATAAAATTTGATAATTACACTGCCTTGGTTATTAGTCTTCGGCCGTGACGTAGAGGAACACAGGTTACTTATTTACACCTATTTTTGCCATGTACAAATTGTACAAATGAAACACTGACTGCCGTTTGTACATGTGCAAATGGGTCATGTACAAAAAAACCCTGGCTACGAGACGTGATAAAAACTTCACCAGGGACCACTCGATAGGGATGTTGACCATTCGTTCCTCCACGAAGTAATGCAGATGGTTCATTGAGTACCAGATCTTGAGAATAAACGATTTACTGTGCAGTTAATTTTAAGAAAAAAGGAAAACAGTTATTACTAACCATGAGGAGCATGTTTTTTCCCGAAGAAACTGCATTGCATACATCTTTTAAACTATGTACGAAAGCAAAATATCCTAAGGACAAATGATCTATTTGTTGTTGTATTGTAATGTGTAATCTTACTTTGAAAAGTGTGACCAACTTGAAACTTGTTGAATTTTTATATCCCGAGCTCCAACCAATAACCATGACAACGAGCGCTAGGCTCATACCCAAAATTTCTATGACAGACGTCAAATCAGATTTAGCTTCTGATTCAAAGAAATATTTATTATGTATTATATTACGCATTCTGGAATTACGTTGTAAATTGAGCTCGTTATCTTATCTAAAACACTGGTTTCGTCTAAAACACTGGTTTCGACACGAACCGTGACAGGAATAGCCCAGGGCCGGAACCACGACGGCTGCTCCGGTGCAGGGGCCGAGGTATGGGACAACCTTACTTGATAAGTAAAATTCAAGGTATTCAGGCCACAGAAATTTTTATTTTACTTCTATCAGAAAATTCTATCCTGGGAATACTACTGCCTTACTACTTAAGATTTCGGGCGTATTTCTCAAGGATGAAACACTAGGAAATACAAACCTGAAACAAGCTGATCCTTGGCTTCCTGAATTTGTTTTTCAGCCCGAGCCTTAAATTTAGCTGACGAATATTTATATGAACGAACTTTGTACAGGGTGTTGACTACGCGTCGGGTGCGAATTTTTTTGTTTTGAATGTACAATTTCATTCTGGGGTTAGCGTAAATAATGGACAAATACGAACGGAGAGATATTCTTTCCAAATGAAACCTAAAAATCACAGAAAAAGAATATCAGCGACCTTCTAGATATATCTGTGTTTGAAGAACAAAACAACAATCGAATACAAATGATTGCTGTTAACAGCTACTTTGTTTTAATCGATTTTAGTCAGACTCATGATAATCGATAATGGAAATGTTTCAAAATAATGTTTAATATCACAAAAATGTGGACTAGAAATGAGATGCTTTTTACCTTAAAAATGAGGCTCAGCATTTAATGCAGATTTGTGTGCAATGTGGACACAAGAAACTATAGTAAATGAAACTAATACTTCAGGACCGGAAGCTGAATATTCAAAATGCACCACTACGAGTCTTATTTTCATGACGAATTTCCTGATACATACGTTCGACCATACCCGAAAATCAAATATTTGAGATAATATCATACGCTGTTGGATATTTGAGCAAAAAAGGTATTGACTGGCGGTTACAACTTTTAATTCGAGACAGAAATATAATTTCGAGTGAGCTACCTCGAGTTTACCTCGCCTTTAGACTAAGATTTGATGCGAGATTAGCCACCTAAGATCAGTGCTAATCTCAGGGTAACCTAGCTCGTCTTCTTAAGAATTTTCCAGCTAACCAGGCAACTACATTGGAGGGCTGTAAAAGTACTATCCCCTTCTAAGGTCCAGATAATGATTTAACTAGGTAGCTAATTGGGAAAGAAGGGCTATGAAGAGGTATTACTCCTTCAAAGATTTCGAAATTGAGTTTACTGGGTATCCAATTGGGAAAAAATGTGTCATTTGTAGTACAATTTGGGAGAAAACTAGGTTTTTACTAAAAAAGAAACGTCTGGATTGCCTATTTAGAGTTCTCCGAATGCCAGCACCAAATAGACTTGCATTTACCAATGTTGAGCGATGTACCATGTTGGCTTATGCTACTATGCCCCTTAAGTTTACTTCGCATCTGACAAGTCACTGCCTTCAGGATCGGCTAGGCGAACGTCCGCAGGGTCGGCGAAATCTAATTCGGGGTCAC
This sequence comes from Romanomermis culicivorax, assembly GCA_963922205.1. Taxonomy (NCBI): domain Eukaryota; kingdom Metazoa; phylum Nematoda; class Enoplea; order Mermithida; family Mermithidae; genus Romanomermis; species Romanomermis culicivorax. The sequence continues at coordinate 331,214 of CAWUHX010000299.1, read as the reverse complement.
CGCTCTCCAATAATTTCAAATTATAACAAATAATTAATGTGCCGTGTTCGCCTTTGATCATATCGAATTG
>CAWUHX010000299.1:0-331044 GCA_963922205.1 Romanomermis culicivorax | reverse complement strand
GAACATTTTGATATTTTTAGAGACATTAACTCATTAAAATTGAAGAGAAATTGAAAGTCATTTTTTGCTTGAAAATGCTCATATGCGCTTTATTCAAGTATTCTTGAGCTTCTTAGAACATTTTGATATTTTTAGAGACATTAACTTATTAACATTGAAGAGAAATTAAAATTTTCGAGTTTGAAGTCTACGCATTGTGCAACAAATTTTCTAACAGACTATCCAATAGCATAATGACTTTTAATTAGATAGGAAATCGACTGTTTAGGCAACTACGATGAGAAGTGAGAGGCTAAAGAACATGTTATGTTTCTGGCGCTCGGCGCCGGAAAAATTTTTGGGTCTTGACATTCTGTGGCGCTGGAAAATCAATTTTTCCAACACTTACATATTCCAAGAATTAGATTCGAAATTTTTGTTCAAAAATGGTAATTTCTAGAAATTCATAATTTGAAAAATTTTTAAATCAGTTATTTATTCGTAAACTTTAAAAATTTGACCGAAAAGCAAAAACACTTTCATTAAGCTCTCGAATTCGATTCATGTTAAGGGGGAAACAATTGCTTCGAAAAGTTTAAAAAGTTGATGCGTTGATCTTTCTCAAAAAATGTTTCAATGGAAAAATGCAGATCTTCATGAAATATAAAGATAAAATATTGAAGATAACCAATTAAAACATGAGGTAATATTTTCTAGGTGATTAAAACTATTAAAGATTAAATGTTAAGTGAAGGTAGACATGCTAAAAGCCGAGCCTGAGCTAGGTAATAAATAATATGATTATTAAAGTGGCGCGAAGCGCCTAAAATTTTGAGATTCGGACCTGCTAAAATGCATCAAAATGCACCTTTTCTGTATCCGTACCCAAAAATTTTTTCCTTACATTCCAAAAATTTTCCACGTCTTCAAAAACAGTTATAACGCAAACGTTCTGGTGTTTTCAGAGTGACTAAATTGCAAAAATGAGGAAAATACTAGTCTGGTAAGTCACATTGAGGTAGTGAAGAAGACATTGGTATTCAACAACAATTGAAAGCATATTAATGATAGATTTCCCATGAATTGAACTGCCATTAACCTTTCTGTGATTCAAATTAAGAATATCGAAGTTTATTTATTTCTTGTTCCGGAACGCCAGAACAAAGTTCGGGACGCTGGAAAATGAGTTTTCGCATCATCTAAATGTAGATTTAAATCCGACCAATAGATTGTAAACAGATATGCACGGCAAGAATTTTCCAGGCAGGAGGGTCCAGGGGTAGGGGGGGTAGGTGAGCAAAAAACAAAAAAAAGTTCTGCAAGCCTGTTTTTCATACAAAATATGCACAAAAATCATCAAAAAACCTGTACTGGAAAAAGTTCAGGGGGGTGTTTGACGATTCTTTTAGCCAGAGGGGGTAGCCAGGGTCTCAGGTATGGAGGTTTACCCCCCTACCCCCTATGTACATGTATGATTGTAAATCGCTTCTCATTTCGCCGGAAAAATTTTCGAACTTTTATATTCTAAAACGCTGCAAAATGAATCTATGCTACAGGGGTGGGGTTCCAAAACTTTGGAAATTTTCGGGTTTCTTCGACGTGTTTTTGGGGATTTTTGGGACTCCGCCGCAAAAGGCCACTTCTTTGCAAATAAAAATAAGAAATGGGATATTTCAATTGATAGAAACTGTTGTTGGAGGTTAATTTGCTCGGCCGCACCTGATAGAAAACAACGACCATCATACGCATACAGCGCTTGGCGCCGGAAAATTTTCACCAAAATGGATCTTCTCGGTTCTGAACTCCCAAAATTTTTTTTCGAAAATGAAAATCTTGCCGAAAACTTTTTCCTCATACCGAAATTTTTTTCCTCAAAAGACCCCATTTGAGGGAAAACGGGTGCTTGGGGGGGGGGTAAACCCCAAATTTGGGACCTTTTGTAGTAGTTCACCACCACTATTTTTTTTGGCTTAGGCTTAGGCTTTATTGAATAATATTGCAGCTTTTTGGCCGTGTCCATAATGCAAAGTTGTTTGAAATAATGAAAATAATAAATGGGAATTAAAAGGATAACTTTTAAGTGAGTGTTTAGCTCAGTGGTAACGCACTGGAGTTTTTGAATCAAAAGGTTGTAGGTCCGAAACATACCTGATGACAAAAAAAATCGCCGAAAAACTAAAAAAATGAAAAAAATATAAAAAAAAAATAGTGGTGGTGAACTACTACAAATGTTCCCAAATTTGTAGGGGGGGGTCGAAAAAACTCGGACACTTTCCCAAAAAAGGCAGTTTTTTCCAAATTTTCTCCAATTTTTCCGAGTCTGGGGGGAGGCCAAAAATAGCTATTTTTTGCAAATTAACATAAGAAATGGGATATTTCAATTGAAACTGTTGGAGGTTAATTTGCTACGGCCGGACCTGGTTGGCCAAGTTGGTGGCAGGTCACCCCCCATTGCCCCCCAAATTACAGGTATATATGACTTTAAACTCGAAACTTTCAATATTTTTCTTCGATTTAAATGAATTAACACCTCTTAAAATATCAGAATGTTGGAAAAAGTTCACAAACACATAAAGCGTATTTGAGCATTTATAAGCGAAAAAACGACTTGGGGAAAAATAGGGAAGCAAATTTTGGCCCCTTACCGCATTTGGGGAAAGATGGGCGGGAAAAAACCGTGATTGCGACGGAAAATTGCGTTTGAGAACAAGAAAAATAGTTCCGGCTCGTTAAATTTGCCAAAAAAAATTTTAAAGCATCAAAAAACATGCGAAATTCACTCAAATGTCGAAAATAAAAACTGAATTTTTCCGTCGGAGTACGCGTGCAGACGGAGCATTCAAACCGAAATTTTTTTGCACGACACAATCGAAATGCTTCGGTTCGGTCGACTGCGGTTGACTCTATTTATACTTTGCATCATCCTTCCGCGCGATGAAAACTGCTATGCTCTCTCAACGCGCGGAAAAACTGCTTCCGTTCCGTTCCGCCGAAAAAGGCAAGTATAAATGACCCTTAAAAGCTCATTTATACGGAACGGAACGGATCGTCAACAGCTTGAACCGTTCAGCCTAAAAATTCAATTTCGGTCGGAAAGGTTACCTGCGATATTGCGGAAAACGATCGACGGTTACCTCAAATGGAACCGAACGGAACGAAAATTTTCTTTTCGTTCGGTTACATTCCGCTGATTGCATTTCGATACGTTCCGTTCCGACGAAAAAGGCAAGTATAAATGGGCCTTAAGGCTCATTTGAAAATGAATGGAGTACGGTCACCCATTTTATCAGCATTGGCATGGAGAATTGGACGGCCAAGATGAAAATGAAGATGTACATGTAAGAAAAAGAGCAGATTTTCGAAAGCGTAACATGATAAATAGTGCCAGAAACTGAACAACATGGAATATGCAAATTATACAGTAGGAGAATATACAAGTGGACGATAAGAATTTCAGGTCCAGACGGTTATAGTTCATATTTTCAAATGGCAGACGCAGCAGCAAGAAAAAAAGTACTTTCAATTTGACACACAATTTTTATGGAGTGAACAACATTATATTGAAGACAAAATATGCATTCCCTTATCACAAAGAGAGGGCCAAAATCAAAGAAGCGGCATCTTGCTTATCCATTTTGATTTTAACTGTTGCGAACATCTATGAATGGTTATTGGAGAAAATTATCAGTCAGTCTGTTTATCACTGATTGAAGAGAAAATTTTTCACATTCATAACAGTTATATACTCACTATTTTTCGCAATTGAACTAACTTCCAACGCCTCGCTGCGTCTTCTATTTCAAAATAAGTAGACTATAGTCCATCAATATGTTAATTTATATTCGATCGAAAGTGCTTTCGATCAGTCAAAAAAATCAGTGTTTTCTAAAATCTATAGAGTTCTAAAAGAAGTAAATATCTCACAGGAATGACTTGTCAGGAAATAAACGATAACTGATGATATGTCGAAATAAAATGAAGTTCATTTTATATTGAAATAGTACTTGTAGCGAAAGTTCACTTCAAAGACATGAGGCGCTTGTCAATAATATTGAAGAGAATTTTTTCATTTGAGATTCTATGATAATAAATTTTTCAATTTCTCCAAGGCTACAGTAATAGTTTTCTGGTCTTTGGTAAATCGCGTCCACGAAATCTACACCAGATGCATTTGCCACGTGAAAATAATTGAACTAAAGAGATAGAATTGAAAAAACATAAATAAAAATCATTCAGAAAATAAAAAAAAACAAAACAAAAATGAGTGCATAGAAGGGGAAAGGAGAAGTAGCCCAGAAAAAACATACCCGACAGCAAAGTTATATATCACAACAGTTTTGATCATATTGCACTTTTAATTTATTACTCAAGGGAATTTCCTAGCTCATTTTGCCATTTTCCGTCAAACCGATTCAGTCAATCACTGGCTACGCAATCTAAATACTACATCCTCATTTGCATCACAACACCATGACAAGTAAGATATCATTTATACCCGATGTGCATGTCATGATTTTTCAGACACGATTATCTTCAATTAGAGTATCAGATCCATCCGGTAATATAATTCGAACCTAAAAAGACTGCATCTTTACACGAAACCTAATCAAAACCAAAAATAGCAACCAAATTCGTTGCGTTGGAGATAGTGAAATTGACTCTCGTTTTGAGCATAATTATCGTGATTGCGGCCAAAATAATCTGTCAACTTCAATACAAGTATCTTAACTAAATTTCGAAGTTCAATTTTGAAAAGCCGTAGATTCCTCCCATTTAACGGTAACTGACATTGATAAGCTAAGGACTGAAAGATTCCACCAGTTGAGTGGTAAACCACTAGATTGGATATAATGAGAAATCATGCATAAAATATGTCCTAAAAAACACAAAATATACCTACATTTTGACGTACGGATCAGAATAGCCGCTAGCATCCATGCCCGTCAATTGCACACATCGTATCACTCCAACAATTAATACTTGTCTGGTCGTATTGTACTTGAGCGAAAGTAAAATTTTACCTCGTTCTTCGTTACCCTCTTCGATTTTTTCGATCTAAAAATTGAAAGTTTTTCCAAAAAAACCTGGTGACAAGCACGAATTCGTGAACCATTAGGTTTTTGACAATGATCATCAGCTTTGATCGTTATCTACTGATAACAGGGGAAGGTTCGGTGCAGCACGCCGCTGTTTGATAAATTTTAAGGTGTAAGCAGAAAATCTACAGTAAGCTTCGCGTCCTCAAGGAACGCCAAAACCATCAGCAGCAAAAAAATTAGAGTGATGTAGACTAAATTTTTACCAAACTTCAATCTATCGACGTGTCCAATAAGTCTACTCTTGGAGCACGGCATTCTCTGGCTATGCAGTTGGCAGCCAACCAGGTCTGTGACTAACAGAACAATAATACAAGAATTTTTTTTATTGAAATCTTCACTTGATTCAATGAATCTGATGCAATTGCAAACCTTTCGAAGGACTTCTTCATTACTTTTTTAGATTTTAAGAGCAGACATTTTGTCTTACGATGAAGATTGCGTTTACTATGGTTGACCTCAAAGTAGCTTCGTGAAACATGCCGTAATATTTTTTTAATACCTTCCTGAAAACATGTTATGGCAATATACAACATTCCACCCGTAGGATTGATGATGCAGCCAATCTACGGGTTCCGAACCCGGCAATTTTTGTTGAGCCCTGGTCGGGACGGTCACACCTACCCCGACACTGGCCAGTGGTGGGACAGCTCCGGCGCCACCCAGGAAGCCATTCAACACTGGTGACCGTAGCAGGGGCCCCCTGTTACTCCAAGGGGGAGGCATGTTGTGTGGCAACATACAACATTCCACCCGTAGGATTGATGAGGCAATCCACGGGTTCCGAACCCGGCCATTTTTGTTGAGCTCTGGTCGGGATGGTCACACTTACCTCGACTTTGGTTAGTAGTGGTATAGCTCCGGCGCTACCCAGGAAGTCCTTCAAGAAACACGACATAATGATTCATGATCAATAACAAGACTGCTATTTCAAAAATATGATACAAGTTCGATCATGCTCCCATTCAAACATCAAGTATAGAAAGCTATTTGCGATTCAGAGATGTTACAAAATTTCGCTTCCAGATAACTGAACAACTTTACATTCTTACAGGTCTTTGCTTTTCCAGATAAACGTTGAATAATTTTTCCCGACCGACCGTCAAACGCTTGAGAGGCACGCGGGTTTCACCTATGAAATCCGAACCGAAACGATCTTCGTCCAATACAGTCAAAAGGAAAGTCTTTTTAAGCCGATCGTCCTCCGTTACTCCGTAATAGACTAATTGTTCGTTCCATTCAGGATTTAGCGACCTTCTAACGGTTCGTGTTCGTAGTTTGGTAGACTAAAGTAGTAGTAGTAGTGTAACGAATTTAGGAAGTGTTATGAATTAGAAAGTTAAATTAGAAAGTTATGAATCACCTTTGAACTATCGGGCAATAGGTGAAGCTTTACATAAGGATCTGAAAACCCGTTTGAATCCATTGCTTTTAAATTCTAAAGAATGAACGCACTGAGGCTAGTAGCGCAAAAAAATATTGATATTGGTAATAATAATTACTTTTGCTCTAATTATAACGGCACTTAACGTTTGAGCTTCAGGGTCATATCTAAGAGCGAATTCTACCGTTCCAAGGGATGCTAGAAAAACGAAAGAATTTTCTGTAGTAAGAGACATACTTCCAAAAAAAACTTACTCGAATCATCCTCGGGTGATGACGCGACGTCAGAATTCGGCGTAAAAATGCAGGTGGGTGGTTTGTTACTGCTCAAATCTAAGGACATTTTCGACAGCTTTTCTTGGGAATCAGTAAGTAGCTGGGAAATGAAGCAAAAACACAATTATTGTAAACGGCTGCCTAAAAAACGTTGAGCCCAAAAATGTTTCGCCTGATGTTCAGTTAGCCCCTTTTCTAAATCCGAGACCCACCAAAGTCGTAATGTGAAACGACACAGTCCTGTCATTTTTTACGAGATAATCGCGAGCTCAAGACAATCACCAACTTTTTTTATGTTTTGTTTGCTAAACAGTTCGCGACTATCTCGAGCTTTGGGTCATCCTGTTTACTGCTACCGGTCTAAAAAATCAACAAATGTGAGTTAAGTTGGAAGGTAATGTTTTCAATAAGGTCCTCTTGCTACAATATGACTGAATTTTATTCAGTTTCGGACGGCTTTCTGATCGATCAACAGTTTTCAAATGGTAGACAATTTCTAAAAACAAGTGATATTCAGAGTCACTTCCTTACATTGGTTGGTGGCTGATTATTTAAAATTATTGACTTTTCTTGTGCTATTATTTGCGCGTTTTCCGATGAAATAGAGTGGTTTCTTGAATTGTTGACGTTGAATTTTGAATGGCTACTCGAAGCTCCAAGGGAGGTCGGACGACTTGTCGATCGATCACTCGGAATCACTGAGAAGGAAAACATACAGTATCAAGAATTTTAAAAATTCAAGACTTTTTGTTTGAAACATGAATGTTTGAAATTTTATAGCAACTTGTAATCTATTTAAATCGAATTTTATGGTCCGGATGATGGCGACGAAGTAACGAGTCAATAGAAGGTTTGCTTACAGTATTCAAAAGTTTGTCGTATTGAACGCTGCTATTGCAGTTTAATTTGCAGAAACGATTATTTTTGACGTTAAACATGAACTTTTGATAGAGTAATTTCACTTGATGGAATAAAAGTTATAATTTACAAAAAACACAAAGGAAAACAAAAAAACATTTAAAAACACCAAGGTCGGAAAGAATTATCACAAAAAAAAGTTTTGCCTACCACAAACAGCAAGTCAACAATACACTCAGGTGTACTTGTGATTTGCTTTATAATTTTAATTTTTGAACAATTCTTGCTACTTTCTATGGAGAAGGTATTCCACTTACATATGTAATTACAAGCCTCATTCGCATGGACCAGCATCAAAAATCGAAGCAAAGCAACAACGAATAATGTCATGCATGAATGAACTTTCGTTTATCAGGAAACCCACAATCTGCTCCCTTAGCGTAGCCACTGTCGGTAGATTAGCAGTTTATAGTAATAGAAGAGTCGGGCCGAATATTTCCTCTACTCGTATGTGCGAATGTCTAACGCGGAAAGCGTGTCTGTTGCTAGTCATTCTTAGTTATATGAGTTGTAACTCTAAGTTCAGGAAAAATAATGTATTTGAACTACTGAACGATTTAGTGTTGATAAAGTCCCCTTTTCAGACTCCGAACAATGGTAGTCAATATGCAAAAGCCCAAGAAAAACAGACTATAAGTTGAAATTTTTTATGGCGTCATCGTTTTCTTTCTCTTGGGCCATAACATAGGTTAGTGAAATGCGGCTTGTTTTATTGCCTTTTCACATTTAGCTGGTATGATTGATTCGAACATTCACTTCCACGCGACACAAAACCGCCGACGAACTTTCGACTGAAAAAAATTTCATGCTAATTAATTGGTATATACGATTTGAACCAAAACTGGTTCTTTCTTTATTCGTCAGTGGTTAGTTTCTCTACAGAAGCTGGTGATACTTATTGATGGGTAAATTTGTTATTATTTGCCTTTTATTCTCTCGTACAAATCTACATGCAATTTAGTTTAGCAAGTTTGAAATGCTTTTGTGTTTGTGCAACTTTTTAACCGAACTTTTGCATCCTGTTACACGAAAATTCGAGCTTATTTTCACAGAGGATTGCTTTTGCAGTCTGTGTCAACACGATTTTTTCAAAACCGTGTTTCCAAAGAATCGGTTGGCACATGGGCTGGTTTTTAGTTATAGAAAAAGAAAGTTTTGTAGCGTTCATCCAGGAATCGTTGAAAAAACTTTAGGAGGTGTGTTGGTGGCCTTGAGGGGTAGCGAGTCATCACACTCAAAAATTGAAAATCACATAAAAAAATTAAAAAAGTGAGTAAGTGAAGGCGATATCAGCTACATAAAAAACTGTTTAGATATTCTACGAGGCATTTCAGGTTTTCTTATTCGAGGTTCTGTTTAAGACATATCTTGTACACTGAAAAAAATAATTTTTGTTTCAAACGACGCCGATAGGTATACCTTCTGATTCAAAGACACTAATTTATCTTTATGTTCGTTAGTTATATGAACATTCGAATTTTTTATTGACCTCGTAGCTGAGCTCAAATCATAAAATTAACATGTAAGTCAGACAGTGAATGTGCTCGAATTTTGTATAAATGGACGATATTATTAACGATACTTTAGACTGGCATTTCAAGCCTGCTAAAATGAGATAGGATTTTCCGGTTTTTATTTTGTGGATTTTATCAATTCTAAAAAATTACCTGGGAATTGTAAATCCTTATAGCTCAAATACTGGAATTTCTTCAACAAATTTTCTGGTTCTGAGAATGATATATGAGAATCAGAAACCTCGTGTTTCTAGGCTTGTATTTTATTCCTCCGTATACACAGAAAACTTTTCATTGTGACGATTCAGAATATGATACATAACACGCAGTGCATTCCTTTTGACACAGAATCATCATGAGAAAGTATTCTACGCAACATAGTCCATACTACAAAAGAACATTCTTGCGGCCATTCTGTCTGTTCAGAAATGAAACCGAAGAAACATCAGGAAACGGATAAAGAAATATTGGACGGGCCTAATTGTATGAATGAGAGATCTTCAACAATATTTGGGAACAATAGGAAAATAAAATAAAAACCAGAAAAATAAAATGCTTGACAGGATATGGTCGTGGTTTCCTACCAGAAACTATTCAAAGACACAATAATATGCAAATTGACAGTCTTGCATTGTGCCAACTTGGCCGACCGAAGTAATTTCAATGTCTCTGAATGCTGCTCTGTATCAAGATTTCTGGTTACTTCAAGGACACTTGCGTTGATTTTCGTGCCCGAGGGGATTCTGGTACTGGAACGCTAGTTTGAACATCACACGTTTTCTGGAATAACTTTTTTTCATCTGGATTTTAGGACTTGAGCTGAATGGGATTGATATCAAACAAAGTTAGAATCATTGGATCCCATTTTCCTTATTTTTTGTGCTCAATGTGGTCTAGGACCAGCCCTTCAGGTCCTAGACCACCAGTCTTTCTTAGTACTCGGTCATTTCTTTTCAGCAACCTGCACCACAATGATTTCGAGCGAAAAAAATCAAAATACTGCGGACGAAATTTTGCCATTAAACGACGTGGTTCCAAACGACGACGATTTTTTGAAACAAAGCCACGAAAAAGAAGCGGCCAGAGGTCAATTTGCCAATAAAATGGACTATTTATTGTCCCTTATTGGATATTCGGTTGGTTTAGCCAATATATGGCGTTTCCCTTATTTGTGCTATCAAAACGGAGGAGGTTAGTGATTTTTCTACAGAATAAATATTCTAGCTAGAAAAAGAATCACAGTTGAACTCTGATTAAGCAGCAGACGCTGGTATTTTTTTGATGCGCAATAATATGTATTCAACTTCCATGGTAGGCTTGCCCGAATGGACTTCCCAGAAGTACGGATGACTGTCAAAATCTTAATTCTTAATTGTTACAATGAACTAATGACTCACAACTTTTGACCTTGCATATCATAAAGAGATGGAATAACTGGTAAATCATTTCCTGAACTGCGTTCTTACGGCGTAGCTGCGATATTATTTATTCTGTTTTTCTTGAAATGCTCTTTAATAATAAAATTGGAAAACAATTAGTATTTTTAAATGTTAAAAAAATGTTAAACATTTTTACCATTTTCTGCTAAACAATAGAACTGAAAATTTGTGATCACACTCATATAATCTTAAGCAGTTTTTCGAATGAAAATCATACTGTAAAAGCTTTGTGTAAACGACTTTGGCGACATCTGATTTCTGTCATTTTTTAATTTAGAAACATTTTATAAAACCAGACAATAAGTTTCAAGATTCACATTACAATAATACATTACAATAATAATTAAAAAGTTGTGACTTTTTACTACATACGTAGGTTTCTATCAGCTTAAATGCTCATGAAAAATACGAATTGGAAATAAGAATTAGAAATAAGCATAGTGCTTCAGTGTTACCACAACCGGCCAATTTTGGCCGGTTTTTGATGCATTGGCCGGTTTTTTCGACGGTTTTTTTCTTGCCCGAGTTTCTTGGTCGGTATATTTATGGCTTGGCTGATTTTTGGCCGGTTTTTGTGTCACTGTTTTTTCGCCAAATTGGTGTTTTTGGCGAAAAAAATCTGGAAAATCGAAAAAAATTTTGATCTCTTCGCCAAACAGCGAAAAAAATTTGGAATTTCAAAGTTGGGAAGGTGCATTCTGATGCATTTGAGAAGGTCGAAACCCCAAACTTTTCCGGCACTTAGCGCCGGTAATGATAATTTTGATCATTGCTTGCTATAATCCAGCTAGAGGACGACCGCAAGCATGTCTACTTTACTTACTAGTTAGCATTCAATAGTTGTCACCTCCTACAATGTCTCACCTCGTTGTTTAATCACTTTATCTTTGACATTGTGTCTTAGTATTTGAGGAAAATGAAGATTTTTTCGATTTTTTCACGAAATTTTTCTGCGGTCTTTACAAATTTTTGAACTTTGTGAATATAATTTTTTTGCATTCGGCAAATGATTGGAACACCATCAGTTTGAGACAGTGACGCATATTACTGGTTGAATAATCCAAATTTTTGGTTGGTTAGCAAGTTGAAAACATATGTACATTGTTAACGCATGAATATAATTAGACCGGAAAAATCAAATGCGCTTGGCGCCGGAAGCAAGAATCGTTCATATACAGTCTATGATTCTTCATTTTGGCTAAGCACAGATATGCCAGCCGTCGAATTTGTATGCAATGTAGGGTTTCCTCGCTTTGGTTTTTTTGTTTCTGTTACTATGAATTTTTAGAAATTCTTATCGTAATCCGACCTAAAAATCAAACATTTTTGTTTTTTCTCCATTTTTGATAAATGACTGACTACAGAAGCATGAATATGTTCAGAAAAGCTCAACAATGCATAAATAAAGCAAATGATGGGATTTTTAAGCAACAAAAAGGATATGGCGTAAATGGCGGAAACAATTTTGACCTCTTTCGCCAAATGGCGAAAGGATCTGTGCGGAAAAAACATGGTTTGTATTCTGATAACTATGTCTAATTTTTCAATTTTTCATTGTTTTTCTTTTTTCTCTCTTTTCAATCTGTAGAAATAAAATAATTACATTTCTTAGGTTAATTTGCATTCTATGCCGACATCTACTAAACGTAAATCTGGTGAACATTGCTCTTTAAAATCGTGGTTATATTTTTTGCATCATATATATTTTTTACATTTGCATCACAGTGCAAATTGAAAAAATCATTTTTTGTGTATGGTTCCGAATATGGTCGTAATCTTTTGAACATCTACAATCCTACAGTTTAGTGCAAAGCAAAGAGAAGTGGATGAACTATAAGTTAGTGCGTAAAAGTTGGTGGGAAACGAAGGGATGCAAAAGTGGGCGAGTTTTTGTGCATTAAAAACTTTCACAAAATTATTTTAAAAAGTCAAATCGTCTGTATTTTATAATAATTTGGTGATAAATTTTGAATTGTCAAAAAACTTTTTTCAAATTAGTAATAGATCTTATGAGAATAGTTATACATATAGTCAGGCCTGTAGCCAGGAATTTTTTTCGGAGGGGCGCACACATTTTTTGTAAGCCAATATCCCACTCGATTTTCTGAAAAATACTTGACTTTTTGTTAAACAAAAAACCAAAGGTATCTTTGCTTTTTCAACACTTGAAACATTTGAGGGGGGCATGGCCCCCCCCAACCCCCCTGCCCATACATGTAACAGAGCCCCGAGGTGTGGGGGGGTCGGGCCACTTTTTTGGGGCCGGGGGTCAGTAATTTCCAAAATTTTGGGGGGAGGGGTCTCTGAAGGGAAAAAAATCGATATTTTCACGAAAAAAGTCCGAAAAAACAGTTCAAGAAATAATAGTTTTTGTCTAAAAAATGATAAAAAATGTATTTATGGCGCGACGCGCCGAGAAAATGGACGTTTTTGACCATTTTTTGTTCAAAAATTGACATTTTTCCGACCAAAAGTATGTGGGTCTTTACAGCTACAATATGGCTAGCCATAGGATTGGAAAATCCTGGGGGGGGGGCGGTCGCCCAATGGCTAGCCGTATGGTCGACGATTTCTGGGGGGGTTCCCATAGCACTTCCCCCCCCCACCCCAATTACATGTATGCCCCTACCTACAGGCCTGTATATAATCACCGTGTAATGTTCATTACGGGCCATTTGAATCACAAAATAAAAACTTTAACTATGTGCTGAAGAATTGAATGAAAAAACGGCACAACACTCCATAAGATTGCATAAAATGTTTTTAATACCGTTTTATATAGAACTTATTCTTTAAAAACATAATATTTATAAAAAATTGCACTGGCTGGTTTGGCCGCTTTCTAACTTTTGGCCGATTTTTAGGACACCTTTGGCCGGTTTTCATTTTCCAATCTGGCAAACTGTTGTGGTTTTCAACTTTTTCAGGTGCATTTCTATTCCCGTACATGATATGCCTCGTCTTTTGTGGAGTACCCTTATTTTTCATGGAAGTTTCAATCGGCCAATTCACGAGCAGATCCTCAGCGACCATGTGGTCGATTTGCCCTTGGTTCAAGGGTAATCTTTGCCGAGAAATTTTTCACACCATGTTACACCAGTGTTTTACATTTTTAGGTGTAGGATGGGCGTCTGTCGTCGTCAGCTTGTTGTGCAGTTGGTACTTCAATGTTCTGCTGAGCTACGCCATCTTTTTCATCTATCAATCTTTAACGTTCGACTATTTACCATGGCACTGGTGTGGTCAGGAGTGGAATTCGAAACAGTGCCTGGACTACAACAACGATACCATAGCCCGGCAGTATAGCCAATATTTGGGCTGGAAGCGCAACGGGAGCGACGAAAATTTTTGGCAGGGTTGGTATTCGCAGTACGCCAACGTTTCATGGAAGTCGCCTTCAGAGGAATATTTCAAGTACTGACGCAACAGAAGATGACTTGATGTTTGTCTATTTGAACAGTAGTTTGTGATGCCGCATAGAAAAGATCGGACGACATAATGCGGGTCCAAAAAATAACACAACAGAAGAAGTGCGACTATAGTACAGTAAAATTCCTTCTTATGTCGTGACCCAGATTATATGGATTCGATTTTCAAAGACTGTTGAAACAGCTATAGAACTCTAGTTTCTTTGATTTTTCTCAATTTTTTTGTAAATGACATAAATTAACTTGGAGAAATATCAATAATATATCAAACAAAGACACTATCAAAGATCCATAAAATAAGCTCGACCGTTACAAAACCTTGATTAGGATCACCTCATGATTGAGCCGATGCTTCTCAATTTTAAATCTTTCTCAAATTGAAATATGTAAATTTTATTCCGAACCGAAATGTTGAACAAGTTTCAAGTCGAATAGTAGTTATTTCTACAGTAAGCACACGTTTCAGTCAAAGAGTTACTTCAATACAAAAACACAATCTACTGTGAACCTAGAAATTTTTGTATTCTAAAACAACAAGTATTTTGGCTCGTCATTCATCAATCAATAATAATCTTGCCAAGTTATACTGCTTAAGGAACTGTATAGTTAACTTTGATGTTCAACGTTTGAGTCTAATCAATGCTTGGTATTCTTTAGTGGCGCTGTGCTCCAGTTGTCCAAAGGTCTCGACGAACCCGGCGGTATCGTATGGGGCCTGGTTCCGTGCCTCCTGATCGGCTGGATATTGACATTCTTGTGCCTTATCAAGGGTGTCGAATCTTCGGGAAAAGTATAATCACCCTCATATGTCGGACAAACTGCTGATTTCATCATCTTTTCAGGCTGTCTATTTTACAGCCACGTTTCCGTACATCTTGTTGACAGTTTTATTGGTCAAAGGTTTAACGCTGGAGGGAGCCATGGATGGTATAATGTTCTACATCAAGCCGAATTTCACAACTTTATTGAATCCAAAACCTTGGTCCGACGCCGCTTTCCAAGTTTTCTTTTCCCTTGGTCCCGGATGGGGTGGTCTGGTGACCATGGGCAGTTATAACCGTTTTCATAATAACGTTTACAGGTTATAAAGATATGGCTAAGAAAACCTGATTTTTCAAAAACATGTTTTTCTTCAACAGTGATTCCATGTACTTGCCACTGCTGATGGAACTGACGTCAGTTTACGCTGGATTCGTCGTTTTTTCAGTATTAGGTTTCATGGCGCATAAAATGGGACGACCGGTTGTGGAAGTTGTAACTGAGGGTAAAATTAAGAGAACGTCAAATGTTGAATTTTTATTTGTTTTTTAACACGACAAATGTTTTCAGCTATGCAAATCTTTTTTATGATAGGAACTTCAGGAAATATTTTGAATTCGAGCTGTTTTGGCCTCCATACATCAGCAGCAATAAAAATCTCTGCAATGTCAATCAGATTTATATCCAAACTTGACTATAGGAGAGTGGAGTCCCGACTTCTGAGCATGCATGTACAGAAGCCAAAATCTGCCAGAGGGGCCAACTCCATGTGGGTGGGTAAACTTTTTCTACCATACCACCTTAAGTCTTTGCATATGTAGCACTGGCTACACAACATGAGTCACTCATTATGATGTTATGCTGGTTTTCCAAAACTCTAATACGACTCATAGTCCACGAGTTTTTGATCAATACCTGAAAACTCCTTTCATTATGTGAAAAGTGAAAAGCTTGCTGAGATCTAATGAACATAAAAATTCTCTGCGGTTTGAATCTGCTGAGATCAGCCAGAATTATGCATGAGGTCAAAACAGTCCGAAAACGCGTATGCCCATGCTATTCTTTTTTCAAATGAGATTCGGAATGCAAAAAATCCGTAGACATGCGATGACCATGCATCGCGAGCCAACATTTTCTTTTTTCAAAATATTTATACTCCTGACTTCAACCGACAGGTTGTTTATTATTTGCACGGACATTTTTTCTTTCCGAGGCTCATTTGGAAGAATGGATGATAGTAGTTTGAATATTTGTTAGAAAATATGGGGAAACCAGCTTTTATAACGTCATGGATATCTCAGGAACCGCATCCAGGTCGGCCATGACGTATGAGCAATTATCAACATCGGTGAAGTCAAACCCCCCTCAACATCACCCACACTCATGTATGGTCAAGATAAATTTTGTATATAGTGATTATTAACTTTTAGATAGTTTGATAAATAAAGGCTCATCTATACTTTCTCCTCGAAAATCTGTCGCAAGTGATTGCAGCGATCAAAATCAGACGAATCCTTTATTTTCGCTGTGTGCAAGAAAGATCTTGACGAGTTCTATCCAGTGAAGTATATTTTGCAAAAAAATGTGCATAGTGTTAGTTAGCGTCTTGCGTTTTTTTCGTTTCTTGCGTCAAAGCTTGATTTAAAGCGTACAGTAGGTACTTATTAAACATGTTTTCTATCTTTCGATAGGAAATTTCGATGTCTACACTGCGATGTATTACATACTGAAATTGCTCCAATACTTGAAGAGCAAATCGCTTGCGTATGCTTTTTAGTGAAAAAGTATCAAAATCAATGTGTCCGCCTCAAAAAAAGCTTGTTTTTGAAATTGTCTTCAGTTCAATGCATTTACCTTCGTTCAATCTTTGAAATAACCTTCTTTTTAGGCCCAAGTCTCTTCTTTATCACTTACCCAGAAATTGTTACCAAATTACCTTTGTCTCAAGTATGGTCGGTATTATTCTTTTTCATGGTCGTCATAGTTGGGCTCGATACGGAAGTAAGTGCTAAGCCGACCATTAAAGTTTCATCCAGATAAATTTTCCTATCAACGATAATTGACTCCGTTTCCTTGAAAGGCATTTTTCATTATCCACATTTGTTTTATTTTTATATCACCACATTTTCAGATATAACGGCGCTAAAGATCCGGTACTTTAACTGCACTGAATTTAATTTTCATAGTGAAAATATCAGTTATATTATTGTTAATGAAATGCTGCTGTAACTTTTTCGTCGGACGATCCAGAAATCTTCAACGATGGATAAAAAAATTAGCAGGACCGGTTTCACTAACTGAAGCTGAGAATCATCAAGACGTCGGTATTAAGTGTGTGAAACTGAGTTTCAGCTGAGCGCGACGTCAGTTTTATCTTTTTGGGTTTCACTAAAAAGTTCGAGCTCGGGATTAGCTGTACCTGAGATTAAAGTCTGAGCTCGAGATAATCTCGACCATAACAGTAAAAACACGTAAAATGCGGCACGTCATTTTAAAAAAAAATTCAGGACAGAAAAATTAAGTTATGTAAGACAAATAGAAAAAGCGCAAAAGTAAAAAAAAACAAAAAGGGTGGTTTTTGGATAACAATGTGAAAACAGTGTAAAACATGAGTAAACATGCTCGTACTACATGAAAAGGTTACGATCGGACAGGACACAATAAAATGTGCTGAAAATGTGGCCGAAATTTGAAATATTTAACGCTCTTTTCCTATTACAATTATTGAATCTTTCATCATTTGTGTGTTTAACTCAAGTTCCAAAAAATGACGATCTTGTACTCCGGCATTGTTCCCGAAATCTATAGTCTGTTTTCTATAAAATGCTTCCAAATAGAAAAGTGGCACAATTCAGTATTGTCGTCAAAATCGTTTGCATAGGGATCTTACCGTAAAATTTTTCGCTCTAAAAATTGTCAAAGATAAGGTCAGTATGCCCACAAATTTCTAGTCCTATATGACATATTGTTTATCATAAAATCGTGAAAATCTGAAATAATACTTGCTTTCTATTACTTTCATTATTTTGAAGCATTTCACAAAAATCAGAGCATAACTGATTGTCCTATCCTGAAAAATTCGTTCACGTGGGTAATGCAAAAATTCATTTTTTACAATTGACGATAAAAACAAAACAAAAATGTTCGGACTTAAGCCTGTTCGATAAGAAGATCATCTTTTGTGTGTGGCTGAAACCGATGTCAAGATCAGGCTGATATTAACTTTTCAGTTCGTCATGATAGAAACTGCTATTACCGCTATCTACGACGAAATGCCTGATAGATTTAAGGTCAAAATTGAACGAATTTGGATATTGATCGGCACTTGCACTATTTTATTTCTGTTGGGATTAGTCTTCGTTTTAAGAGTAAGTATTCTAAAATTTTTGTTTCTTCCCATCAATATTGCTTTTCAGTCCGGCGCCTACCTCTTACATCTTGTCGACGTCTATTCTAGTTTTTACGCCTTAATGGTGGTTTGTATAATTGAGCTGATATCGGTTGGATGGATATATGGTAAAATTGACCAAGACTGAATTTGAACCGTAGCTATGCAATAGACGATCGCGCAGCATTCATCATGAGTTAATTGTTGTCATAATTATTTTATAAAACATTCAAGTTTGGGGCTTTTAGTGGTGTCAGTTCCTTTCTCTAGCATTTTTTCATCAGAGGAACTTTTCGTACCTGTGACTTTCTGAATTGAGGGACATTTGAGGTGATTGGAGAATGTCAAACACAACTCTTGGATATTCTACAGTAAAGGTACTAAACTCAGTAAGTTTAAGTTGGCAGCGTTCATGCATAAAGACCTTTGATTTCAAAATCCAAAGTCAACCTCAACCGACCAGATTTCAAAAATAAAGTTTGATAAACAGTTTAATTTCTAGCCATTTAGGTCTGATAAAGTTGATGAGCCTAAATTTAGCACGATTATCTGAAAAATCTTAATATTGACAATAGATTGTTGATTTTAGTATTTTAAGCTGTAGCTTGCTCTTAAATACAAAGATTTTTCATAGGAGCTGAAAGATTCCTGAGCGACATTCAGTTCATGATCGGCTATCGCCCAACCAGTATGTGGTCATTTTCCTGGCGATTTATAACGTTGATTATAGTCTCGGTATGTAATTTCATTCATTAGTACTAGTAATGTTCTCTCCACTGACTAAAACTCGAAAAGTCTGGGAGACAGCGCCATGGATTTTGGTACTGAATAACTTTTGAACATATACAGGCAAAGTTAGTTCAGCATGAAGTCATCACATTCAGAAGTTGCAGAGCTTCACATTCACTTTTCTAGACAATCTTCGTCATGGCGCTTGGCCAGTTTTCGTCCACGTTGAAATATGGCTCATACCATTACCCACAATGGGCCAGCAATGGATTGGCCTTGTTCATTGTCCTTATATCAATTAGTATGATTCCGATATACATGTTGTGGTATTTTACACAAATCAAAGTGACTACCTCAGAAGAAGTAAGGTGATAATAGAGCCAATAAAATACGGAAATCACTTACAGAATACAGATCGACATTCCGAAAAATATTTTAGTCTCATATAGCTCAAAATCTGATAAGCGTGCCCAATGACGTTTATCACTCCTTTTCAAAGTATTTGGACTTGCAGAAGTACCTCAGATTCCAAACAATAGTTCACAGGTCAGTAGGTAAAGTATAGATATGAGTTTTAAGCTGAATCCGACCTTTGACTTAAGAAGTGGCTATGATGAATCGAATGAAATTTAGTCGACCTCCACAGCATCAGATTTTTTGAGCAGACTTCTTCAGAATCTGCTCGAGCTAGAATACGAAAGAATATCTAAACCACAATGGTTTTAGAAGTTACGAGTCTGCATGAAGCCGACGCCGGCCTGGGGGCCGGCAAATCCGACGATTCGAGCCGAGTGGACAGCATTGCAGAAAAGACCGTCGTACAACCCGGGATTTTTCGGTCAATTTTTTAAAAAACGACCCAGCATACAAAGTAGTTTTTAATAAAAGATGCGCGAAAAAGCATAGAAAGGAAATTTGTGATCTCCTGATTTCGGAGAATATAATTTGTATTATGCTTTGTATTTTATTTCTGTATAGACACAGTGTAGTTTATTGTTAAAAACTTTAGTACAGTGTCAAATTACTGGAAAATGAATTGAAAGTTGAGGAGCAACAGCACCCGCTCCGAGAAAATACAGTGTCGTGACGCCTAATAATTTTTGTGAAAAAATTGAACAGTTTAGAGTCAGAATTTTACGCTGCCTGAGTTCAGCTCGAGCTTAAAAAATTTTATATCAAAGCATGTAAAAGTCGAGCTATGTTTTATAGTCTTATACCGTCAGCGTCAAAGAATACAGGGCTTAAGGCCGATGTATAGTCGTCCCGATCCTTAAAAAATTGCTTTTCCTGAGTCAGGAAAGCTGGTTTCCTAAACTTTCGATCCTGACGCAATCCGTAATCCTTAAATCAGGATCGGGGCAGCGTTCCCGACCTGATAAGGAAAGGTGTTCCCGATGTCTTCCTGATCGGGAAAGGATGGCTTTCATGATGTCGGGAACAAAGTACAAGCCTTCCGCACATTTTAGGGATCGGGAAAGCTACACGCTACAGTAAATACTCATCAAATGCGTAACGGCTTCAGCCTGCGCATAATCCTAATTACATTTTCTGGTAATTGGGATGTGAAATGAAGTGAAATTAGCAAAAACTAAGAATTTGCTACCAGATAAGATAGAGTGGTCAACTACGAAATAGATTTTTCATGTTTTTCGGTGAAATATGCGTACTTTACGCAAGTACAATACTTTGCAACTACAGCGCGTAGTAATACTGTAGCCATGTTTGTTTACAACAAAACGGTAGATTTGCTATTTTTGTTGATTGATTCCAGCGTTTCTAATTATTAAAAAATCAACTTTCTAAAAAATTAATTGATTTTAATGTCAAACTTTATTAATTTGAAAAAATTTAAAAATTTATAATTAAAAAAATTTATAATTGAAAAAATTTATAATTAAAAAAATTTAAAATTCAAAATATTTAAAATTAGAAATATTTAAAATAAGAAATATTTAAAATTAAAAAATTTAATATTAAAAAATTCAAAATCAGAAAATTCTAAAATTTCAAATAAACAAATTTTAAAAAATATAAAATTTAAAACTGAAAAATTTTTAAATTGAAAAATTTAGACATTTAAAATTGGAAAATTTAAACATTTAAAATTGAAAAATTTTAACATTTAAAATTGAAAAATTTTAAAATTTAAAATCAAAAAATTTTAAAATTTAAAGTTAAAAAATTTTAAAATTTAAAGTTAAAAAATTTTAAAATTTAAAGTTAAAAAATTTTAAAATTGAAAATTGCAAAATTTTAAAATTTAAAATTAAAAAATTTTAAGATTAAAAAATTTTAAAACTTAAAATTTAAAAATTTTAAAATTTAAAATTAAAAAATTAACGAAGGTGGATTTAAAATATGACAAATAAACAAAAAACACCGCAAACAAAATAATGTAAATGCATCTATGTAAACATGTGCAACGTGAATGCAAACAAAAAAATATTCAATATAATGTACAAAATCAATAAAATGTATAAAATCTACTTTCTGGTCGTCTTTATTTATACAACTTACGCATCTCAATATCTAATCTTACTGTAAAATATTTGTCATGTAGTAGTCCCGATCCTTAAATTTAGGGACGTTAAGGACGACTTTAGATGGTTCTATCCTTTTCTGATCCTTATCGGGTCAGGAACTCAGGATTAAGGATCAGGATTACGGATTACTATACATCGGCCTTTAGCGACCCACTGAAACAAACTTTCTCGTGTGCTGACATGTAGATTATGTATTGCACTGAAATTTGCTGATGAGTTGGATATTACTGCATGGAGGTTTAGAAGGTGCGATTTATTTCATAGTTTGTTGAGATCCGGGTGTAGGCGAATAAATCGACCACAAATTTTAGTTTAGTCAGGATCACATGGGATATCGAGCACAATATTGGAACTTTCATCAAAGTACGTTCCCTCATAGTATGCACATGTAAGACTTACACCCATACTTCGTATAAACTAATTTTGGAGGTGTCCATTCGGGGAATTTTCGTGCGGCCGGCCACTCACTACCACATCTGTCACACAAGCTACATTAGAAAGAAGCACGCGGATTTACTTGCGTACCTCCCGAATCGACCGACCGGGCATCGGGCGAATCGCTGCGGGTCGTCAACGAGGAATTCAAATTTGGAACAACGGTACGGCTGGTGGCGGTCGGAGAGGT
Organism: Romanomermis culicivorax; assembly: GCA_963922205.1. NCBI lineage: Eukaryota > Metazoa > Nematoda > Enoplea > Mermithida > Mermithidae > Romanomermis > Romanomermis culicivorax. The sequence goes on along the minus strand of CAWUHX010000299.1, from coordinate 308,967 downwards.
GTAACCGGGCTCATCAATTCTAGTCACAGTACAAAATGAGCCGCTTTTGTTGCTGCTATTAGTCGAAGGCAAATGGTGATGCGGTTCGGTAAGCTGGGAAGTCCGCGAAGGCGTCCGTTGGGTGCTGGTATGCGATACCGCCGTCGACGGCCTTTTGCTCGCGGGCACAACTCCAGTGATGGGTACGAGCGGTCGGTTATCTCGCGGGTCGTTTTCTTCTTCGGTATCGGAAGAGCTGGTTTCGGTAAAACGTCGACCGCGAGGTTGGATAAAACTGAAAAAGAGAGAGAATAATCAAAGGGTATCCGAGGCAAAAAAAAATCTTTGTATATTCACAAGGACAGGAAATAAATTCCAGGGCGTCAATCTGAACTCTGATATAGGTAATTCCGTCCAAAAATATACGACTTTTGAAGTGATTTGAAACAGACTTTAGCGAGTTTTATCACTATAGCCTTTTCTTTTGAAATGCTTGTAAATAATAGCAATAAAAAGCGAATAGCTATTTAATTTTTTTGTCATTCTGCAGAACCATGCGTCGCATAGGACTGAAAATTTGCGAGTATACCTAACTAACGTAAGAATTTTTATGAAAAAATTTGCTCAAGCATTTTTCGATTTGCGCGTATTTTATAAAAAACAGACTGTACAACTGAATTTGCTGTATTTAAATGGAATGAACTCTGAATCGCATATTTTCTATTTCAGATAGGTCAATTCATAAACATACGGCCCGTGAAATACATGTTTTCTTATCCTACGAATTTTAGTGCTATTAGAGATTTTTGATACAAAATAATTTCAACGTAATTCAGCTTCATGTTGATGGAAATTGGCCTAAATCATGATCCTCGCCCCGAAAAATGGGCACTATTACTTTCTGAACGCACCAAAATACATATTTTTCCCACTTTTTCATAGGCTACAATGAAATTATCAGATTCAACATTATACTGGTCGTGAATTCAGAGGAAATTATATTCTGAAAATGGTCGGGTGAAATACAGTTACTGAAAGTACCGTGCGTGCGTTATAACGTGTCTTCTCAAAAACGTATTATACTGTTGCACATTAACAGAATGTCTACAGTTTCATCCTCTGTAAGATTATAAAAATAGTTTGAATTATATGAACGCGAAAATGGCCCGATAGGACAAAAAAAGGACAATATAATTGCTTAATAGTTGCCAAGTTAGAAAAAAGGGTTGGAATAGACTTTTGAAAACTTGGGTGATAGTTTGAAAAATTCATTTTTGTAATATTGGATTTTCATTCTTTCTCATCAAAAATTTTTAAAGCCTGTGAGAAAGTATATTCTGCAGCTTCAAAATTGTGAATGATGCTACCTTGTTGAATAGTTTCAACAAACATTTGCGATAACTTGATTTCAAGTACCTATATTGAGAGAATAAATTTATTTTTTTATAGCTGGTAATTAGTCAAACGAACGAAATGAATTCTATAAAACATGTTATATCAGCGGCGAGGGCAGGATTGGTTAGAGATAATGCGGGCGGGATGCAGACAAGGTTTTCAATCCCACGCACATCACTGGCCTAATTTACTGCAACGGTTCTCGCACACTGGGTGGTAGCGCTGCTCTACCACCGAGTGCACAGCCCCACATCGCCTGAGCGAGTGCAGCAGTGCCCGTCACAAAAATCCAGGTCTGGGGCCGTGGCTTGGGTGAAAAACATCAAGTCTATGGGTTCAAAGGAAAACGTACAATGGCAGCATGTGTGCACCGCGACAGGGGTATTTCAATTGAAAGAAACTCAGATTTTGACCTAATAATTTGCGTTTAACAATGATCTTGTCAATTTTTATTTTTGGGGAAGCTTGAAAATGTATAGAGAAATCAGTATACTATCATGACCAATATAGTCTACTTTTCCTGAAATGCTAGAACTTGAAAGGTTTCATGTTTTTTCTAGTGTCTGCCCAACCACATGTTATGTCAAATTGCAAATTTGTGAGCCAGATCAACTAGATTGAAGCATTTTTTGAGATAAAAACACAGTTAAAGCTATGTGCAAACGTTTAGGACGGCGACAGTATTTATTTTACCATTTTTCAAATTCACAAGGGCTTTTTAAAAAGCAAACGATACAACTTGCTACTCAGCTTCCGATTTCAATTCAGTTTGACGTACGTTTTCTTATGCGCTCTATGCATAAGTCCATAAACTCAAATCTGGCTCTGCATGAACCAATAAATAACCGACTTGGTTCCTGACATTCGTAAAAATCAAAGATTCAATTCTGGTTCTTGTAATAGTTTTCGAAAAATAAGCGTTCCAGTTATTCACGATAGTGTCTAACAGGTTTGGCAAAGTTCTCACTATAAACAGAGCCGAAAAAATTTTTTAAGTGATAAATTTTGTCGTCTTTACGTTTGAATGTTATTCGAAAATAATTTTTGCGAATTTCGACCACCGGACGACGACATCGGCGGCATAGTTTGGCGCGATAAATGGTGCGAAGGCAAACCGGAAGCACGCTGCGAATGGGTACTTGACGAATGAAATTTAGAGTTATCCATTCGTCCGCCTTCGTCCGAACTAGACGTGTCGGTCGAAGGGTCTGTAAAAAGTGAGAAACTCCAATGAACAGGTGGATCGTTGAACCAGTTTTAGCGTACAAATCGAATAATTCGGAGATATGGACTTCTGCCGAAATCTATGAATCCAATGTCGTGTTACTATGGGAATTGGACCTGAACTCATAGAAAAAATTTTCTCCATGATTGGCATTGTTGCCCGGTTTCGAGTTTTGGACATGATGACCGATTTCCTCGTTTTAGGCTTAATATCGGTTGTATTGTTATAAAAACTTTGCTTGATACTAACTCAAAAAATTATACGCAATTTAATAACACAAAATCAAATGAACATGTGATAATTAATATTTCCTGAATAAACCACTACTTACTCTTTATGGCCCATCTGGGTTGGAATGGTCCGCTATACCGCTTTTCGTTCGATGGAGGCACCGGTAGAACACGCCGTTTTGTAGGGCTCCCTTTGCAACGATCGTAGCTGAAAGTTGAGAATGAAAAACTTTATACAAATCGCAAAGTGATGCTTTGATCCAGCTCAAGAAGCTTTTGCTTCCGGTCTAGTATAATACTCATCTTGCATTTTTTACTGTGGGACATAAAAAATAATTCACTGACATTTTATTTACGTTCCTGTTTATTTATTGTACTCTTTCATGTTACTCTGCCGCAGTATTAAAGCCTCTTCTATACTTGAGGAACGTCGACCGCGTGGGCGCGCGTTGGCGCACGTCGGTGTCCTTCATACGTCAACGCGCATCGACGTGCGTCAAGTATAGACATGTTTTCAAGCTCATCGACATGTGCTTCTGTTTTGTTACTGTATCGGTTCTTTTTTTCGATTGCTTTTTCAGAAAAATGTAGACTTGTGTTGGAGCTCATTTGGTTGATGTTTTTTTAGAAAATGCATAAAGATTTAATTATTTTATTACTTTTACGGAATTTGTCATTGTCCTATCCTTACGATGTATTAATAATTTTCCAAATGCAAAAAGCATAAAATTTTGTGAAAATTATCGAGAAAAATCTTGATTTTTGTTAAATACGTCAAAAAACAATACAAAATCAAACATATCCAAGGTATGTTGATGTAACTCAAAACAAATCATTTGAAATCCGGTGCATCTTTGAAATTAAGAATTTTCCCTGCGACTTGAAAGGCATGTGATAGTTTACTCAATAGCATTTTTGATTATCTATTGCTGCATAAAATGATTGAATTAAAAAATTAAAATAATTGAGTTCAATGCAAACTGTTGAACGGTGAACGGCCTTGGTTCAATCGTTATACGCTGCCAGAATGCCTACTCAATACAAATAAACTTCTACGTGTTTATCGAGAATCTTTTTATCTTTCATTTAAGCCATAAATCATCAAAAACGCATAACTACAGCTAGAGTCTTGTGCTCCTGAAAAAATGTGAGGATCACTGTACATACTATGTTGGCCAGATTCGCACGTCTGATGCGTATCAATGCGTCAAAGATTTCAATTCAACCGAAATTGAAGAATACTGCAATTGACGCGCTTTAACGCGCATGAACGACGAGCATTCGCGCGGACGCGCGTCGATGGGTAGCACCGCACATTGGCACACATAGACGCGTATCGACGCTCGTGGACTCGCGTTGACGCGGTTCGACGCGCTCTACGCACATCGACAGCGCGTATTGACCCATACGGTCCTAACATTAGCCTCACGCGTCGATGTGCGTTGACGTGCGTTGGGACATGGATGGGGCTTAATACTCTCCATTTTATAGTGCTTCCTCACATTTTTCATCACATTTGAAGTATACACTGATCGTAGCATCAATCTGCCTGCATTATAGATTTTTCTGTTGTGTTTTAGGGTTATTCAGAAAAATCGCCTATACTCATCATTATAACTTCCTCGAGAAAAAAAGACACTCTCTTTATATTATTATTTGAATAACACAAAGGTCAAGGAAGGTTGTAATGTTCGATAATGGCATCCTAATATTGACCTGTTCATTTTTTCAATTCCAATCAATTCCAATTGAAGGTGTCCATTTTTTGAAATTTTTCGAATTATGGAGTGAAATGAGGAATTTTTAAATTTCCTCGAATTAGTGTAGTATAGTAACTTCCCAATGCTTGCAGACCTTAGGGTGCTACATCGCCTTATTTCCACACTCTTGGCACACCTAGTAAACCCAATCCTTCTGGGTTCAAAACAAAAAATAGCTATTATGCTCTTTTGAAGAGTATATGTGAACTGTTTTTTATCGGATACCCTTTATCAAAGAGTCGAATATCATTTGCTTGATCATAATCAGCTCGAGATAATCGGTTTTAAATTTGCATAATGTCTTTGATCATAGCACGTAAGCATCATGTTTAGTATTATATTATCATAGGCTGCGCGATAGCATCAACCCTTGGCCCTCAAATTTCGTGTCCCCCCACCTAGAGCCAAAACGGTAAGAGCTAGAACTTTGGGGTTTTTTCATAATTTCGGGTGTAGGGGCGAACTATGGGGTGCCTGTCGTCATTTCGCCTCTATCTGCAAGTGGTGCTCGGTGGGGCCACAAAAACATGCATAAAACGCACTTTTAGGGGCCCAGTCCCACCATGCCCGACAATGGGTGTTCCATATCCAAGCTCCATACTTCGGCCTAAGCATCTTGGGGTTGCAATAGTTTTCTCATTTTTTAAAAATTTTGTCTCGATTCAATTATACGGTGGTCCAAAGTCCATGGAACCGCAAAATTCGCCAATTTTGTTATATCATACTTATGTCTTCAAAAAAATTTTTTTGCAGCATTATGATCTATGGTACCAGAATTTTTTGCAGTTTCAATTGTACCAGTAGTGTCATGGGGATTTTCGGGGTGCTAGGGTTCTTGGTCATCAATGTAAACAAGCTTATTTCTGCGATTTTTTTGGTTTGAGGGGTTCTTGATCCTTTGGAATTCAATGGAAATGGTCACTTTACACTGTATTCACAACTTGTTTCAAGTAAGATGCGGTTTTAACATCTTTTACTTTTGCCGTAAGTGTTAATTCGTAGCTTTAAGATTGTTTTTCTATTGTTTCTTTGATGTGAAGATGACTAAATTTAAAACTTTAATGTGCTTCTTATCAAAGTTTTCATGCATGGTCGAGGCCCACTAAAAAGAGGTTTTATTTTATTTTATTATTAGAAAATGTCCCCAATGAGCAGAAAAAAGAAGAATATAGTTGTTTGGATAGTAGCCAAGCTAGAAAAAGGAATGGACTAGATATTTTGAGAACTTGGGTTAAAGTTTAAAAAAATTCACTTTCGTTAGATTGGATTTCTTTCTCAAAAAAAATTTTTTCCATGCCTGTGAAAAGGTATATTCTGCAGCTGAGTGCATCAACACACTTTCCGTCCGACCATACATGTGTATCTCCAAAATTTTGAGGAGGGTACAGGGGTGGATTCTGGTTTTTTGGCGTTTTTGAAACAAAAATTTAAAAAGCACAAAGTCTTCTTAGAACTAAATTGATTGTGCAGGATATATTTAATTCAGTCATTTATACAACATATCGCATTGAATTCACTCTGTAAGTTTTACTGATTACAAGATATACAGAAATTTAGTCTCTCAATATAAGTGCTCGAAATCAAGTTATCACAAGTTTGTTGAAACTATGCTATAAAATAGCATTATTCCTAGTTTTTGGATTCAACTGAAATTTTCAGAATGAGCGCTTTTTGCGGGATTGTAGACGGGAAACAATTTCACTCATTCCGATTGCTCGGGAGTGCGAGTAGAGTGGGGAAGAAGCAGGAACCGGATTTGGCGCACACCCCTAATATAGGCATGGCAGAATCAGGACCATTTTGTATGCTTTATCCTGTTGTCCCATTTGTAGATGGTGCTAAATGACTGCAACCAAGGCCCAGTTGTACTAAAGGGGTTAAGCTCGAGCTCAAGGTAATCTCGAACAAAATTGCGAGTCGGTTTGATCTCAAGTTTGGTATAATCTCAATGTCATCAGGATTATGACGAGCTCAATGTCGAGATGATCCTCATTTCGAGCTGTCGGGTTGCACTAACAATTTCGCATAATTTTCTTATCTCTAAAGCAAATAAATATAAAAACGTCTGCAATTCCCAAACTCGAACTTGAAACTCGGTATAAGTTAATCCTGAAGTGAGTATTGTTTGTGCACTGAAAGAAAATAATCTCAACATTGCAATTAGATCAAACTGAGGATCAGCAATTTAATCCCGATGTTGAGATTAACCTCATGTTGGGTTAGTGCAACATACCTTAGGTTTCTTTATAGTTCAGAAAATGACTATAACATGCCTCCCTCACTATTTTTCAGCTAGAGTGAGAGGCAGGAGTTTTGAATCGCTCGGGAGTTAGAATGCTATTGGTTTACCATTTCTATACATTTGGATGAAGTCAGTCATCTGAAAATAATTTTCATATAGAAAAATGTTACCGTAGTTGATGAAAGTGGAAGGACAAAACGCACGATGCTGCAGAATGTTCTTTTTCACAGGCATGGAAATTTTTTTAATGATAAAGAATGAAAATCCAATTTTACAAAAGTGAATTTTTTCCAACTCTAATCCAAGTTCTCAAAAATCTAGCCCACTCCTTTTTCTAGCTTGGCAACTATCCGAGCAATTATGTTTTTCTTTTTTCTGCATCATCGGGGCATTTTCTAATAAGCTAGTACTATTATAATCTATCTCAATCATTCGTATTTCATTTTCTAAGTGCATACTTTGACGCGCCCCAGCTGGATTGGCTTTTACGGCTGGGTGAACTGCCTGGACTCGGTCGATTGCTCGAATCCCAGTCGTCATTCCAATTGGCCAACGAACCACTGTGACTATTAGCCGACTGAGCTTGCAATTGAGCGGACAATGACGAAGCGACGGGACAGGTGCGGCTGCCTCGGCTCCAACCTGGTTCGGACGACGCCGACCGTTGATGATCGGGAAGCACGTATTTGGGCACGTCTTGATAGAACCAGGCTCCGGTCTTTTTCCACATCTAAATTTATATTTTTGAGCTTTTGGTCATTTTTTCATAAACGATTGTGGAAACCATACGAGGTAGGGTTCAATTTTGGTAAGAAGTTATATATTTTGTACTTTATACATTAATGTAAATTATAATGTAAATAGTCTACGGGGAAAAATCAGTGGGAGGTGGTTGTGGACTATGGCCCAGACGACCACAGAAACCTTTCATAATTTATACTAATAGAGCTGCCTCTGCGCATGAAACATGTGAGAAGTTGAATGAGTAGCCCAAAAACTGTGGAGTAAAAATAGAAAAAGAACTTTCTTGAGAAGTGGCTCTTACACAGACCGTGCGAATGACTACATTATCAGTATAATATTTCTTTCTATGTATCTCAAATATCTGTCCAGAAACTGATCAGTTAAGCATTCGAAATTTCAGCACATTTATGTCTGTGGAGCTCGGAAATATCTGCTTTATGCAACTAAGAAACCCTTATACAGTGACAGTAGAAAATGTTGCTCACCTCTCTGGTTTCGCTACACAGCTTGCACAAGAATATGGGTTGATTATGGCTGTCCAGCGTTTCAAGGCCACAGTTTTTCTGGCACACGTACTGGAATGAAAAAATTTCATTTCATTATTTTTTCTCCAAATAATAAATGTTCCTTAAATGGTAGGATAAACGAATTCTAATGTATTTAAAATTAATTGCCATGTTTTTTTCCAGTTGACTGTAACGAGAAAAAAATTTCGACATACGATGCAGATTTTTATATGCTTATTTTGAATTCCGAGACTCATTTGAAAATATATCGATTATAGTTTTAAGTTCCCTGATTCCATCCGGATGTCCATCGCTTACTTATGTTAGTAACTTCAGGGGTTGGTTACACAAATGACAACTGGACTACTCAAGGGGTTCATTGTTTCATTAGTCGAATTTTTGTACTCGAATAAAGGCCACTCAAAAAGCTAAGGTTGAACAAAAAATCTATCGATTCAGTAATTCAGCAGCTCGTTGGTGCTTATTGTGAAATGTTCTAGTAGTCAAAATGGAATTTTGATGAAATCTAAATCACTCTTTTTTTTGGCCGACGTATCAGTTTGTCCAAGGTAAGGTGGGGACTACTGAACTGTTGAATCACTACAAACCACTACTGAACTACTACAAACGCGAATAGTGGAAAATTTACGACTATTGATGGGATAACTGAACCACTGAACTACTGATGTTGACCGAATTTAATTTTTGAATCGTTAACTACCAACATTATCCATGTAGTAGCCTATTAATGCATGACGAGTCGTGTGAATATAGAATTTTATTGAAAACAGAATGAATCACACTGTTGGAAGGGCATTCTTAAGGCCTATCTATACTTTTTTCGGCAAAAAACAGAGAAGTAATGGAGAAATTTCAGTATATGATACATCGCAAGATGGATATCGAAATTGCTGATCGAAACCCAACAAGTTCAACAAGTTCCCACTGTGCGCTCTAAATCTAGCTTCGACAGAAACGTAAGAAACGCAAGACGCCAACAATGCAAATTTTTCTCGTGAAATATATTTCACAGAATAGAACTCGTGAAGATCTTTCTTGCGCGAAGCAAAAATAAGAGATTCGTTCGATTTTGATTGTTGCAATCACCAGCGACAGATTTTCGACAAAAAGTATAGATGGGCTTTTTTTCGCCGTCATTGCGACCATGAGTCAAAATTCTATAGACATCGGGAAATTTTATCGATCCAGACAATGTCAAAAAATTTTATTGACGTAATTGTAAAATTTGTTTTTTGGAAACCCTGTATTGCTCCAAACATTGTCAAGGAATGTTATTGACGTGATTGTGAAATTTGTTTTTCGAAAAACCTGTATTATAATAGCCCTTTTCCAAATGGGTCTCGGAAAGAAAAAAGTGCTCGTAAAAATAATAGACAATCTGCGTAAAAACCCTGTCATACTTCACCGCGAGGTACAGCGCGGTACTGTGCGGCGCCGCGCGACGCCGTGCGACGCCGCTTGTCCCATTCATACTAACAAGCGGTACCGTGCCGCGCCACTTTTTTACTAACGGATTTTGCACTCTGAATAAAAACTTTCTCGAAAAATTTGCAAGCACTCTTGTTTTTTATCGTTTTTGGAGCTGCTAATTGCACTTAGCTTATTGCTAAGACAATATAAGGCCGTCAAAACGTGTTTACACCTACTTTGCATATTAATAATTTTTCCTCATTCATATCACTATTGTAAATTGTAATCACAACAAATTTATATTCTCTTTTTCTGGAAATGCTTGTGGATAAAAAAGTGGAAAGCAAGTATTATTTTATATTTCTATGATTTACAGAATCTGCTCAACTGGTCCTCACGATTTTTTTACGCTAAAAATCCTATAGTAAACGGTTTGTGTAAACGACTTTGAGGGCGGTCCATTTTTTGTCCATTTTCAATTTACAAACATCCCATAAAAACGAAATATACATATTTTCAATCCTCCTGAAAATCTATTTCTGAAAACGTCATTAATAATACCTCTGGGATAAAATTGCAGGAAAAACTTCACTGGGAAAATTTCTGAATGCATGGCCAAAACTTGTCAATCATGGATTTTCAGAATGTAGGATGAATTTTTTCCGAATACATGCACGTGGAGGGGGGTTTGGGGGTATTGACCTCCAGAAGATCTGACTCCCTTGAAATGACTGAGAAGATGACGAACGAAAAAATGATGAAGAGAGAAGAGAAAGTCATCATGAATGAAAATGATACCGTAGTTAAAGGATCTCTGTAAATGAAGCATAATTGATTCAAAGAAGTAGCGTTAAAACTTTAAAGAATGCTGTCCAAGCAAATAATATATATTTGGCTAATATAGGTTGAAAAACATGCTGCTTGGATGTTAGAAAAACATGCCGCTTGCACTGGCTGAGTACCCGCAGAATTTCCATGTTGTGCATGTATTATTAAGAGGCTTGATAAAATAATACTTGAAAAGTGTCATAATTCACAATTCATGTAAAAAATATGATTGAACTGCATATACAGATGTTACAGCATGTATCAGTATGTTATAGCAACAATATATTACAGCTTTATAGCACATGAGTTGTTCGAAAATTTCGTTTCAGTTTAACTTCGAAAGCGGTACCGCGCGGCGCCGCAAAAATTAGAAAAATCTATTCATACTTCCCAGGTGGCCCGGCCGGCACCGAGCGGCGCCGCTTTTTAGTATGAATAGGACAACCGGCGCCGCGCGGTATCTCGCGGTGAAGTATGACAGGGCCTTAAGAGGCCACCTATTATTCTCAGAGCGGCAGCAGCAGTTAAGACTGCAACTTGAAAAAAGACAATGTAGACCTGGGATGCAAAGTCATCAGCTGTTTATGACTTTGTTTTGATTTTTCTGTATTCCGGGGCTCATTTGAAAATGAACTGAGTATAGTCCAGAGAAAAGTTTTAGTCATTTTTAACTGAAGTTTCTGGTACCACAGAAAACATCCTTTATGGAGGACATCCTACTACGGTTCACAGATTCTAAGCTCACAACTTTCACGGACTATTTCAAGTGAGTGATGAGATGATTTGCCATCCATATGAATTCTATTACGGTTTTCAGGTAAATTTATCGATGTTATGTTGCTTTAATCACGTGTATGAATACTATGAAGAGCCTATAACGAAAACTTATCATTGCTAAACTTTGAACAAAACTGATTACTGTAATATCAGGCGACTATTGGCTACCAAATTCACTATAAAATGTGTCTTTCCAGAGTTTAGAGCCAGGAGAACTTACATCGTCACATAACTTTTGAAAGTCTTGTTCGAAACGACTGTTTGAAAGATATATATACTATATATTTATAATCGGAATCATGTATTCGATCACTTATTAAAAGTTTAATTTGAAATTTTGTTCATATCCCCAACGTGTTTGCATGACCAAATATATTATTTGATTTCCGAGTCCATGATTGTGCTGTTTGTGGCAAACCCCATAATTGCCTCTTGCACATACATATTTGTCTCCAGAGACTAATTTTTTCTAACTCGATCAAATCGCGGAAAGATTAATCAGCATAAAAAATCCGCAACGCATTTTTTCTATCATCCAAAATTTGACTCCAACTCGAATCCTATCTAATCAATCTTCAGCCGGATAATAGAGAAAACGCGGACAATCTTATTTATGATAATAGGTAACAAGAAAGCATGCTTTTTGGTAAGTTCTAGAGGCATAAATGCGCTGTTTTCTCAAATAGGGCTCCGAATGGCCGATATTCGACTTGAAATGCCTTGTTGTTCGTTCATGGAAACGAAAATATGTTTGTCTCGAAAACACGCTTTTTCAAGAGATACAAGAAATCAAGAAAAAACGGACGCTTGACATAATTTTTGATTCTTCGCAAGCATTTGTAATTCAGCGTGTATAGTTATTGAACTTAATAGTAGATGGCGGATGTCAAGGTTTGCGCAGTATTAGTTGGAGAAAGTCACTTCTGAGAGAAGATCAGTGGAACCTTTGTAGTTCTTACGCGAAAACTGAACTACTTCGGTAAATTTTCGAAAGAAAAGTGATTGTACTATAGCTTGTTTTATTTAAATTGCTTCTTTGTTGAAAAACAAAATTAAGTGCTGTCTTCAAAATCATTTACACAAAGCATTCGCAACAGAATTTTTCACTTAAAAAATCGCTCACGTTCAGTCGAATTTGTTCACATTAGCAGAGAACGTTGAAAATTTGAAATATTGGTTGCTTACCAGTTTTATTATTTTCAGTAGTCAATACAGTAAGTTTTTTATAAGTCAAATGTACGGAATCATACAGTGAGTAAATTAACCTTGTGGTCACAGGTCGACGTTTTTTATTTTGAGTATGCAATCTGTTAAACTACAGCACAAATTCAATTTCATGAAAATGCTATCCTGATTTGATTTAGGATAAATACAAGTCTGCTATTGACTCAAAAAATGGATTATTGTTGATGGTATTTGAGAAACTTTTTCTTCATGATTGATGAGAGTCTAACAAAGTGAATTTTTCTAAATTCCGTGAGATCATGTTAATAATTTTACGATCATTCAGTCTGCAACTGTCTCTCGCTCTCGTTGCATCCGTTATTTCAGAATAAATGGACTATTAAGACACTATATCTGGTAAGATTCAACTTAATTGTGATAAGTAAAAAATTAACTCTACCTGAAAATCACAGATTTTGTGTAACTTTATGCGTTAGGAACGAACATAATGTTCATTTCGTCTGAAAGTCAAAAGTCGCATAGCTACAGTATGAGGGAAGTTGAAAATTTTTGATTTTTTAGATTTTTGATAATACACTTCTTTCAACTCTTGCAAGTTTAGGTGCGTCAGACATAGTGTTCTATAAATTTACCCAATATTAAGCGAATGAATGGGTAACAATTTACTGTGGGATTTATTAGTGTAAAGTGCACAGCAGGGCTAAAAACATCAAATTTTGAGAGCCAAAATCGCCATTTTTCACAAAAATTACCGTATCTACTGCTTAAACTCAGAAGCATAAAAAAATTCATCATACATAGAATAAATAGTTTACTATGTCTTCTAAATACTGAAAAAATTACGAAAATCCGTTGCTGCTAATGAGTTGCACGATTTAGAGTTTGAATACCATCTTATAATTGCATTTCTGATAATTGCAAACTTGAGAAAATTCAAAAGCGAAATATTAGAACAAGTATCGTATGCCGAATTTTAAGGTGCTTTGCGTCGCATAAAAAATCAAACTCACATACCTACAGTATCCCAAAGTTGAGAATTTTAGCATTTTTCAATATTATTCAGTCTATTTACGAGACTTGAGATTTATCGGCCTAGGCATGAAGTAACGCTATCGTTGAGAGTTCACCAGGTGCGGAATACAGCTCTATAATGTGGTATACAAATTTTTCCTTATTTTTGATTCAACACTTTTCAGCAGGTTTTAAAATCTCAAAAATAAGACTGTAAAAACGGTGAAAAAGCTGTTTTTTCACGGCTTTAACATATTCGGATTGGACATAATTAAAAAAATAAAGCAGCACAAGGCTTTGAAACAATCGGTTTGAAATAAATCATTTTCCATCTGCAAATTCAAGTCATATAGTGTCGAATCGTTTATAGCTTATGCCTCATTTTCTTTACACAAATTATCGGCTTCAGCAAGGTCGTAGTTAATCCCATAGTTTTCACGAACGCAAATTGATTTCCGCAACCAGAAACTTTCAACTTGGTGCAGTGTTAGAAAATCGTCCTCAAACTTTTGTTTGAGGCGGATTCCTCCATCAAACTTTCTCAGCCGAGACTGATTCTGCTTTGATGTGACAATTTAACATGTTTTTTGACTTTTGAGTGTCCATCCTTTTCTTACAACAGTGGTGCTCCCTGCATTGTAGAATGCTTGTAATACTTCTTGAAGATGAGGGAGTATTGCGTCAAACGTATTGCTTCACAATAAATGCCCTGATTCAAAAGAATTTATTCAATGTGAAACGGCTTTTGACGAAGTCAGAGGTACAAGCTCTATCAAAAGTGGACAATTATCCAATACTGTAAAATTGGAATGGGCCACCAAAAGCTAAAAAACATATAAAACGCTCACAGCAAAGCTGAAACAGTTTCTGCTGAGAAAATTTGATGAAGAAATTTGTCTCAAACAAAAGTCTGATATTGAAATGGTATTCAGACTGATGGTTCTAAATGGGTAGTTTTCCAAGGGGCAACTTCTAACACTGCAACAAGTTGCACGTTTCTGGTCACGGAAAGCAAGTTGCCTTCATGAAGACCAAAGAACCGACTACGATTCTGCTGAAGCCGACGATTTATGTGGAGAAGATGAGTCAGAAGTTATGAGCGACTCGACACTACATTACTTGTTTTCGCAGATGGAAAGTGATTTATTTGAAACCGATCGCTTCAAAAGTATGCTTTGACTTTCTAATTATGTCTACTACTAATAATTTAAAATTATCTAATCTGAAACATAAAATTTTGAGAAAAGCCAACTTTTGTTGATCAAGATTCAGAATCAAAATTTATCCACTAAAATAGTTGGTAGTTTTTGGTAGATTTCATCCCCTAACAGTGAAGTTTTTTTATTTTTTGTATGTAACTAGGAGACATCGTGAACTATCCACTGCATAGCTAATTTGTCGGTTCGTTTGAGCTCTAGCAGTAGATATAGTCATTTTTGTGAAAAATTAGTTTTTTCGCCGTTTTTACCTCCCATTTTTGATATTTTGGAACTTGCTAAAAAGTATAAAATGCAAAATACAGAAAAAGTTTTATAGCACATTATAGAGCTCTGTATTCCGCATCTGGGGAACACTCAACGATAGCGTTACTTCATGCCTAGGCCGATACATCGCAATAATCATAAATGGACTGAAAAATGCTAAAGTTCTAATTTTTGGGGTACTGTAGGTATGTGAATTTGATTTTCTATGCGACGCAAATTACCTTAAAATTCGGCATACGATACTTGTTCTAATATCTCGCTTTTGAATTTTCTCAAGTTGTGATCGTCCCACAATGGAGTTTGCAATCATCAGGAATGCAATTATAAGATGGTATTCAGACTATAAATCGTACGAACCACTAGCAATACTGGATTTTCGCAATTTTTTCAGCATTTAGAAGACATCGTAAACTACCTATCGTGTGTATGACGAAATTTTTTATGCTTGTGAGCTTTGGCAGTAGATATGATAATTTTTGTGAAAAAATGACAATGGCTCTCAAAATTTGATGTTTGCAGCCCTGCTGCATTCTTAATATGCACTTTACACTAATAAATCCTATGGTACGGTGTTTGACGCACCTAAACCTGCAAAAGCTGAAACAAGTGCATTACTAAATCGAAAAATCAAAAATTTTCAACTTTTGTCTTACTGTAGCTATGCGAGTTTTGAGTTTAAGACGAAATGAGTATCATTTTCGTTCGTAATGCATCAAGTTACACAAAATCTGAGATTTTCAGGTGGGGTCAATATTTTACTTATATAAGAAGCCAAATTTTCTCAGAAAGCGCGTCTTAAGACACGACTTCTGAGAGGTTCTACTTTCCCTATGATAGATTGGAAATTAATCATATCTCAAAATAAGCTATTTTGGATAGTTTTGTGCGCTGAGTTCCATGGTATCGTTGATTTAACTTGAAACGAAAATTCATGCCGCTACAGCATGACAAATTTTGAAAATTGATCTTTTTTGCATTTTTCAGTGGTCTTGCTAGCCAAGCGATATTTCAGGATTGGAATGATCTTATTTGATAAATGAATATTCATTTTACAGAGGAGAAAACACGCTTTCTACTGGTATAATATTTACACTAAATAATTGAATACTACACTTTTTTATAGAGTTTAAAGTGTCGAAAATGAGCGATCAAAATTGAAAAAAATTTGTTTACTGGCACCTCCGAGCACCTTCCCATCGGAAGCCGCAGAATTTTATTTTCTCATTTTATAGCTCAAGCATTTTTATTGTATTGGTTAAACTCTCATCAAAATTTCGGTACCGGTTTGGGAGCTGCACAGCTATGAAAAAGGCATACTATAAAAATTTCTCCGAAATCATTGCATTTTTCTGGTGGCCCTTGTCTACAACTCGTGATACATTTATTATCTATGCTATAGAATTACCAAGTGACCAACAGACTATAATTTGATGTACTAATTGTTCCACAAACAAACATTTTACACTGTCCAAGAGAGTTTGAACAGTCGAAGATGAGAAGCAAAAATAAAGGAAACCCCCATTTAGAGGCACGCCCGAGCACCTTCACCTGCGATGCCGCAGAATTTTATCTTTTTATTGTTTCGTTCACACATTCCTACAGTAGATGTGAAAGCAGCATCGCGATTCGAATACCCCTCGAGGAGAAACACATATCCAAAGAAAGCAAAACCCTGAAAATTGCTCGAATTTTTTTGGCATTTTTGTGTTTTCAATAAGTTGGTTCATTATATCAATACTGAAAGCAGAAAATATATTAAGAAGGTCACAACTTTTTGAACACATTGTAGCAAAACAGTAATTTATGATTTTAACTACATTTTCATTTACTTGATAAATTTTGTTCAATTCCGTTGAGTCACTGATCCAATTAGGATGAAACAAGCCCCCACCAAATTAATTCTCACTAAAGCAGTTTCGAGTCACAGATCTGAAAGGATGATACAAGCCCCCCGCCCAATCAAATCTCACAAAATCTATCTCATTCACGTAAAAAAGAATCACAAAGCTCGCTGCGTGAATTGTTCCGGTAAACTTCAGATTAGAATTAAGCATAATACATTTTTTCATCTCTGTCTGTTCTAAGGATATCAGAGTGCATAGATAAAAAGATGTGCACCAACCTTAGGTGTACGGCCATGATATAAAAATTTCTTTTTTGATCCTACAACAATGTGTACTATACCAAAGGTGTAGGATACTCTGAAAGAAGCAACATAAGTAAAGAAATCCGGGCAAAATCGACAGGGTCTCTGCAAATTTGGAAAACGTGTAAAAATAGACAAAAATACCCCTTCATGGAATCTCAAAAACTGTTGGGCCCAAAATCTAGATGCTTTGTAGGTGTGATTGGGACCAAGTTTCATCGACTAATTTATGAAGAAATTTCAAACAGGTTACTCTGCATGAGACGATAGTAACCCAAATTTCGAGTTAAAACTTTCCTTAGTCCTGGATTCGCAATAAGTCTAATTTAAAAATGAAGATATACAAAATATGGTTCGCCATGAGTGTAACCCAATGGTTAAAAAAGTAGTGCAGAATCCATGAACCAGAAGTATAGGACTCTCAAAAAATTGAAATTTCCTCTACCACTCGAGTCCTCACACTCAGGTCTTCCGAACCATATGTTGCTAATAACTCGACATTTTCAAACTTTTGCAATAAGATCAACATCATTTTGATGCTGTTCATCACGCGGCATGCGCCGCACTCACCACCACCACTGCAACTGCAATTTCCGAACGATCTATGTGGCTTAGTTAGCGCAGTTGGCGGGGCGTCTGTCTTGAATGCAGAAGGTCGAGGGTTCGAGCCCCTCACCGAGCGTTATTTTTTGTGGGTTTGGGCATACGACACATTCTCATATCATTGGAAATTTACTGATGGAATTCGACCCCATGCACACCTATAAAATATCTAGATTTTGGGCCTAGCAGTTTGCAAGATTCTAAGGGGGATGTTGTTGCCTATTTTTATATTTTTTTCAAATTTTCAGAAACCCTGTTGATTTTAAGGCCTGGGTTATTATACCTATATTGCTCGTTTCAGGGTACCCTACATCTTTGATACAGTGCACTCTATTGTAGGGTCATAATTAATTTTTCTCAAATGATGGCAGCCCCCTATGTATTTATTTGTATGGCGCCAACGTGCCAATAACAATCATTTGAAAGTCGTTGAAGTTGAGAAGTGGTATCCTACAGTTCATATTGCAGCAAACTTCAGATCGGATTGAGCCAAATACATCCGCCAAGTTTGTCTGATGAAAAAGTATCAATAGAAAAAATATATAAAAAGTATCCAGAAAAGTGTCAGTGTACTGCATTTTTTTGAACTGGCGAGGTTGGAGCCAAAATTTTATACGAAATTATGAAAGACTCGTCAAGTCTATTTAATAATATTTTCATTCATGATACTCTTTCTATTCCAATCATTTCAAAATTTTCGAAATTTATTTGATCTCTAATAGGGCTGTGTTTGTCCAAACTGCGACCACTGCTCCAATCATGCCTAAATGAACAGTGTGTGTTAGTCGACCAGGTAACAGGCTTGACTATAAAGAAATTACCAACCATAATAAGGAAATGTTTTAGTTTCCAGTGAACAATTTGCTGCTTATGTTAGCTTTGCAATGCTATTGATATTTACAGTATTTCCATCTTCAAATATTTGTAGATAAAAAACACAAAGTGTTCATTTCTTTTCAAGTAAGTCCTCTAACGAAGATTTTCCGATGGTTTGCTGAGTCGAAAAAAATCATCAGTGCTGATTTAGATTCGTCATTTACTCATGAGATTCTCTTCATATGTTGCACCTTAAAGAAGGATCATTTCCCTAAATCTATATGACAAACGTGAAATGAATTGCAAATACATAAATCAAACTGCTATTCACACAGCAATCTTTATGATTTTTCTTTTTCGAGCGAATGCGATAGACTTTGTGAGGTTTGATTAAGCGGGGGGGGGGTCGTATTCTTTTAGATCAGTGATCCAACGGAATTGAACAAAATTTATCAAATAGATGAAAATGCAGTTAAAATCATAAATCACTGTTTTGCTACAACGTGTCCAAAAAAGTTGTGACCTTCTTAATATATTTTCTGCTTCCAGTATTGAGATAATTAACCAACTCCTTGAAAACACAAAAATGCCAAAAGAAATTTGAGCAATTTCCAGGATTTTGCTTTCTTTGGATAAGCGTTTCTCCTCAAGGGTATTCGAATCGCGATGCTGCTTTCACATCTACTGTAGGAATGTGTAAACGAAACAATCTGTGGCAAGGCAGGTGAAGGTGCTCGGGAGTGCCTGTAAATGGGGGTTTTCCTTTATTTTTACTTCTCATTTTCGACTGTTTAAACTCTCTTGGACAGTGTAAAATGTTTGCTTGTGGAACAATTAGTACATCAAACTATAGTCTGTTAGTCACTTGATAATTCTATAGTATAGATAATGAATGCATCACGAGTTGTAGACAAGGGCCACCAGAAAAATGCAATGATTTCGGAGAAATTTTTATAGTATGCCTTTTTCAGAGCTGTGCAGCTCCCAAAACGGTACAATCAATGTAAAAAAAAGGTAGAATCTCTCAGAAATCGTGTCTTAAGAACTTTTTCATACAAATATTACGATAACATTTTATCGAGAGATGGGAGATAAATTATCGATTTCTGTCTCTAGAAAATCTGCAATGTTATTTGCAGGACACATCTAAATAATACGATCGTATTTATTCTAATAGAACACTGAGTTCCATTTTTTCAGGCTTAGGGTGCGGTTGACAATTGAAAATGTGCAATCCAGTGAAGAGATCTTTCCACAATGAATTTGCACCGAACCAGAACGAAAATCATCACTGTTTTCATTTCATTTGTATAATTTACGCCAGTATTCTGGCCTGGAATCTTATACCCCAACTGCTGAAATTTCTGGCAATCAAGTATCCCTGAAATAGTATATTTTCTAAACCAGTTGAAAAATATAGCATTTCAAATATGTGCTAATTTTGATCACTTTATCAATAATTTGAAAAATAAAAAAACATTTGTAAATATCATTTGACTACTTTCGTAAAATATGCTTGATTACACAAGAACGATTGAAACTGACCTATTCGACGTACCATAGTGCATATAAATTATATGAATTTCTTACTCTCCGGCAATCGTGGCACATGGCCGCGTAACTTCTGGCCCCCAACAGACCGAACTCAGAACCACAAAGTACGCATTGCGTAACGCCATTGCCCGCCGCTACCCTTTTCATTCTATTCAATTTATCGACCAGTCTTCTGAAAGATGGAAAAGACTATCTTCGCCGCTTTATTATGCCCGAACTGTACCAGAATTCCAGAGGGAAAGAAAGTTTCCAAAATTGGGTCGTGTATATCGGCAATTCTCACTCATTCCACAGGATAAGGCCTACGCTAGTAATTTTACTGGTTGAGGACAGAGTTGAAGAGAACAGTATCGCAGAAAAAAATCGAACTTTCGAGACACGACCAGGGAGGACGCGCATTTACTCAAGGGCCCAAATTGTGGAGTTGGAACATAAATGTTCTTATCAAAATTGCAAAAGCAATGACATCCAAACTCAATTGGTGTCATCGAATTCATTTTTCGAGTAATCCTATTTTTGTAAATGTTGACTGTAAACCTGTAGACCAAACGACATTAACAAAATTCACAGAGAACTGGAAAATCGGAAGAGTTGGAAACGGATGGGCAATAACTAGTCAAGTGAAAAATGAAAGCAGATCGGACTAAACGCAAAAAGGACAATATTTATTATTCATCCCCTACAAAAAAATATTTTTATCCTACCATTACTGTAACGTTAGCAAAAGTTCTTCCGGGTGTCGTCAATTCCAACGTCTGGGAAAATATAGCAAAAATACACCTTGGAACAATCAGTACATATGTCTACATGAAATTAAGCTGACTCCATAAGCCCAACTTTGATTTACGAGATCCGCGATATGAGGCACTCGATTTCTGAGTTCTAACATTTCGTTGTTTCTAACGGTTTTCAGTCGAATTTGAAGTAAGGAAATAATTGTTTAGCAAAAGTTGAATATGAAGTAAAAAATAGAAATATCAACATTAATAAAAATTCTACTGCTTTTTGATTTGAAAACAAATTTTAGTGATTGGATGCTCATAGACGACAGGAAGGGTTTTGTGGAAAGATGAATTGCCTCCGTGATCGATTTCTCACAAGTAAAGCGTGACGGGATGATATACGAGTTATACGATGCAAAAACTGACATCAAAACTGAATTCTCAATGAATATAACGTGAAGCCAGAGATTATTGTAGCTTACACGAAATTATAAGCAAGAAAAATAATACTGGCTTTAAAACAACACTCGGTACGTTGAATTGACTCAATCCGGTTGTTTTTTTTTTAGTCACTTCGCATTTTACTCCGACTCTCATAACGCTATTTTTTCCTTTTTCTTTGTGATCTGAATTCAGAAGCATCTTTTTGATTCTTTCACGATTACTTGAGGACAAATCCGTATGTTTAACTGTTATCTTGTCAGATAGCTAATTTTAGGGGCACTTGATTTATTCTAAGATATAAATCCAAGCAGTCATTCTGGCGACAAGACGTTTCACATACGTTGTAGAAAAGGATATGTATTTTTTCAGTTTAAGGAACGAAAATTGATTCGATGAGTTTAAAAAGCTTACGACGTAGTATTGTGACAGAAAACTAAACAACCTGTATAATGCATAATTAGTGTAAATACAGATAACTTCACGGACGATTCGTCGTTATGGGACCAATTATTCGTATTGTTCAGAACATGATTGCTTCAAAATGAATCTTCTGCGTACTTATTTTCTACTTTTAGAATGTTTGGAAGCATTTCAGGAAAGACAAGGCTGCGGATTTTTTACTCTTCGAAAATTTGCGACCTGGGCGACAATCGCCTCGACGAATCTTGACTAGACCTTCTACAATTTTTTGGAATCCGATCCCTATCGCAAAAATCCCGATCTTCGTAACGCCGTTCTTCCTCGTCAGAATTTTTACGAAAATTCCTGTGTTCACGATTCCATAAATTAGTGGGTAACCGATAAGGACGTCTAGATTCTCGATCCCAATGACCCGATAATCCCGATTGTTTTAGCATGGGTCGAAAGTTGTATGTTGTGTTATAATTTTTATGCAAATAAGTATCTCTGCGATCAGTCTCGAAATCAAGATCATCGATTGGCCGCTGATCGTAAGATCTGGTAAAACGGTCTTGATTGCGGTAATGGTAAGTGCCCAAGGATCGACTGGAATTCATACTAGTGTTTTTTACTACATAAAATATTTGACGAAACTTGTTAGCATGATTGGAAAATAGAAAAACGAAGCTAACAAACAAAGCTTAGCATATAAAGAGCGAATCGCCTAAAAATCGAGATACATTATACATTTATACAAATTAAGCAAATATATCCATGTTATACGCCTTAAATTACTTGAAAATGCTGTTAGCTGACGCGCAATGCAGGTATTCGTCACTATGGCATCAAAAAACTATGCAATCGCCACCATCAAAAGTCATGGAAACAACTCGAGAAAGAAAAGTATTAGCATAATAAAAGAAATACTAATATTTTATGACACCTTGTTTTCCTCGGTAGGTTTCAAAAGCGCAGTCATTTCAAAAACTGCAGCCAAATTCAAACGTAGTGTATCGGTATACCGGATGTATCGGTATCCCGAATGTATCAGTATACCGAATATATCGTTTTACGGAATGTATCGTTATCACGAATAATGCATTAATTCTCAGTATTTCGAACAAATGCAATATTATTTTTTATTTCGTCACATTGACTGATTCTCATTATCACGAATACATATTTTTTGTCTACGTTGTCCACTTTAATTTTGCCTAAAAAATTGTGTGGCTTAGGCTTAGGCTTAAGGCCCTGTCATACTTCGCCGCGCGGCGCCGCGCGGTGCCGGTTGTCCTATTCATACTAACAGGCGGCGCCGCTTTTTTACTTTTGGATTTTGCTCTTCTCAAAAAATGTGTATTGGTTTAGTTGAAACCTGATGGGGCGCCGCAAAAATTACAAAAACCTATTCATACTTCAAAGGCGGTACCGCGCGGCGCCGGCCGGTGCCGCGCGGCGCCGCGCGGTGAGGTATGACAGGGCCTTTAGGCTTAGGCTTAGTCTTAGACTTAGACTTAGACTTAGACTTAGACTTAGACTTAGACTTAGACTTAGACTTAGACTTAGACTTAGACTTAGACTTAGACTTAGACTTAGACTTAGGCTCAGGCTTAGGCTTAGGCCCTGACATTATTCCGGGCACCGATACGTTCAGTTTACAGAGAAATTTTTTTTGTTGTTAAGACTGTTCGGTATACTGATACATTCGGGATACCAATACGTTCGAAATACCGATACATTCGGGATACTGATACATGCTGTATACGGAGAAGTTTTGTTTTTATTGTATAATACTGTTCGGGATACTGAAACATTCGGGATAGGTATACCGATACACAATCAATTCAAAAGCGCAGAAGGCTCAACACAGCCAAAATTTGTAGAATATAGAAGATAGAAAGGAATTGCGTATGTTGGCAGAGTCCAAATAGACAGTTAAAATGAAGAGCCCGTGTACTTATGTGAGAATTGCATGTACCAGTTTGTCTCCTTATAATGCTAGCCTTCGTCTTGAATACGGAGAAAAAGACTGTTTTGCGGTACGAGTAAAATACCTGTGATGTCAGCACAACTCGCCCAAAATAGTAAAATTTGGCTTTTGGAATTTGAAACAAGTTTGTTTGAAACTTGGCTTAAAAATATAATCGACCTTGACGATTTTTAATAGTATTCCGTTTTGACAAAGAATTACGCGGAAATTTCCGGTCATCCTGTGGTTGTATTTCAGATAAACTGTACGCGTGTTGGAAAGGTGTAAACCACCTATTTGTGGAAATAATACCTGCAAACGTATCTGTTGACAACATCCTTTACGATGTCAATAATGGAACCATTCATCTTGGATATCAGTACACCTTGTAGCGAAGCTCTTCTCAACAGCATGTTATATAGAAACAGGCCGCCACATTTGCATCCTGTTGCTTTTACGACAGATTACGTCTGAAGGGCAAAACAACATTTCTTGTTGTTAAGGTGTTTGATCCATCTCTCCTTATTTGATGTTATGTCACAAGGGTGAGAAACCGAGAATATCACGTGATACACGGAACAAAATGAAAGATCAAATTTTTATAGTTTTAAAAAGACTTTCCGCAAAAATCAGCTCAACAGTTTGCTTCTTCTGAAGTATTTGTACTGGCAGAAGAAGATAACGTCAGGAGGATAACTTCGTTCAAAAAATATTGACCGAAAAATAATTTTATTTTTTGCCCATCTTAATAACCGGATTTCAAACTCCTCGTTTTTATAACCTGATGATCGAAATGTATCACATATGGAATGTCCACACGTTTTAAAGGTCACTGAGCTTAACGTAAAATCTAGAATATGAATAAAATACAAAAAAACTCTAAAAGCTGCAGTTACAGCTGAATTTTGTTAGAACAAGGAAAAAGATCAAGAAGCGAAATAATACTTTTTGGGTAGTAAACTTGAACACCGACAATAAACGATATTTTACCGTGAATGAGAAAGGTTCGGGTCAGCAATCATAAATCATGTTATATTCATTTTCAGAATTCGATCAACAGCGAATACATTTTCACGATTTGAAATTCGCTGTAGAAATTTGTGTGATGAGCACACTTGTCTATTACTTTACGACTAACCGACAAAGAAAATATAATATTCATGAATTGCAAGATAAGATTAAAAAGGCTGCAACAAAATTTTTTTTTCGATATTAAGAAAAAATGAGAAAATCATAAATAGTATGACAAAAATTTTTATCAAATTTTTTCTAACTGCAGAAAACTATGTTTGGTTACTAGTTTTTCACTACCGTGAGGTATAGTTAACGGTTGACGGTCACTAATGGTTCAGGATTTGAATCATTATGGGCAATAAATTCTTACGGTCGTGGTTCGTGGCTTTGAAATGAAAGAAAACTCAACCATACGCATATCGAGGAAAGGACTCTAATTAGGTGGAAAGCACCCCACCAATCTTATCCTAGTAACTTCCGTACGTGCACGAAATTGAAGAAAATCCACATAAAAGATCTCCAAATTTTCACATCGGATAGTCCCCTCAATATGGAAAAGATTGCGCACCTCATTTGCATATGCGTGCAATTTGATACGCTTCAACCCACCCCAACGGCAGGTATCGAATTTTTGAGAAGCAATTTTTTACTTCGGGATGTACGTTTTGCTCTTTAGAAAGGTTACTATAATCAGCAAGAGAAGTTCTGAAAACATAGCGATCTCTGAAGCCGAAATGTTTACTGTAGTTCCCCGGCTGCACCAGATTACGAAGTTCAACATGGAACAACGTGGATGTTTCCAAAAAGGTAGCAAAATGTTTTGATGTCATCATTCGGGTGATTGACTTTTAATATTTCTTCATACTTGAGAAATATTTATTATAATCTATTTTGCGTAAAATGCTCCTAAAGTAAAAAATGACGCAAATATGCAGAAAACGCATAAATATAACATAGTACTTGCTTTCATGATTCATTATTAGAAAGTATTTTAAGAAAGAAACAGACTACAGAAAACGACTTCGTCAAGACGGGTCAAGAAACGGCTCGCATATAATGTTGTATAACATTAAAATCAGTTGGTTTTTTGCTCAAATAGTCCGACCACACAAAATCGAAAAATCAACGCTTATAAACATCTGTTTCCGCTGGACAACGTTTACTTTTAGCAGTATGTCTTTTTCCGAATCGTTAGTCGTTTTTGCCCAGTAGGTATAGGCCAGGAACAACGGAGCAACACAGAACACTGTTTATTTTTCAAAATACTTGCAATCAAAATGTTAACATCAGAATTTTTTGCCACTGATCGAAGTAGTCAGAGTGTACCAACGATCTTTATAGTTTTTCAATCATCATTTTGCAACAGGTTGATGAGGAATAGACAAAGTTCGACAGACATGTCCTTAGAGTCCAGTTTGAAGCGGAAAGGTTCGATAAAATCCTTACTAACAACCACAAAAATTTTTTCGCTTCAATCAAATCAAAATTTACAAGGAACACAATTTTTCTGGAAGTAGTAGTTTTGCACCTATAGTCTGTTTTTCTTGAAATGATGAAAGTAAATAATGAAAGTGGAAAGCAAGTTGTATTTCATATTTTCACGCTTTGCTGATAAACAGTATATCATATTGGACTGGAAATTTGTGAGTATAATGACCTAACCCTTAGGGACTTTTAGAGCAAAAAAATGCAGTAAGAGCTCTATGTAAATGATTTGGACGACAATACTGATTTGTGTCACTTTTCTATTTGGAAGCATTTTATAAAAAACAGACTATAGAAGATACAAGTTGTATTTGGCTCATTCAATTTCGTAAAAAATTTATAACCAAATCCGACATTGTAGATTGATCGATTTTCAAGCTTCAATTCAAAAATTGACTCAAAAAATCACTAGTTTGTTGTGTGTGAGAACTCAAAGAAATCCAATGTTCTTATTGACGCCAGATTTTTCTCTGCCAAACAGTTTTCCTAAAACCAGCCACATTTTTTGAACCCAAAACGTTTATTGCATTTGTCAAGAATTTTTTCCTCATTAAAAAGATCACAGATACCTGTATTATGGAATAAGAATAAGATGCAAAATGACAATCACCTTCAACATTGCTTTTTGCAGTCAGTTCTACCAGGCAGAAAGTTTTATTCAAGGGCTCGCAGAAACACTCCTGACGCTGAAAATCTGCTGTTTCTCAAAGTATATTATCATTACCGACGGGGGCAAAGAGTATCGTTTCTTATATCAACTGTAAATCAGATTTTAATCCCTACGGCAATGCAGTTAATTGCAGTCATAAGGCAGAAAATTTCCTAGCGAACTGTATAGAAATAATGACATATACGTATGACATGCATTTGTTGAAGGTTATTGTTGTAGTGGTGCGTCTGGCTAATCATTACGCGGCATGCCTCGCACTCACCACCACCACTACAACCACAATTTCCGAATCATCCACGTGGCTCGGTTATCGCAGTTGGTAGCGCGTCTGCCTTGCATGCAGAAGGTCGAGGGTTCGAGCCCCTCACCGAGCGCTATTTTTCTGACGCGCCGGCCACGTGGATTTGGGCATACGACATTATGATGAAAATATGTATGTTTAACCTGTGGTTCATGAGATTCACGGAACCAACTTTCCATTTTCATTGCTTTGGCTATCGCATGATGAAAAGTATAACGGAGTCAGAGGCTTGAGCAGATTCTGTTGATACGGCAAAAATGTGTTGTTGATGTCACGTCTTAGACTTGGAAATACGTTTTTATTTTAAAGAGTTGGTATTAGCTCATAGAGAAAACAATCTGTCGAGAATTGATAATTAGGTGTATCGAAATTGAGATATGACATTAAAAAGCGGAAAGTGATAGAAAAATAAAAATTTTTCCTCAGAAGAACCGAAAGTTGATGTAAAAAAATGAGTTCGAGAAAGATGCTTGAAAAATAACAAGGAAACAGATTCTCTAAAACGATGACACCAATCGGGTACATTACATGTAAAAAAGTAATCGAATATGAAAAATTCGAACTACTAAAGTGAGTGCTTCAATTTCATGTTCGATTTTTTCCATGGTCGAAGAACCTATAATTGAAGCTAGAGAGGAGAGAAGGGCGGAAAATGAGCGCTCAAAAGCCTCTAAACGAAAACAATGTACTATCAGGCAGCAAAACGGAAAGAGAGCTAAAACAACAACATGAACCAGGGTATCAAGAAAAAAATGAGCTACAACAATTCTAGCTTGTGGGAGGGTCTTGGTGGAAAAAGTCCCCCACACAACATACCTACGCTGTATCCCGTGACACATCTAATAAACGTTAAAATATGCAAATTAGGTTCACAAAAGTGTTTAGCAGCATTCTATGGGTAGTAGATGCAAGACACGAAGCAGCCTTTTTTGTGTCTTTAATGATTTAATTTAGCTGTAAGTACATGGTTTCTATGGTTTTTCTTTCGCCTAGAATGCTCAGAAACACTCCTGGCGTTTGTGAAAGTTCCATACATACCTATTGGAGAAGCAAGATCACTAATGTGTAGGCATTATTCCAATGTAGCCGGCCAGCAGCAAAAAGCGAAAGTCTGCGATTCGGAAGTCATTAGTCTCCCATTTGAGGAAGTGGAAAAAATACTAAATTACATGCAACCTGGTGTACGAAAAAATGTGTACATTTACACGGAAGAAGTAATACAGATTCATGCGATATTCGTTATATAATATACTGTAGTACAACAGACGGTATTTGATTATTACAGAATAATTGACATTAGACATAAAAAACTCAATTTTTTATACTTCAGCTTTAAATTCTTACCAGATTATGGAACATTAAAAAAGCTGGAGATCAACGCATCCAAAATTGAAACATTCAAAGAAAGCTCTTATCTTGCTGACTAGCTAGAAGCTAAAAGCATTGTTGTTGACCCTAGATTTTTAAGAAGACTGCAAATTTTATCAGAGTGAAAAATCTCTCGTCATAGTCACATTAATAAACCAAATGAATCTTTTTTCTTAGATATCAGAAGCTCGAAAACACTATTTTCCAGTTTTTCCTCAACTAAGTTTTTCAATAATATTTTTTGCCCTCCTGCTTTCCACGAAATTTTATTTTCAGATTGGTTTATAATTTGCATATTTATAGTGGATTTGTGAGTTTAAAAGAAGAACTTTCCATTAATTCCTTTTCTAGTTTTATATCCATTACATTAGCCGAATCTCAGTTAAATTTTAATCATGACTCTGATTGTTACATAGCAATATCAGTCGATTCTTGTCGCTTTAACTACTCAACTCTTATTTTTTAACCATTATAACTGCACATGGTGTAAACATGCAACCGCTATTCATCAAAAATAAGATGAAAATCAAAAATATAATCGCCTATGCTACAGCAAGACTTATTCATTGTGCATCAAAGCGATCATTACCGTCAACTTAAAATAACGCTCAAATATGTTGGGTCGAATATATTTGTCTCGACAATGCGTCATCGTGCGGTTTCATTATTTGAAAGAGCAACGTCTGTTTGTTTTTTTGATTATATTGGCAATGATAAACCTGCAATATCGGACTAGGAATCGAAAAGCAGAAATTTCAGTAGTAGCAGTGGAGAATACACAACACAATCGTGAACTCCGACATCTACTCCAGAAAATTTTTTCCAAAACCACAATATTTAAATATACATTTTATCGTGTAGAGACAGTTGCCAATTTGACAAAAAAGAAAACTCTGCTAAAACTTGAGAAATTAGACACAATAATAATGTACAATTAAATAAAAATTTCGAAAAAAACAAAAAAGAAACCAGGTAACGATAAAAAAACTAAACGAACAATAAAGATAAGAAAACAACTCAAAACAAAAAGTATTGCAAAAATGTAATAAATTGAAAAATTTCAAAATGAAAAGAATGAAAATGAGAAAATTAAATTAAATTCCAAAAGTGAGAGAAACTCCTCTATTTTCAAGAAAGCCTAACGGATCACTTAAGGCTCATTTATAGTGGCCTTTTCCGACGGAACGGATCGTCAACAGCTTGAAAATTCATTTCCGGTTGGAAAGGACAACTGCAATTTTGCGGAAAACGATCGACGGTAACCTCCAATCAAACCGAACGGAACGAAAATTTCCCTTTCGTTCGGTTGCGTTCGATCGATTGCATTCCGTTCCGTTTGATTACGTCGGAAATGGCAAGTGCAAAAAAGTAAATGAATCCGTGGGCAGATCATGAACATGCATCTTATGCAAACATACTGTTTTTTTAAGTGTAGTCCTAACTGCTACATTCAATCTGAGAAAAAGACGACCGCGTATGCAGGTTTACTATATAGTATATTTACTTTGAAATGGCTGATGCAGCGAACCCATGAAAGTAAGTTCATTCAGAAATATTGGTATATTTTTATTACTGTATCAATGAGAAAAGCTTTCTTGTTCATCAGCGACAAATTGATCGACTCACGATTTTCTCCAATAACCTGGTCAAATGCACTTAGATGTCGGTAACAGTTCTATCTAAATCTAAAAAACGGGCAAGTTGTTTAATTTTGGCCTCCCTTTGTCGTAAAGAAATTCATACTTTTTATACAGTATAAGTCAAAATTTTGTGTCAAATTGAACCTACTTTTTTCTTGTAAATGCATCAGTGATTTCGAAGTAAGTGGCCTATAGAAACACATGGAAAATTTTTCAACATCGTACTCAAATTCAGAATAGTCGACAGGAAATTAGAAGTAAAAAGTAAGAAAAAATAATTTGAAGACATTTAGAGGTTGAAAGAGAAAGTTCAAAACAAGAAGAGCGAGGAATTGAGATTATATACGAAATAAAGAAAAAAGTGAAATTCTCCCAATGGGGAAAACTATTTCGAGTGTAGTTTTATTCAATTTATAGTGTTTATAATCTATTTTTCTTAAAATGCTTCCAAATAATGAATCTGAAAAGCAAGTACTATTTTATGTTTTGAGCATTTTCTGCCCAGCTTTACGTCGTGTGGGAATGAAAACTGAA
Source organism: Romanomermis culicivorax (assembly GCA_963922205.1). Classification (NCBI taxonomy): domain Eukaryota; kingdom Metazoa; phylum Nematoda; class Enoplea; order Mermithida; family Mermithidae; genus Romanomermis; species Romanomermis culicivorax. Next base: position 278,505 of record CAWUHX010000299.1, on the reverse strand, counting down.
ATTTTTGAGTGAAAAATTCAAAGTGTGGAAGTGGAAGACTTTCAAGCCACCGCAAATTTCTGTACTTTTTCGTTGTAGAGGCATTTTGTAGAGAACAGAGTGTAGCTGGTTATCTCGAGACTTGCTTAGTCTTGTTTCTGAAAAAATATGTTTTACAAGCTATCAAACTTCATCGAAATATTCTGATTTTTAATTGTTGTCATACACTTCGAAAAGTTTTTGACAGTAAAGAATTTCTTAAAATCCAGTCCGTTTCCAAGCTTTTCCACTTGACTTATTCTGTTAATAGTGCGTAGCAACATGTTGAGGGTGGCCGCAGCAGCCACCTCAACTACGAATTCCCGTAAATTGTTGTTACTTCTCTTTGCCCAATTGGCTCAGTTGGTTAGAGCGTGCGGACGGTAGTCACAGAGTCCTGTGTCCGAGTTTCAGACCGAGCTTAACTTTTAAGGAAAAACCTGAGAAACGGGAGTAGGTGGTCCCAACAACAAACAAACTTTCGAGAAACTCATGCCGGTAAAAACAGACACGAAAAAAGAAATTTATCACCGTATAGAGTCATACGGCTCAATTCTTCTATAGTTTTATTTCTTGAAATGCTTCTTGCACATAATACCGTAAAGTGAGTTCTATTTTGTACTCTTGTACTTTTCTCCTGAACCACTCATCATTAGAGTTGTGAATTTGCGAGCTAACTCAACTAACCCTCGACAACTTTTGCGTAAAAAGTTGTGCTGTAAAAACCGACTTATTTTTGTACTATTTTTGTCATGTTTCTTTTATAAAAAACAGACTGTAGTTGTTCTTACTCCAGACCGAAGAAAATTTGGTCTACATAGTCGATATCATGTCATTCGACGAATATCAGACAAAAAATAATATTTACCCGACTCGTTCCTGCTCCTGCTTCTCCGTTTTTTCAGCCTTAGCCAAAACGTTTTTGATTTGCTCCAACTCAGTTTCGGACAAAGAATTCGTACTACCGGGTGCTTTCAGGGCACTCGAAACGTCGCCGCCACTCCTCACTGACCATCCAGCTTTCAATCTAAAAATGATTATATACAATAGGAAATGTGTCAAAAACGGGGAAAGACTTGAAAAGATTAATGTCATAAAATTTTCGTCATAGCAAAAAATGAGGATTTTTCCGGTAATGGTCGTAAAAACTCCTCCATGTATAATCTTGAAAGTTGATTATTTTTGCATATTCTTGCTTTTATCTTTGAGAAGAAATACATAATGCGATCAATGTGGAATTTCTATTTCTGGGATTATGTCACAAGCATCTTTTTGAATGTTCATATTTATCGACGATTTCCACTCAGTGCATTCATATCGAGCATTCCCCATTAGTAATGTTAGAATAAATGTTTTGTTGGATGTTGCTTTATCAGTTTACGACAAGATCGGAATGCTATTATTGTGTATGTGCAAAAGACAAGCTGGCGAAGCCCACCATTCTCATCTATTATTGGGTTTACATCAAGAAGAATTTTTCGGACCATGCCAAATGGGTTTATAAGGTTCATTCTTTTTATGCAATCGCCTACATATTTGCGATATTTTCAATGACAGTATCTTGATAAATTATCTCAAGAACGAAACGCAGAACTGAGAGTAGTATTTCCGTTACTTGCATTATAGCTTTCTTTTTTAAGTTTGAGAAATTTGAAACTTTGAAAAATTTTGATTTTGAAAAGTTCAAGTTTTTGCAGAGGCTTTTTTGATACATTTTCTTTGTGTGTTTCGGCAATTCACAGATACCATTTTATATTCTCGTTTTTCTCATTCGTAACTGGTCATCTTGCGAACGATCAAAACATATTATCGTGTTTCATATTTTTGATATAATATCACAATCAGGACTACGTGTTTTATCACAGAATACCTTACCGGCATTATTATGCAGTTGAAATAGTAATTTTCTGACCAATATTGAAAACTTTTGGTGGCTTCAGAAAAGCATCAACTACAGTAATCGGCTTTCTTAAATTATGGCTTCTTGGTGGCTGAGAAATCAACGTTAATTGAACTACGGACTTTGTCAGAAAAAAGTGAATTGTATTGTACTCAAAAAATTTTTTATACTTCTCAAATGGAGGATCAACAGTTGAGGGAAATGAAACTTGTGTTCAACGGACAGCAGCCTCTGATTCCTTCAAAATTGACTTATTTGTAGTAATCAGTAATAATTAACTAACACGAGAAAGACCATAGTATTTTCACATCAATGATTATTGATCAATGAAGTCAACATTCGTAAAACCGTCAATGCGCAAGGGAATTCCGAGCGTCAAGTAATGTTTTGTACGTCATCAAATGCATTTCTCACGAAATTTTCGCTTACGTTTTCAATGTGAATGTATCTGAAGCTACACGATAAGCGACAGTAAAAAGAGGATTTCCACCTAAATCTTTCCTTGCAGGTCAAACTGAGGAAATGAGGAATTATCCATCACTACTTACTGCGCCCTCAACGCCAAATGCCTGTCGCTCGGGCAAACGTAACTATTAGCCGCCGCAGCACCGCCCGGCGCCGGAGTTTGACCGCTCATTCGACTAAATTGATGCAAATTTTTTCTGTACGAAAGTTCAGCCTATGGATATAGGAACAACCAATAAAGAACTATTCCCGCTGCTGTCGTATATCTCCTTCGGTCTAACAGGGTGGCCTAAAAAAAGACGGAGCCTTCCGTCTCTGCTCCGTGAAATGTAATAAAGGCCCCGTTTTCAAGCGAAAAATGGCGGAAAAATAGAAAAGGTGTTGAGTCGTTTAATAAATAATGAAAAAATAATTAACACCGCTTCTCCATTGCCCTAAAAACGATACGAAAATAAGAGAGTGGTGAAACGGCATAACTAACGTAATGGTGAAAAAATGTTTCATCGATCAACAAATTTACTGAAGCATAATTTACAGATACAATGCTAGCTTAATAACTGAAAAAAGAACATCTCTTGAAAAAGATTCTAATTTTGCCTAGCAGTATCGGACTAGATGAGGATATAAACTAGAAAATAATGAGCCCTGCAAATCTGAGACAAATCGTTGAATGTAGTCTCGATTCATACAAATTATCATTTTAGACATTACAGGCCCTGTCATACTTCACCGCGCGGTACCGCCGCTTATTCTATTCATATTAAAAAGCGACGCCGCGCGGTAACGCTTTCAAATTTCAACTCAAACGAAATTATTATTTCATTTTTTCAAAATTACATGATCTCAAAAATATTCTAGTTCATGGGCAGATTTCACATAGTTTTCGTAGGTGAAAGTCAGAATTATTGTATTATGTCCGAGAATATTACCGATTGGGACAACAGTCTCTGAAAAGTTGTCAAAAAAACTTCGACGGTGTGTTTGCTAGTCAAACGCATCTGACGTTTCTGGAATCAGACATTTCATTACAGATCGCGCTCATGCAAACTCCGTGTAGTTAGACACTAACCACTGGGAAGAACGCTTGGAAGTATTGATATTAGCTTGATGGGAAGACACATTGCACTTTGTTCTGAGGATGATCAACGTCCATTTGCCTGTGGTTGAATTTCATTAGTTCGTCAGATCCTCTATAGAATAAATATTGTATCACTCAATTTTGAAACCGAAAGATCATTAGCAAACATGGAATCCTGACAATTGGTAGAAGACAATTGGGTGAACGGCAATTAGATGAATGACAATTGGGTGAACGACAATTTGGTGAATACGACAATTGGGTGAATGACAGCTGGGTGAAAGACAATTGGGTGAGTACCATACATGCACGTGGGGGTGGGGTTTGGGGGGTTTGATCCCCAGCAGATTCTTGCTGACCACCAGCAGACTTTTCCAGCAATGATTGAGAAGATGACGATGGAAAATGAGCAAGAGAGAAGAGAAAGTAGTCATAAAAATACAAAGGATGCTGTAGTTTTACAATTTTTCTAAACAAATCATACTTGATTCCAAAAAAGTAACAGCAAAACTTTAAAAAGTGCCGTCTAAGCAAATAATTTCACATATCTGGCTAATATAAGTTGAAGAATATGCTGCTTGGATGTTAGAAGACTTTCTGAGACCTTCCTTTTCGTTATCAAGAACGAAAAAAATTTGTATTCTACCCCTGTCCTGGCAGACCCCTAAGCCGAATTTCTATGCTGTGCATGTATGGTGACTACGACAATTGTTTGAAAATCATTAAAGAAAACATTCACACTTGACGATTTGTATGAAGAAATATTTATGAACAAATTACGGCTAGAATGAGGTCCAGCCTATCCAGGTGGCCCTCCCGGCCCAAGTTGGGCCCTTGACCAGGCTGAATCGGACATTACATGAATTCCAACTGCATCAAGAGTTGAGTTTCAAGAGTTCAAATTAACTCTACACTGAAAAGCAAATCATTCTATTGTAGTGATCCTGCTCAATTTAGCTCTTCAACAAACTCTTTATGCACATGAGCAAAAATCAGGTCGATCAAGTAATCTTCAACAATTATAAGCACTTCTAAAATTTCAAAAAAAGTTTGTTTTTACTATATCTACTGTAAGTTTTTTATTTTGAAATGATACGATACAAGTCGTTGACAGTGAATGGAACAACTAATTAGCATGTCAGAAAATTTTAGTGTACACTACCAGACGAAACTAACTCTCAAAAATTCGCGTCCGAGACGCGTCCTGGACGCGACCTGGGCGCGTCCAGGTCGCGTCCGGAACGCGTCTTTTTCGGCAGCACAAAGAAAACTTTCATCTTTCTTAGTAATTGACATTGATACAATAACTGTCAATCATAGTTCTTTCATAATGTGTAGTGGATATGCACTTTTTTTTGACCTACAGTATGACAACAGTTGACCTTTCGTTTATATCTGGTAAATAATGTGTGCTTTCTATAGGGAGGTAAGAAGGAAGACTCAGCAAATGTTGAAGGGCTTCCTGGGTGGCGCCGTAGCTGTCCCACCATTGGCCAATGTCGGGGTAGGTGTAACCATCCCGACCAGGGCTCAACAAAAATGATCGGGTTCGGCACCCGTGGATTGGCTACAACATCAATCCTACGGGTGGAATGTTGTATGTTGCCATACAACATCCCTCCCCCCTTGGAGCAACAGGGGGGCCCCCTGGTACGGTCACCAGTGTTGAAGGGCTTCCTGGGTGGCGCCGTAGCTGTCCCACCATTGGCCAATGTCGGGGTAGGTGTAACCATCCCGACCAGGGCTCAACAAAAATGATCGGGTTCGGCACCCGTGGATTGGCTACAACATCAATCCTACGGGTGGAATGCTGTATGTTGCCATACAACACAAAATTCTTTGGCTTTGTGTGACACGAGCACATGGCCTGTCAATTTTATTGTCGGTATAGTGTGCTTTTCGCGTCCTGGGTGCGTCCCGGACATGTTCTGGACGCGTTCCGGACGCGTCCTGGACGCGACCGGCATGGACGGTTAGTTTCGCCTGGTAGTGTAAAAGCAATTTCAGAATTTTGGTTGTCTTTTCATGTAAACTGCAGTGTCTTTTGTTTATTTCAGACATTCTTTTACATTTCCACCCAGATTAGACTATTGTTTTGTTTGATTTTCACCACATTGTAGAATTCACCTAATTGTCGTAGTCTTCCGATTATCTTTCACCCAACTGCCGTTAACCCAATAGTCGCATTCACCCAATAGTCGCATTCATCCAATTGCCGTTCACCTAATTGTCATTCATGTCGTTCAGTCAATTGTCTTTCACCCAATTGTCGTAGACCCAGCAGACGTGAAGCTTCAGGGTAAACCGAAAATTACTGTGTGATCCTAGAATTTCGTAAAAACAAAGTCCATTACTATTCACCATGAAGCACGTCATATCAGAGCATTGATTAGAAAGCAAGTCAATTGCAAAATGATCACCGAATTAAACAATCGGAAAAATGCGAAGGAAAAGAAAGTGAAAAGCAAAGCATAATGTGAAGCAACAAGGAGACATCAGATCTTGACAGAGAGGTTTCATGTTTTCCGACAATAAATCTTGTAAGAAAATTTCCGGAAGCGAGATTTTATAATTTTGCTTGTATAATGGTTGTGGAAATCTTGCTTTATCTTACGCAAATCTTGTAAGATTATATAATTCTTTTCAAATTTTTTTAGTTTCTTTTCAAATCTGGAAATTTCTGCAAGAATTTGCATAAGAAACTTACCAAGATTTAATTTAAGATTGAGCAACATTTAAAATCAGGCTAAACTCATTGAATTTTACTATTTAGCTGTAAAAGATGTGAAATAACTCAGCATTGTGTGCGCCTTCCGTGGACGTAGGATGTTGGAGTTCCGGTACTTCGTTCAAAACAAAGTGAAAAGGTTTAGATCCGCGCGGTTTGCAGAGAATCAAATCAGAGTTCCTTGCCTAGACCATACATGAACAGAAACCAAGATCTGACGGGGTTCAGATACAACGGGGTAGACGTGACATTTTCAACTATGCCACCTCAAGTTATGCACATGTAAGGCTGATCTCCCGCATACGCCACAGGAGTCACTGATCTTCCATGTTGATGAGCTGACCATGGATTTCCGACACTTTATGATGTTTAGTCAAAAAGTTCTTGATCAATACTTGAAAATTCCTCATAATACGGGAAAGCTGAAAGTTTTCTAAGGTCTGATGAGCTTGAAAATTTAAAATGGGGGATTTACTGGGGGTTAGCTGGAATTCTGCATTTAGTCAACAGGTAGTCTGTATGGGGACCCCCACCAAGCACATGTTAGTACCAGCTTCGCTATTGTTGCTACCTGACTAACCCGATCCTATATTGCCTGCTCTGGTGCACGGTACGCCTCTCATCGAAATTCAGTTGCATCTTGGCTTTCTGCCACTTATTTCCATCAATTTGATTTAATTTAATTGTGATGACATCAGACCCAGTTTCGAAATTCATAAACAGTTGAACAAATGTTTCTCAAAACCTTCGTCAGGCAAAAATAGCACTAGTTTATTAGAAAATGCCCCGATGGGGCAGAAAAAAAGGAGAATATACTTGCCAAGCTAGAAAAAAGGGTGGACTAGATTTTCGAGAACTTGGGTTTAGGTGGGGAAAAATTCACTTTTGTAATACTGGATTTTCATTCTTCGTCATTAAAAATTTTGCAACGTCTGTGAAAAAGTATTCTCTGCAGCATCGTACATTTTGTCCTTCATCTGGCATCAACTATGGCTAACTTCAATCAAATGTATAGAAATGGTAAAGCAAGAGCATTCTAAATCCCGACCCATTCAAGACTCCTGCCTTTGTCTCGAGTTGAAAAATAGTGAGGGAGGCATATTATAGTCATTTTCAGAACTATAAAGAAGCCTGAGGTCGGTTGCACTAACCCAACATGAGAATAATCTCAACATAGGGATTAAATTGTTGATCCCCAGTTGAGCTAATCGCCATGTCGAGATTATTTTCTTCCAGTGGACAAACGATACTCATCTCAAGATTAACTAACACACAAGTTTAAATTCGAGTTTGGGAATTGCAGACATGTTTATATTTATTTGTTTTAGAGATAAGAAAATTATGCGAAATTGTCAGTGCAACCCGGCAGCTCGAGATGGCGATTATCTCGACATTGAGCTCGTTATAATCCTGATGACATTGACATTATAGAAACTAGAGATCAAACCGACTCGCCCTTTTGTTCGAGATTACCTTGAGCTCGACCTTAGACGCCTTTAGTGCAACTGGGCCTTGGTTACAGTCATTGGGCACCATCTGCAAATGGGACAACAGGATAAGGCATACAAAAATGCCATTAAAAAGCTCCTGATTCAGCCATGCCTATATTAGTGGTGTGCATCCAGTTCCCGCTTCTTCCCCACTCTACTCGCACTCCCAGGGCAACAGTACGGCTTTTTTGAAAGCAGGAAGGGAGCGATCGGGATGAGTGAAATTGCTTTCCGTCCACAATGCCGCGAAAAATCGCCCTTCCTGCAAATTTCAGTTTAAATCCAAAAACTAGGAATTATGGTACTTTGTAGCATAGTGTCAACAAACATTTGAGATAACTTTATTTCGAGTACCTATATACGCTGAATAAATTTGTTTATAACTTGTAACCAGTAAGACTTACGGAGTGAATTCTATACGATATGTTGTATAAAACCACGGAATTACATAAATCCTGCACAATCGATAACAAGACTTTGTGCTTTTTTTTCCTAAAAAACTGATTAGGATTTTATGTGTCACTGTCCCACAGTTGATCCCTGTTTTATTGACACTAAATTTAGTAAAAAAGTTCAACGCAGTTTGGAGCGCACATGTGTGAGGGGGGACGCGCGGGGATATAAAGTATCCCAAGAGTTTTGAAGCTGGAAAATTTTTTATGAAAAAAAGTTTTTTGGCCAACTTTTTTTGAATTTTTTATCTCAAGAAACGCCAATAAACCAGGGTCCATCCCCTGTACCCTCGTCAAAATTTTGGAGATGCACATGTATGGTCGGGAAGTGTGTTGATGCACTCAGCTGCAGAATATACTTTTTCACAGACATGAAAAATTTTTTAATGAGAAAGAATCCAATATTACAAAAGTGAATTTTTTCAACTTTAACCTAAGTTCTCAAAAATGTAGTCCACTTCTTTTTCTAGCTTGGCAGCTAACCACGGCAAGTATATTCTTCTTTTTTCTGCCCCATCGAAGCATTTTCTAATAAAATAGTCCACCTCTTTTTAGCGGGCCTCAACCATGCACGAAAACTTTCATAGAAGCACATTGAAGTTTTAAACTTGGTCATCTTCACATAAAAAAACAATAAAAAACAACCTTAAAGCTACGAATTTTCACTTTCAGTAAAAGTAAAATATATGTAAAACTGCATAATACTTAAAACACGTTGTAAACAGGGTGTAAAGTGACCATATCCATTGAATTCCTCGGGGTAAAGAAACCCTCAATCCAAAAACGCAGAAATACCTTTGTTTACATACACGACAATTTTTAGTGCAAAGTGACTGCATCCATCGAATTCTCTATAGCCCGAAAGCCCCCTCTCAGGAAATCGCAAAAATAACTGTGTTTGAACTTTTGATAATTTTTTGTGTAAAGTAATCGCGTTCGTTCGTTGAATTCTCTGTGGTGAAAAAGTCCCTCTACCAAAAAATCACAAAAATACGCTTGTTTACACCCGAGACTATTTTTACGTAAAATAACCGCGATTTCCAGCGGTTTTTCCTGAAAACGCAATTTTCGACAATTTCCTAAGGTCAAACACCCTTCGCCCCAAACATTATAGAAACCTTATTTCTCATATAGATCAACAGTTATATGTTTCTCTAAAAAAATATTTTTTAAAACTCAAATGATGCATAATGCAAAATTGTCAAATTCAGAGATTTCTCGGTCTTTGGTCACTCATATAATTTGACCAAGTAGATATTTTCAAAAAATCTGAAAAAGCGTTCGAGAGGTCACTTGGTAGATGCATGCCTCAAAACATTGAACTTGCAGATCAAATACCCAATGTGGAACCCATGGGTACACAATGCTCAAAAAATACCGTTTTTTTGTGTTTTTGGCGCCCCACCGAGCACCATTTGCAGATAGAGGTCAAATGACCATATGCACCCCATAGTTTGCCCCTATTCCCGAAATTATGAAAAAAACCCAAGGTTCAAGCTCTCACCGTTTTGGCTTTGGAGGGAGACCCTAAAAAAGGGGCTCAAGTATACTATAGCTTGGCGCGTCCGCACGACCTATTATTATAGCTGCTATCAATCTTTCCACAAAAGATGACCTACAACACAATTGGAAACTGATTGGATAATTTCCTCCGTCAGTTCACACTAGCATCCTTCTAAAAAAATCTGACGCAAGTAGACGACGCGAAATAATTTTAGTGCGGAAAATCACGGGATTTCGAAAATGATCGGCTTTGCCTAACGGGTTCGGGTTTCTAGAAGTGTGGGTGGAAAATGGGTAGGGATCAATTCTCGAATGAGTGCAGACGGTAGCGAAATTGTCACGTGGGAAGGAAAATTGAATATATAAGAGAACGGAAAAAGACGAAGTTGGATGGTGGAGGAGAAGTGTTAAAACACGGAAAAGAATTGAAATGGAAAATTGAATGGAAACAAAGATGAAGAAAAATGGAAAAATACTGAAATAAGAATCATCATCAAAAGGAGAAGAGAGAAAAAATTAAAATGCGAAAAAGCATCAAAATGTATCAAAAATGAAATCAACTTCGAAAAATTATTCAAGACATCGAACTGAAATCGCAGGCATTCTAGAAAAGAAGAGAACAGAAGAAACATACGAACATTATAGGCTAAAGTGCATATGTCTCGATCATTTTTTGGTTTTATTTGATAAATATGATACTAGTTTGATTTGAAAAGCAGGCTTCAATTCCTAATGATTAGAGTTTAGAACTTTTCCGCAAATTTGCTAAATTTTGAGCGGCAATTTAATAATTTCTACGATATCTTTAAAATCTCAAAAAAATGCTGAGCTCTATTTTTCCAATGAGCTCCACAAAAAAATGTTTATGCAAATTAAAAATCCACAGCGAACGTCAATATATATCTTTGCAAGTTGACTCTAATCAGTGACTAGCGGAAAATCTCCATTTGCGACACTATGGAATCACAGTTTTTTCTTATTTTACCAATCGTATATTACGTTTTTGTATCGCTGATGTTCATTTGGAATAAAAAGACGTTGAAGCTGATGTAATATAAAGCCCCGTTTATGAAATTTTGACCAGAATACGGTAATATTATTAACAAACTTTGTGAAAAAATATTAACAATTTTTTTCATAAAATTAACAAAAATTTCAAGGTGCTTCACAAGAATTTCAAAATGCATCACAAAAAAAAATCAAAACGTAAAAGTTTTTCGATGTTCAACTTTCTTATAAAGTGCATCGCATTTTTTCAAGATAATCTTGAAAAAAATCAAGATTGCTTCTTAAAAAAATCAAGATCCGATCTTGAAAAATTCAACATCCTATTTTGAAAAAATCAGTATCCCATCTTGAAGAAAAATCAAGATCCCATCTTGAAAAAAATCAAGGTGTCATTCGAGTGAAAAATTTTACGGTAAGAGCTTTACGTGGACGATACTGATTTGGGTCACTTTTCTATTTATGTATTGTGTAAAAAACAGACTATAGCCAATTACAGCGTTGCTCCGCCTCCTATGTTTATACATACGGGAACCCTTCAAAGTGGATTTCTGAGGTCGCGGCCTACTGGCGGAAAGCGCCCTTGTTTTTCAAGATGACATCTTGAATCTTTTTCAAGATGACATCTTGATTCTTTTTCAAGATTATCTTGAAAAATGCCATGCATTTGAAAAGAAAGTCGAACGTCGGAAAACTTACGTCTTGATTTTTTTTGCGAAGTATCTTGAAATTTTTGCGATACATCTTGAAGAAATGTTGAGCAGTATGTTCGAAGGTAACGATTTTTTTCAAATGGCCCTTCTCTTATTCCGTATAAAATAATAGATTAGACGATTTCGGAAATCAAGAAAATCGAAATCAATAAACTTTCGTCAACAATTCAAAAAGTGATAATTCATTTGAACTATGCAAAGTAAAGTTCATTGTATTAGTTTAAAATTAACCACCTGAAAAAGTTGGTTTTACGAGGAAATCAGCTGTATTTTGCAATGACAAGCTCAGGAACACAAAAATCAGGTTCTCTCTTAATCTTTTCTGATGAGCATGGGTTTCATCAAATAGACTGCAGCAGAGCTGCACCTTAACAGCAATGAAAATCATGCAGTTGGGCTGCAGCTCAAGTCTTTTATTGAATGGGGCCATTCACGTAGCCGACCTTGGGAATCCAGATGGTCGGATCGTAGGTTGCATAAATTTATGTTTGCCCGTAGTTGTGGCTCGAAGCGCCGAAAAATTCACATTCTTGACCATTTTTGCTTGAAAATGACCATTTCCTACCAAAAAACAAGCAATTCTATACCCCAGCCTTATGATTATGATAGCATGTGATTGGGTAACTTCCTCCAATTACATATAAGCAGTCCCAGAGTTTTTGGAGAAGTTAAAAGTATTTTGCACACTTTTTTCTGAGTATCAGTTAGATGAAAAGCAGACGTGAAAATTATCGACGCTCCACGCCGGATTAAGGTTACTATATTTTCTGCATGTCTCGATTTGCAGAACATTTTCTAGAAGTTTATATGGTCCACTTGATTTGTGAAATTAGTTTGTTTCAGTTTTATTAGAAGAGAATTTGTATTTTGAGACTAGTCGGAGAAGACGTTCACACACATACAAAAATCACACCCATTCCCATCAGGTATGAAAATAAACGTTTTGCAGAATAATGGCTTTGCTTATTTGTAAGAGACTAGAAAAAAAGGGAATGACCCTAATGTGGAAAAAAATTTCACCATGACGTCTCTTGTTTTTTGGTATTACTAGTTGAGAATATACTTTGCCCGCATTCTGTCGAAAATATGATCGTTCCACTGTGTACAGAAACGTGAAAAAGATATCATGAAACTGAAATGTTGATCTATGAAAATCGGATTTGCGTAATATTTATGCAAATTTATTTTATAAAATGTGTGTTTTCCTTCATAATCGATCTTGTAGGTGGCATAAACCTAATTATGACTGTTCATGATGATTAGGATGTTGGGACAGAAAGCACAACATGCAAGCGAAGAAAACCAAAAAGTTACGCACGCCACGCCAACTAGGATCCATTCAATTTATAATGATAGTCGCAACAAAAACCAAATAGTGGGTTCAATTTGATACGCTATTTTAAATTATTGGAAATCATTATACTGTAAAAAACGCGAGATTTTCTTTTTAAAAATGGAGAGCCATAATCACTGAAAAAACATTACGCGTATCCACATGTCGATTTGGACGGAACTGTATTGACAACTGAGTGCTACTCGAGAAAGTTGGACCACCGCCTGATTATGAAACAAAATTATCAACTGTTCCATTAGTAGCTCGCTGAAAATTTTTAAAAATTGATTACAGTAATAAATTTACTATGATCTGTCCTTTTAAAATGTTTCCGAATAACGAATCCGGAAAGCAAGTACTATTTTGTATTTTCATCATTTTCTGTCGAGCCGTACTGCACATGAAACTGAAAATTCGTGACAACACTCAACTGACACTCAGAAATTTTTGAGTAAAGAAATTCTACTGTAAAATGTTTATGGGAAAAATTTTCAAGTCACCCCATTTTTGTGTCAATTTTTATTTTAGAAGCATTCTATGAAAACAGACTATAGTTTTTCCGCATTGAACGTACTTTCATGGTTATTTCAAATACATTTATCATTTCAAAATGAATGGAGTATAATGATCAAGGGAGACATAAAAATCAGAAAAATGAGGGAAGACCGGATAAGCAGGAAAATGTAAAAGAATAAACGATTATAAAATTCTATTTTTTGAAAACATGGAAATAAAAGAAAGGAGTTCAATTTGGATCAGCAAGATGCATGACGTGAATTGGACTCTAAAATTTCAAAAAAAATATTTTTCTACAATGATTTTCGTTACAATAAACAATTCTGTACTTTAGTAGTTATGCAGTATTTTTCGATTTTAGCCGCTCCTTATATTTAAGGGATTTGACAGTCTTTGATTGCGGTCCAAAGTATTCAGAAACCTTCTACGGTGACACAGCGGATCATTAAAAAATTCATTCGAGGATGCAATGTATGTCTTATGTACTTGTAACGTCTCACAATGACACCAATATGTATTCAATCTCGGAAATCCCTGGATTTTTAAAGACGAGAATACTTCGGAGTGCAATAAATACTTTAAAAAAATTCATTCATAAAAGTTCTTATAAAGCAGTTGAATTTCTAGACCCATAAGTTTATTATACAACGAATACTGAATTCATCGTAAAAATAAGAAAGATGGGAGAATATGCCCCAAGTGTTTCAAGGGTCATGAATTTTCATGAGCAAAAAAATCATCGATTCTGTAGAAAACGTAAAGCCGATTTACTTACTTGTAACCTCAACCTTAGACGTGAGGCAAACAGATTAGGCACATGGGTGTTGTTCGGGCACTTATATTCAACGTGGATCAATAAATCTTCAGTTTGAGGACGATGAACAGTTGTATAACCTCTGGCCAAGGGAAAATGTTCAAAGCAATTTGATAATATTGATAGCTGTATTTATGGTGTACTTCAGAGAGTTCACTCATACAAGAATCAGAATTTTCATTCCAGTGATCCCAATTGGAGTAATATGGTATACTTTTAGAATTCTATTGAATAAAGTATACCGAGGTCGCGAACGTCATGCGTATCCGTGGGTAATACAAACATACTTAATTAGCAATAAAATTGTTCATTAGCTTTAACGAGGATCGCCACAATTTTTATTGTCACTGAAAATCATCGCAAGAACATTGACATCCTTCCCGACAAACATCACCCACAACTACAAGGCGTATGTACAGTGTCTGCTTGCTCGTAAAAAATGAAAATGGACAACTTGCTTTCGAGCATGATTCAAATGCCTTCTCCTTTTTCAAGCATAGATATGCTATTTCCTTTTCTAGGAAATGTATGCGAAACTGAAGACAGTTTTACCGAACACACATTTCGTAGTCCTACAGCTACTATACTATATAAAATAGATATACGCGTACATATTGCTTGTACAGTGCTGGCTTGTAACGCCAATCAGGAACGAAACGGAAAATGTATGCTAATTTCCATAATTTTAAAAGAACAATTCGTCCAGAGGGTATCGACTTGGGGTCGAAAGCATGTAACTAATAAATCAACAAAATTTTTCCCCTCAGGCACTTGATGCATACGACATAATACATTATCAAATTAACATGAACCGGAATATGAACCGCATACTTTTTTCTAATCAAGGGAATTTCACTGTTTTTAGATGGTATTGTGTTTCCAACCAGATGTATTTATGGCCGCGGAATTTGTTTGCTCTAGGTTTTTTGTGAAGATTCTATTGGAAGGAAGATTGTATTTTTAAAGAGTGAATTTCATTTTCACATACCGTCAACTTGAAAATTCAAAAAGTCGGAACAAAACCGACCAGACAACATTAATCGGTACTGATTTAGGCAAATATCGTCACTGTTCTCATCAAGTTTTTCTTCTGGGCTAAAAAACAGATTTGATTGCTGGTTTTAGTTGAAAAATTCTATGAAAATCGCTAATTTTATGGCAAAGTTTCGGTGTCCTTGGGCTCTTATTGGACCTCGTGCTTTATTGGAGAACGAGTTATATGCGCGTTCAAAAAGAGAATGATTTTATAAAAATAAATATGGCATTGAAAAAGTTCGTTTATAGGTCAGACAAATTTATTTTCACAGCATGAATACATTTTTTAAGGCTGTTCGATCGTGACTTTACTTGGAAGGGAGCTGATCTTCTGACTTTGATTTTTCTCCTTGATTCCAATGTGGCTGTTACAAAAAAGGAGTGAAGCTGTCTATGCATTTTTCTTAATGCTAAACATGGTAAGCGAAGCTCAGGTAAGCGTGAAAAATCAAAATTTGGCATCAGAAAATAATCAAAAAATCTATTATAAATTGAAAGCTGTACAATGAATAATTACAAAAATGAAACTATAAATCCCAGGCATTATGAAGAGAAACCTATGAAAAATCCTTCACAATGCACAGATTGAACAACAAAAATATTAGTCGCAATGATCCTTGATTCAGCAGGTACAGATCTTTCTTTGTACGTTTCGATTCATAATTTGTGGAACTAATGATAATCGAAAAATTGGCGTACGTTTAGTGACCGCTTAGAATACGGGAGAGGAGGATCGATGGAAACCATCGAGAAAAAACGGGTCGATGATAAGCTCAGAGCCGATGCATTAAAAATGTTAAATGTTTTTACGTGAAAATCGATAACTGTGAATTTATACCCAAAATTATTGATGATGAGACCTCTATTGAACGGATTTTAGAGTGGCAAGATTATCCAGAACTGGGAAAATATTTGTGACCTTCAGTAATCACCTTCCACAAAAAACCTGGAAAACCACGGATAAACATAGTATGAGTTCTCAGGTATCAAAGATACCTCCGCACTTTAACTGAGATGTATGTGCGTCAGATAAATCATTCACACGGTGCTTTTCAACAAATATGTAGATTGTCATATCAACGCAAACTGTAAGTTTGCTTTAAAGCTATTCATATGACTTCTGAAATAAGTGAGAGATTCTGGTATTGTAAAGAAAATTATGCGAGATTATTGTTATAAAAAACGAGAGAAAACTCTGCAGGCCCATCCATACGTTTTTCGCTAAAAAACATACGCAAGCGATTTGCTCTTCAAGTATTGGAGAAGTTTCAATATATATTACATTTCAAGGTAGATATTGAAATTTCCGATAGAAAGATACTCAACACCTTCAACAAGTATCTACTGAACGTTGTAAATCCAGCTTTGATGCAAGAAACGTAAGAAACGCAAGATGCTTACGAAATAGCTGATTTCTGCCACACCATGCATTTTTTTGCAAAATATACTTCACCAGATATAACTCGTCAAGATCTTTCTTGCGCACAGAGAAAATGAGGGATTTGTTCGATTTTGATCGTTGCAATAACTTGCGACAGATTTTCGAGAGAAAAAAGTGTAGATGAGCCTTTAACATAATCTCGATAAATAAGCCCGAACGTCAAAGTTAATGAGGAACAATTCGAACTGCGAGCTGTGCGCATAATTTTTTGCCTACTGATAATTGGGCTCAAATTTCTCTTAGCCTAACGACGTCAATATGAGAAGAACTAGTGATCAAACAGAGAGTTCGATTAGAATAATGAGCGAAAAAAATTTATCTTGAAAAAAATTTTAGGTGCTCAGCTGAGGTTCTTGACCCATCTCGCATTGTTTTTTACAGGGTGGCTGAAAAAACAATCCCCGGACATTTCGCTCAATAACTTTGGTTAGGTGTATCGATTTCGATGAAATTTTTCACATGTCCATTGGGACGAATTCATCTATCGAGTAATACCATATTTATGAAACACAACAAACTTGGAATAGGATTTAGGTAAAATTTTCCAAGTGAATTACTTTTCTATGAAAAAAAAATTCAAACTACTATCCGTTCAGCGGATTTTTCCGTGCAATTATTCGATTGTTTGTCATAAAGTGATACTGATTCGACGTGAATCTCTGAGAGGCATGATATTAAATAGCTCATCAAAGTATCCACAATAGAATTGAATTTGCGTTTTTTCGGCTACTTTCTAGATACTCTGCAGAGAGATAAGCAAGCTTGTGAAGAAAGTTGAAGAAACTATTTCAAACAAATGTTCATTCTTTGAAGTTTGTGCTTCGATAGAAGATTATTAAGACACGGTTTCTTCTGCTCTATTGACCTATGATAAGTTGGAAATTTAAAATATCTGAAAGTAAGACATTTTGAGTAGTTTTAGATGCCTAGTATGGTGATAGCGTTCATTCCGCATAGAAGTCGAAATTTGCATGGTTACAGTACTCCAAAGTTTGGAATTTTTACATTTGCACGCATTTTTTAGTGTGTACACAAGTTTTGAAATACCTCATCTTAGAAAAAACGTGTCTCTGCAGTCAAATGTTCATTACATGTAGAATACCATGCTATATGTGAAGGTAGGAAAAAAATTTTTATTCCCTTACTTAATACTTTTTATGCTTTTTTCAAATGTCAAAAAGAGAGTCAAAATGAACCGAAATCGTTATTTGGAGCCTTTTTGGGGCACCTTTCCATAGGATGCTGCAGAAATTTTTTCTTCATTTTTGTAGCGACTAATGTCCAACATATAGTGTTGAAATTTCAATCAGATTTGTATACAATTTTGGGAGCTGTAGGTGTCTGCGCATTTAGAAATTGGTTACAAAAATACTGTTTAATGCCCCTTAATATGCCATATGCCGTTAACGGAATGCAGGAAACATTATAAACGTTAAATAAAAGATGTGGATCAAATCACTGGCTCAATTTCATCAGTCTATCTACAATGGTTGTGCAACAGGATATGTCGGAAGAGATGCAACAAAAATTTCTCTTTTGAGTTATTTCAAAAAACTCGATGCAGTATGTTACAAAGTAAATGGCGGCTGTCTGGATCGGGCCTATGTTGCTATACAGTTGGAGACACCCTGTTCCACCAGTTGATGTTATTCGGGTGAAAATAAATCAAATGATAGCCGATAGCAGAGTTTTCCAACACTGCAAAGGTAATCGGAATAACTCGTGCCGTTTTCCTACAAATAAATGTCCAAGAATGACTCGATCTCTGATATCTAATGAAACTTTTCGAAATTTTCGGCCTCTCATTTGAAGCATATTGTTCAGCCACCATCGAAGCTTGATCAGTGAAAACTTATGGAGGCTCCGAGTCACATTTTTTCTCTTTTTTTCTTTTTTTGACTCTCAGAACTTTGTTGGTTGAGGATTTATTCAGATTCAAAAACATATTTGAAGGACAGTGCAGTGTTGCAAATCTCTACAGCTCCCAAAACGGTACACAAATCGGATTGATTGAAAATTTAATCAACTTTTTTGGACACAGAACATCAGTGCTTACAAAAATGAAGAAAAAATTTTTGCGGAATATCATAGTCAAGGTCGAACTACTCAGAAACTGTGTCTTATTATAAACTAAACTAAAGCACATGACAATTGATCTAGCATTCGGAATTCTGAGTACGGACGAATTTGGGAATGTTTTTTATACAGCGCCCTGAACGTTTATCATTGAGTATTAAAGGCCTGATCTCCAAATTGCATCATGGAGGTATGTATAAACCTATGGAGCTTCGAAAAAAATTCGAAGTTGAAACAAGCACGTGTCAATATGTCGAAAACCACCATTTGGATCATTTTTCGTAATAAATCTAGATAAAGATATCCAGTCGCTCAACTGTTCTAATCGAGCCTGTTATTAACGAAATTGTTGCAAAATAATAAGCTGAAAAAATTAATAAATCCTGTCCCTGTCCTTAATCTTTCAGCATAATGAGAATTTTTTGATGATTTCGACAATCACTTAATTCTATCGAGGAATGAAAACAAGGGCTTCAACAACTGAATCCAGTCAATGGGTGAGAGCAGCATCTACGTGAAACATGCTGCAACCAGTCAGTAAAAAGTTGTTACTCGTCACCTTTGGATCTAAGAGGCGATAACTTATGAGATCATTCACGTCACAATGTATTCATTGCGGCTACTAGAGTGAACTTTTCATTCCCAAGAAAATCTATTTACATTTAAAAATGTCCATTGGTTGATTTTGAGGTGTTTGCGGATTGGAAATTAAAAAATATAGGATGCAGAAATTCAAATCTTCAGGGCGACCTGTCAAATGCATATTGTGCCATTTTGTGTGCTTGGTTGATTATTGAATGAGTCTTCAGTTTCCAGAATATATTTTTATACATTTCAGTTAAAAATATGCTTTGGGTTAACGAATGCCGACATGTCTTATTCCATTCCTTATATCCAGCCCTCCCACCTGAGCAGTGTTCCACATCTGACGAGGAAAACTTCTATGGTCTACATTTTCTGAAACGCTTCTTTAAGAATGAAAGTGCAAAGCAAGTACTATTTCATATTATTACGATTTTCTGTTGGACCATATTTAACAACATACTGCAAATTTGTGTGCATACTCAACTATAGTCTCTTTTTCTTGAAATGCTCATAAATAATGAAAGTGGAAGCAAGTAGTATTTCAGATTTTTACGACTTGCTGATGAACAATATATTACATAGGACTGGAAACTTGTGACTGTACCGACCTAACTTCCAACAATTTTTCGGGTGAAAAAATTTACAATAAGAGCACTATGTAAACGATTTTGACGACAGTATTGATTTGTGTCACTTTTCCATCTGAAAGCGTTATATAAAAAATAGACTATAATCTTCAAAAATTTTTAAGTGGAAAATCTTACCGTGAAAGCTTTGTCCGAACGATTTTGACCATACAATAATTTTTGTTCATTTTTCAATTTGAAACATTTTACAGGAAGTAGACAGTCTATAGGTGTAAATTGCCGCTTTTGAATAATAAAACTGAAAAATAAGTAATATTTCATAGTTTTATATTTTCTGTTCAACGGTAACACGGGAATGCGAATTTGTGAGCATATTCAACTAACCTTTGACAATTTTTTGAGCAAAAAATTTTATTGTAAACACTTCGTGTAAACGAGTTTTACGTAAGTGAACTTTTATCGTTCTTCAATTTGCAAGCATTAAAAAAACAGGCTATAGTGCACTCGATAGCCCAAACGAGCTAAAATTTGCATGAATGTACATCAATTATGTTAAATTTTTTACTCCTGGTTTTAGAAGCTTGATACGTAACAAAAAATACATTCAGGTCATTATTATTGTTAATAATGTTTGTTGGAACAAAAATCCACTTTGACGAACTTGGAAAAGATAGGCATTGAAATGATGCAAGATGAAACTGTGATCATACGTCAATCGTTTTTGATATCAGTTAATCCTATCCATGCAGTCAGTATCTAACATGGTTCCTCAGATCAGACGAACAATTGACTGTTTCGCAAATTTGTACAAGTTTTTGCGTAGAACAGGAAAAATAGTCAGTACAACATTATCAAAGCTGTTATGAGCTATCGAACGCACTGCAACGTAAACAATCTCAAAATTAATAGTCTATGACCTTCTTTAGTGATTTAGCAAAGATGGTGAAAATGATATAATTTAAGATTGTGAAAAACGGGGAAGTGCTGTTAAGAGACTACCATGATTGTTCTTAGGTTTACGTATGCAGGAGATCATTACTGGAATGAGAGTACGTCTCTAAAATTTGAATGAACGATCTTCATCTACAGACACATGCTACAGTCCGCGGAAAAGTTCAGATGACGAATGCTTAATGAGTTATCTCAGGAGGCGTAGATTAGTTGGATGACGATTAATCAATTCAAAATCAAAAAAAGGGATGACGAACTTGGAATAAAGCAAGCACAATGGACAAATGTGCTTGGGCTAATAAAGTATGCCTCGTTCTTTGTCAAATGTGGTTCTTGATGAAACCGAACCGACCGACTTTTTCTTTTACATATCATGTCATAAGCATACAAAACATGCTCTCATGGAGAACACATGGTGAGCCGGGGAGCGATAAGAGAAAAGGAAAGCATAACTCTCTCAACCACGATATCGATTTTCTACGGGTAACAAATGAGAACGAACATTGTATAGCACATTGTACACATTTTGTACAGAACTTGCGGCACTGTATTTCTAATGAAAAGCGAGCATACCACCAGGAGAGTGGCGGAGATCGAAAGATATATAGATTGAAAAAGAAAGACTAACTGCTGCTGCTGTTCTGGAAAGCTTTTCAAAGAAAAGCGGTTGTTGGCACTAGAGATAGCAGCGGCGCTTTATCATCATCATCATCATCATCGTCATCATAACCATACTCTGGTTGTACAGTTCTTTAACTAACTATTACATTTTTGTAGTGCTAGCATCGAAAAAGCGAATCCGGCCGTTGACTGGCATGCGCAACAGGATGTCTAAAATCTAGATTTGCATAAGAAGTGTATTTAACCGAATGAGAAGGGACCGATTGAAATATCCTATAACGGTCAATCTTGAGAAACGCTTAAAAATGAATGAGATGCCTGAACGAGTGAAAAACTGCCATTTTAACGGAACTAATTACTTTGGGAATTATTTACTCTTATCACTAGTATACTTTCAGAAAAATGGTGCTGCGGTAGAACCTGATTTGTCAAGAAAGTATTTGAAGGAAGTAACTTCGTAGAAGTTTATCTGAAAACCAAAGGTATTCAATGTCAGTTATTATGGGTTGACTAGAACAAATGTTGTTCTTACGAAGTCGATTTATCGTTTGCTCTTTCGTCCAAATTGGTCTGCACTTTTTTAAATTAAAGATGTATGTTACATGCCGAAGCACTATGACATTGCACTTCCTACAAAATTAATTCGAGCCGCAATGCAGCTGAGACAAACTGAAAGGTTCAGGAAGCTTGTGAATTATCTGGTGTAGCTGACTGTAATATGTAACTTTGGTTTGATTTGGAAGATCCAGAAGCGGAATCTAGAGTATCGAAGATGAATCAAGAAGTAGATGATCAGATGAAGCATATAATTAGGTTATTCAACAACAACTTGATCTTTACTCAAAAGCTCCTATCTGTGAAACAGGTGACAAGCTTAGCATTTCACATGCAACAGCTTTGTACCACTTGAAATGCATGAGAAAATTTTCTAAGCTTCGTACATGGGTGCCTCACGAGTTGACTGAACGAGTAAAGCAGTAGTGTGTTACGATCAGTATAGAAGACTTTCGATTTTCAAAATTAAGCGCCTTTTTTGTTATAGACAAATGGACAATGAGTCAGCAAAAGCTAATAACTGGCCTCAGTGCAAAATTTGAAATCACTCCCATAAGGTAATGTAATGTTTGTGATCATCAACTCAAAGGATCATATACTTTGAGCTGCTTGCGCCTGGTATTAGCATCAATGTCAAAATCTTTGCCGAGAAACTTGATTATGTGCGAAACGCTTTCTTTTAGAAGTAGCTAGCCTTGGTGAATCACACAGGACGAAATGTACGAAATGTTCGAAAATGTTCGACCACATATTGCTGCTACAGTCCTAAAAAAGATTCATGAGTTAGAATGGGAGCTGCTTCTCTCGATGACATTGCCTCATCCGACTACTGTCTATTCTAGTCACTGTCAAATAGACTCATAAATATATCATTTGAAAACGAAGACCAGCTCATTGCGCATCAATGGAAATTGTCTAGCTAAAAGTAAAATACCTCGCATTAGTCTGCCCTTTGCATGTTAACCAGCAAAATGTCACTGATGACAGTGGTGTCTGTTTTTATTATTGAGCTTGTTTTTTGTTGACTGTGAAAATATCAAAAGTTTTGTAAAATTTCGGCAATTACTTTCTTTATTGGGGTATAATTGAGTAGTTTATTGGAAAATGCTCCGATGGGCAGAAAAAGGAGAATATATTTGCTTGAATAGTTGCCAAGCTAGAAAAAAGGGTGTGAAAAAGTATATTGTGCAGCTTCGTGCATTTTGTCGTACCTCTAGCATTCTGGATGAAAATTATACACAATGATGCCGATAGCCGGCTTCACTCAAATGTGGAGAATTGGTAAACTAAAAAAAATCCTAACTGTCTATCTCTCAGTCAACATTTTCTGGTCACAAAATATGGTTTCTATCCACAAAGGAATTTGTGATCCGCAACATACAAACTGTAACCTTCCAGTATCCATCTCAACCAACCGAACCCGACCCAGATGTTGCAGGCTGGGTCAAAACTCACCTATTTACTAAATCTATGTATGTTTGATTTTACACGAAATAAAATTGCATCTGGCACCCACATGTGAAGCACCAATTACTCATCTGTATCTCTGTTAATGTGATAGGCCGTATGTTAACAAGTTATAGTGATTTTTGATTAATCTCTGCATTGAATTGTATGTCGCATTGAACAAAAAAGTACATATATGGCACCAGTTGAATGAAAATGCAATATTTTTAGGCATACATGCACTTGGGGGAGGTCTGGACATCCAGCAAATTTTCATTGATCCTCAGCAGAATCTTGCTGACCTCTAGCAAATTCTACTCCCCAGCATTGATCAATAAGGATGGAGGAAAATGAGAAAGGAAAGAAGAGAAAGACTTTATAAAATGAAAATAATGCTGTAGTTTAACGACTTTTCTAAACAAAGTGTATTTGATTCCAAAGGAGTAAACATTCAACCCTTAAAAACCGCTAACCATGCGAATAGTTTTACATTATTTGACTAATATAGGTGTACGAATTTGCTGCTTGGATGTTAGAAAACCTTTTTTTCGGTTATCAATAAAGAAAAAAAATTTTAAATTTGACAATCTTCACGTCAGAGAAAATCTTAAAACTACGAATTCTCACTTTCGGTAAAAGTAACAGACATGTAGAATGCATAGTACAAAACACTGTCACGTGCCGCTCAATTTCCCCGACGTCACGTGATTCCGATCATGTCAATATTTTGTTTTTCTTCATAATTTGTTTATTACTCATTCATGTTTTCGTTTATTTCATTTTTCACATGCATTTTGTGTTCGTTTTTATATTTTTCATGCATTTCTATGTTTCGTTTTGTTGTATTTTTATTTCTTTATGAACGCGGGCTACAGTAGGCCCTTTAGCTAAAAACTTCCGCCAGTCGTGCTCCACGAGCACATGGCTATTTTTGGTGCATTCCATGCACCTCTTATCACCAAAAATTAGCGTCCTTTTTGTTACGCAAAAACGATTAGCTAAGAAGTTTAGCTAAAGACGTTCATATGCTTAGCATAGGCACTGCAGTCGGCCTCAGTGCTAAATGCATGTGAACGAAAAAAATGTCTATGTGCTCATAGGCATCTTCTGCATCGCGTCTAGCTGCAGAAGTTAGCTTGGACGCCGAGAAACTCCGCCCAAGCTGCAGCTGTAGCCAAACATGTCCTTAAAAGGACATGTTTCTTTAGTTTTTCGCTCATTCTTGGGTTCACCAAGCTTCCGTCCGGTTGTAGCTCCGCGTCCACCGCCTTCGTTTAAATTTGCATATTTTATTATACACCTGTGCGTCTGCCGCCTTAGTTCCAAATAAATTTGCATAAATTTATATCCCGTTACTGCGTCCGCCACTTACCCGTCTACAGTACCCGCTGCCCATCAGTGCCAGGTGTCCGACCGCCCCGGTTCGCAGAGAAACGTTGGAGAATTGCCTCCCGATAGCCCAAACTCGTCGCTAGGACTCGTGTGGATCGCATCCCCACTCCAGTGCCAGAAGACCGAAAGTATCCAGGGACTTGCCGCCCGATTCGTCGAATCGCTTGAGAAACAGGACTAGGTGAGTCTTCTCAGGGGATTATTGTTATTTGTGGGGTATTTGTTGGGGAACCCTTCTTAAGTCGGTTTCCCAAGGTCTCCACAGATAAGTAGGGCCTCCACCTCTCAGGTTCGGGCTAAAAAGGGGCTGTCTGGTTCATAACCGGGTCCCATAAATTAGGTCATTTTACGGGTGACCCTGTCCCCACTCTCACTGAGTAGGACTCGGGGATTGTCGCACCTAGCCTGGCAGCGTTGTCCATTACCCTACAGCAAGACCCCAAGGACAACACCAGAGAACCAACTATAGACCTCTCTATAGCCACCATTCGCCAGGTTAGGCCCCAATGCCAACCAGGGAAGCCTGGGGAAAATGCCAGTATCCATCAGGAGTCACAGCCTATTACTCACTGTAATAGGATCAATCTGATATGGTTCACCATCAATGTGACGTCTAAAACACGGTATTGCCTGATGAGATACCCAAACCTCCCCAGCTCTCCCAATTAAACATGTCATACACGTGATAAACATGTCATACACGTGACATGGCGTAAAATGTGACATGGCGAGGCTGGAAAATCGACCTTAAGTCTGGCACTCGCCCTTAAGTGCAAAAACTTCACCCTTGGGTCGGAACTACCCCCAGGTCGGGTCAATTCCCATTTTAAGTCGGACAAGCCCCCTTAAAATCGGGTACTAGCCATCCAATAAGTCGGAGACCCCCCAAATTCGGGTTTACTGCCTAATGGGTCGGGAATGCCCCTTATTTCGGATTACCGCTACTGTAGGTCGGAAACTTCCCCTCAAGTCGAGTGTTATTACTGTAAGTCGGAAATCTTTCCGGTGCCACCGAGAGTTATTACTGTAGGTCGGGAATTTGTCCCTTAAAATCGAGTTTAGTTACTGTAAGACGGAAATCGCCCTTACGAGTGATCTAAATGTGATCTATATGTGTACATAATTATCTCATGCGTGTGTATCGCCCCTATGAGTAATAAATTCCCCTGAGTCGAGTTATTTATCCCCAGAGCTGAGTTAAATGTCCTCAGAGTCGAGTTATTTGTCCCAGAGTTGAGTTATATATCGAGTATTCTGTATTTCTCCTCTGATTAATCCTGTATATTCTACATACTTAGTCTGTGTTGTAAACTACCTTATTTGTCTCTTTTCCCTTTATCTCCCCCCCTCTCTCATTTTGGGTGGTATACTGTAACCCTCAGGGTGGGTGCCGTTACAGTACCCCTGTGCTCATTCCCATACTGTAACTACAGTATACCCATACGCGGGTACTGGTATCACAGCTGTAGGGGTTGACGGCCTCTCCTGCCTGTCGGTGGTCCATGACCCCATGATACAGTACACCCTCCACGTATGATTCTGGACATCATACATGGCTGCGATCTGTTAATAGTGTACAGTATTTTTGTATGTCGGCGGAAACTGTCGGAATTGCTCACTTTTCCGGTCCCAAAATTTTCCACCTACTGTTTACACATTTAACACGCGTATGTCCAAATCTCGTCTTTTCTGCATTTCCGTTATTTCCCCCCACCTTTCTTCTTCGGTCATCTGAGTGGTCAAAAAAAAAAAAAAAATTTTTTTTTCTGTTTTTCGCCACCACTACAGTATGACACCCTTACGTAAGTTTTTCTCTCTTTTTTCATTTCTACTTACCGTAAGGTCTGTTCTCTTCTATTTTCGGGTTGTTGCATCTAGACCATAGACTTTACGGGTCATGTTCTTTGACATCAGCAACAACAATGTTACGGGTTGTTGTTGTTGTGTGGTTCAGCCTCACGGATGCAACCACTGATGTCTGCAACAGCCGCTTCACTTGCTGTTGCTTTAAGGGGTGGGTAGCCCTCCGGGTTCTACTCCTGACGTCAGCAATGATGACATCACGTGTTGTTGGTTAAGTTAATACTCCTGCAGTACTGACTCCTGACGTCTGCAACAGCTGAAGCTAACGTTGTTGCAACAGGTTCGGCTGGTTCCCTGCACCCCATCTGTGACGTCAGCAATGGTGACGCACCGTGTCACTATTCAAAGATGTGCAGGTCTTACGGGTGCCACATCTGACGTCTGCAACAACTGCATCTCATGTCATTGATCTAAGGTATCAGACCCTCAGTTCCACCTTTTGACGTCAGCAACGGCACCATCACGTGTTGCTGTATACCGATAGCTGGCTTCAGGGCCATATTGCTGACGTCAGCAATGACAATGTATCATGCTCTCGCAGCAGGAATTTAGGTTACATGATCCTATTTCTAACGTCTGCAACGGTAACATTACGTGCTACTGCAGGGGTTTTGCTGGCCTTAGGCACTCACCCCTGGCGTCTGCAACTGCAACATGATACTTGAATACTCTTATCCCAGGCACCTGCAGACAGCACCAGGGTCATGTGTCGGTTCATACCCCCTACCTGTGACGTCAGCACCAGGTTACTGTCAGTCCTATGAGTATTCCGCTTGAGTCGCAGGTGGTCGCTGGCGCATGGTCCCTTCACCTACTGCTCTTGCCAAAGGGTTCGTGTGTGTCTGGGGACTGATGCCTGGGAAACATCAGTCCACATACATACACTACCTGAGATGCTCTCTAGTCCGTACTGATCAGGTTGTCCGCCCGGGTAGCGGCACTGTTGATCAGCACGTGGCTGCCTTTAAGCTTTAACTGCAGGTTTGAACGAGTTACACTCGGCCTCAGCTGGGTTGGTTGCTTGACTCGTGTAGATGGTAGGCATTTGCAGTCAGTACTGCCTGTGTCTGACGTCTGCAAGGGTTCAGCAATCTTCTTGTAAATTTCTTATCTAAATTCACTCATTCTCTCTCATCTAATCAAGCTGTCATACATAGATCTTCTTTAGTGTCCCCGCCGTAGTGGTTCCCGAGGGACCGCAGCACAGCCTCCGGTTGGGCCTAGAGTGTATAGGACCCCCTGTCATATTTTATTCACTTGAATGCCTTCGTTAACTGGCTTAACGATGCCTGCGCTAGAGTCGCCACTGACCCAGAGTCCGCCTCCGCGGTCGACCCCTGTTACTCATGTAATATAATAGGCACTGTTGGGTCCGCCTCAGCGAAGGTATTGAGTACGCCTCAATACATAACTGGGTCCGCCTCAGTTATTTACACTCAATAATTCACCCAGGGACACCTTGTACCCGTGATCCCTTAGATGTTTTCGGGTGCGCCCTCAAAACATCCAGAGTAAATTCATTTTAACTGACTGAGTGTGTCAGAATAGCACCCTTGGTACCCGTGCTCTCTCTCCCTTCCACTGTGTGACCTGCGAGCCTCATTTCATCTCAGTGATCGGCAACCCGGCCACCAGCTGTATATAATACTCCTGGAGAGTGTCCGTTCTGTTCGGAATGCGGGCTCCCGTTTCGGACACGGCTGTAGTTACTTGCGAATGTCGTCCAGCACGGAACCTCTGTATAGTCCATCACACTGTACAGAGATCGCAATCGCTCCTGGCCAGTGAGGCCCGTTGCGTAACTGCGCAACCCCTTTGCGTAACTGGGTTTGTAAACTAGTTTTGTCCTTATTTATTGCTCCCTTTTAAGTTCACTTTCAGTTGTCCACATCCTTTTCACTTTATGCCACTTTATGCGCTACTCCTGGTGAGTAGGATCTTGCCGGCTACGAGTCCCCCTCGCCCCAAGGTTTGTAAACTAGTACAAACGGTCGAACCTCCA
The DNA here is from genome assembly GCA_963922205.1 of Romanomermis culicivorax. Classification (NCBI taxonomy): domain Eukaryota; kingdom Metazoa; phylum Nematoda; class Enoplea; order Mermithida; family Mermithidae; genus Romanomermis; species Romanomermis culicivorax. The sequence goes on along the minus strand of CAWUHX010000299.1, from coordinate 249,936 downwards.
GGAAAAATCCCTCCTGAGCGGGTTCATCCGTCATCTTATTTCTCGGCAGGAAAACCGCCTTTTCTCTCCTCTTATATCTAATCTTCTGTCCTTCTCGGCTATTCCAATTGCCGGGTCCAGGCCCCAACTCTACATCCTTTTGGTCGGGATCAATTCCCCCATATCTCAGGGCCATGCCTCTATCCATCACAGACGACCAGATAAATTCCCTTCTGCGTCACCCTGGTGTACTCTGATCTTGCATCTTACAATCGTATTCCCATTCTAGCTCCATTTTCGTGGTCGCTAGTCTTAAACTAAATCAAGTTTACATCACAAATGCCGTCGCGCACGCGTTTTTTTAATTCACGCGCTCTTTCGCCACGAATTCAAAAGTAGTACTCACTTTCACTTTACACAATAGAGACACCTCGTCGTTCCTGCCGTCTCAGTACCCAGCCTGTACAGACCAGTGAGCCGCTCTCTATTCAATTTGACTTAATTGCTTCACGGGCAAGGACGTCTGTTCTAACCACCTTACGGGAAAACGAACCCTCGGACATGAAGTCGGAAACTGATCTCCCTTCACAGATCGAGAACAAGGTCCAGGCAGCATTTGAGAATGCTCTTGGACCCCTCAACCAAAAGTTTTAGGCCATGAATGGTCGGAGGCACCCTCCCGTGTCCAGCTTTATGGCCCCTCCCACCTTCTCCGGTGCTTTTGGTGAGTCTATCACAGATTTTATGTCGCATCTTACTCGTTTCTTTACACTGCAGGGTGTAAGCCAAACAGATCATGCGTATAAAATTGCCTTTCTGGAGTCATGCCTTACGGGTCCTGCTCTTGCCTCCTACCGGGACTTTAGCAGCAGCACTCCACAACCTACCCGCTACGAAGAGTTTACGGCTTTTCTATGGAGAGATTTTCCAGTAGGGCGCGACTCTGATCTGCATCAGCAGCTGATCCAAGATTGACTGCAGAAGCCGACAGAGTCCGTGATAGTCTACCTTGAGCACCTCAAGAGACTATCCAGGGTAGCGTATCCAGATCTCGCGATGGATGTCAGAGATTCTATCATCAAACCTATCTTTCTGCGAGGATTGAAACCGGTCCTCCGAGATAGTATCAAGTTTAGGGAGTTTACGACTCTTGAAGAGACACTCAAGGCAGCCTGTTACGCAGAATCCCAAATCTTTCGGGACGAGATTCGGTACACCGCACCATCTAATGCCGTTTTCTCTTCAGAACCTAAACACGCCGGATATAATCCCAAAATGCCTAACAGAAGCGCTAACGGTCGTCAGAGCAACGCTCAAACGTCGTCATCCTCCGCTGATGAGGTTCGCCGCTCGAAACAGGGAATGGCCAGGCTAACGGCCCACGTAGCGAAGCTTACGGCTCAGCAACGTGCACCAGCGCCAATCGAACAGACGCCGCCTCCACAGCCGTCGACACCAAATCAGTCAGCTGGGCGAGGCTCGTCGGGAGCACACCTTCAAACGTGCTCCTTCCACGGACTGTGTACACATAGCGACGCCGACTGCCTGGCCCAGCGTCCCACCGGTGCCGCTCCCGGTAACAACACCGCTAACGGTGGTCGCTGTTATTTTTGCCGTACACGTGCCCACCCCACGGACCGATGTGATAGGCCATGCCCACATTGTCGTCAAGTGCGAGTGCACCGATCAACTGCCTGTCCGCAGCGCAATCCGGCAAACACGGGTGAGAATGACTACCAAAATACTGGTTATTTTTCCCAGGGGACAAATGTGTATCATCAGAGAAATGGTTATCACCCTCCTAACGGGATGGGGAACCAATATCGGCAGCCCATACGTCGCAACAACGCCGTTGGGGCTACCGATGGCCCTCCTCATCCAGATCCTCTTGATCTGGATGATGAGGCACTTGCTGAACACCTGACAGATCCTTCACAACAGTGTTATCCTGTCTGCGTAATCAGTATTGGATTTTCAGTGGTCCAAGCAGCTCAGGTACCCATACCGATAAATGTATCGGACATACCGCTGCCACCACCACCACCAAGGTATGCAATGCCAGTCACCATGGACCCCTCGACGACACCGCAGTTTGTTGGCCACGCTAACATCCTAGCATTGTATTGCATCCCCAAAACCACGACTGCCGAGCCAGCTCCAGCCACTAATACGACGTCTTCGGCGCCACCGGCCCGCATCGTCCCTCCAGGACCACCGCCTTCGATCCCCACGGATTCGGCTATGGAAGTCCTCGACCAAGTCGAGCCCATGAAATTGTCAGGTATACTACCTTCTTCTTCAGGTGATCCTAGAGTAGGAACCAGAAATCTATCTCAGTCCACGACTCTATCGATTTCTTGTTCACAGCGCCATCGCCCGTCCAAGACGCGATGTTGGCCATCTGGTCAGTTGACCTGGCCAAGAAATACCCGCATTTGCCATGGACTCTGCTCAACGAGCCATCGCATGTCGAAGCGCTCACGGCCGCCGACGTGGTGCTCGCAGCACCTGTATCAATGCGACTCTTACGACCCGACGTCGCCCGACGGGCACTCGAGTTCATTGCCAATGGGACTATCACAATCTCGCCCGTCGAGAAGTTCTTATTGGACGGGGAGCCATCCTCGCCTTCGGTCGATGCCGTCCGCCGAGCAGTCGAACAGGCCAGTCGGATCCTCCTGCCTGCTGTCGCCGCTACATCACCGACAGCAGCGCCACCTGTTGCCGCGACATCGCCAACAGAAATGGACATTACTGCTTCCTCGCCCCCGGCCAAGGAACTAGCAACTGGTCCTACACCGCCGGCAACAGCCCAACACACACCGCCGGCAACAGCCCAAAATACATCGTCGGCAGCAGCCCAAACCAAATCGCCCGCGCCAGCCCAAGAGACATCTCCGACCGCTGCGACCAAGTCGCCCGTCATCGAACCCATGGCCATCGATGAGATGTTACGTCCGGTTAACGAAGATGTCAGCATTGTTGAGGAATCTCCGTTCCCAACGGCAGTCGCCCCACGGTCTCCAAAAGTCGGTATCCTCCGGGAAATCCACCCGTGCGGTGGATTGGTCCTTGATTTCCCCGGTCAGGAACCCATCTCGTCCGATAGCGATGAAGAAGAAATCTGACACTGCCCATCGGGCCAGATTTATGAAAATGTGTGAACACTTACAAACCACATTTGTACAGTTGTCTTTGATAATAAAATTGACCATAGTAACATCACTGTTTCTAGGGGTGAGTTTGTCAGCACCGGCGGCTCAGTATCAATTTTGTGGTCTCTCAAGAAGCGGACATCCACTTGAGTTACCCCAGCGTGTAGAGTGTAAACCACCGCAATCTTCATGAAGCCCACGGCGCATGAACATTACGGTGTATGTTCCTAGCTCAGACCCAATTACAACCACAGCGTGGAAATGCACATTGCGCTCCCGCAAAGTCTGCACCAACACTGGTTTCTTCGGCTCTAGGGGCATCACTGCAGACGTCATTACCACTCAGCACTTAGCGCCTGCGGCCTGCACGCTAGCACATCGCACTAAGATGTTTGGCTCACAAAAACTTGTCGGCATTCGCCCTGGCTTTTATAGCACAAACCAAACATTGGAAGTGATGTACGAATGGTGCTGCAGCGACGTCTGCAAGACAGTGACTAACCTCTTCATCGAGGAGGGACAAGTCGCTTGGTGGGATGGCACTACGGCCCTAAGCACCTTAGGCGATGTAGGTGGATGCAGTCCCACTGCAGGTCAGTGCACTACTCTAGACGGGGTCATTGTCTGGCCTGCACAAAACTTCACGGCGCAGTGTCATTATCACCCCAAGGGAAATTACACTGCGTCCATGTCAGGGAACCACGTCATCATCCATGATCTACAGGTTGCCCTTAAGATCCCGGGAAACTCCCGCGTCTTCCAACTGTGCCCAGAACTATGTTCCACCACAGTTCGGACGGATCAGGGTCTTCTCCTTCGCATCCACGGGAGATACAATTTAACCCAAAACCTGTTCAGAATGGCAAAGGACACACGTCCCGATCCTGTGAATGCCAAACTGAACTACCTGGCTCAGCAGATCAAGGAGTCGGAAATTAACGGTTTCCGGTTCACGTGGCTTGAGCTCTGCTCTCACGCTCAACGCTATCTTGATCTGACTTGGCAGTTGCTTCGCTTCGACCCTACATTCGGTGCCCAGGCATTCCTCCAGAGGAATGAACTGACGGCGGAATTCACAGGCGATGCACTGACAATATGGCCGTGTCAGAAGGTCAACACCACCTACGTTTACCACTCGTACCGGGTGGGAAACGTTTGCTACAAGTACTTACCTGTACAGGTCGGTGGCACCATCTATTTCGCCACCCCCGGTGGTCCAGATCTCATTAAATCTAGCCCAATCGTGCCGTGTCATCACCACTTTACAGGGATTTTCTGAAATCGCTCGGGCTGGTTTACTGAGTCTGGCGCGGTCCATGTGAGCCACATCCCACTGGAACTCTTCTGGAAGCAGCACTTCAACATCACTCACTTTGAGGCACCAGCGCTCTTCCATGACCAGTTGGCGATGACCCCTTCAAACTTTGCCTTCTTTAAACAGTACGTTTACAAGACTGAGCAAATTGAAGCTGTACTCAACCGGCTGGTAAACTTTACCGCTGGTCTATCCCTGCAACCAGACGCCATCTATCAGGCTTTTGCAGGGGTAGGAACCGACATCAAGGCCTCTCTGGAAGGTGTCGGTCTGGCAGCAAACCATGTTATTACGGGTCAACAACACACCCTCACCCAGGGCTTGCATGCTGTCCTGAGCGGGCCGGTCCAATTGATCTTTAACATCCTAATTACCCTGATGGTGCTGATCGGTGTCGGATACCTTGCCTATCTTGGTGTATCTTATTATCTCAGCTACCATCTGCGGAACAAACAGGTCTGGTTTGTTCGCCGTTTCTCCCCGTTGGGTCTTTACCGCAAAGTCCAACGCTGGATCCGTTTTCACTACGTGCAAAACGATGTGCCCTCCCAGCTTGACCGAATCACACCGTGCTTTGTTGTGCTGCTGGATGCCAAGGAAACTCCTGCTTTCCTTGATACGGGTTGCCCCCGCACTATCATTAGCCAATGTCTTCATAAGGCCTTGGCTAAAGAAAGTCCGAAGGCGGTCATGGCGTTCCAGCAACATCACGACTTTAACCCATCGATGAGCATCAATGGTAAAGCCGTTCATACCATCCTTTTGGGACCATATGAAATCATGTTGCCCGGAAACCGCCAGCCGAACACACGGATCGATATACATCTCCATGTGTGCAAGACTACGTCTCCCTTCTGGGCACCTGTTGACCTTATACTCGGACTGGACTTCTTAGAACAGTTCAAGAACATTATGTTTGACTACCAACGTAATGTTTGTCGGCTAGACGCGGTAGAATTACCCCTTCTGCTGACCATGCCAGAGATTGACCAGATCGACCCCTGGTGGGAGAACACCCGTGCTCTCTCAAGGAACTCACACAGGTCGGGATCACGATCGCGGTCCAGGGCTTCATCCATCTCTTGGCCACACTCACAGGCCTCCTCGGTTGCGTCATCACATGGGTCAACCAGGGGCTACCAGACTTCCTCCAGACGGGCAAGTCGTCATTCATCGACCTTGCATGGGTCAGGTTGCCCTCGACCTCCGCCTGGAAATTCTCCAGTTATGCTAGAGAAAGGCCGATTCTGTGAGCCAAGTGATTCAGATGCCCCGGCATCACCCGTGCCGAACATGCCAACACTATCAGACACCGAGATTGAATCACTAGGAGCTACTCAGAGCCCAAGGGACCACTCAGACCACATACTCACGGTACAGGGCGAGTCAACTCTTCTAAATGACCCGGACCCCTTCGTCGGATACGCTCTAGTAGGTCTACTACGTCGTATGGGACTGCCGATTCCAAGGCGGTCTGGTAAGACTAAACACACTAGTGGTGCCACCACACCTGATTCCGGTCATGTGGTCTCTGCTTTCTACCCAAATGATATTCGGACACCCCATATCAAAGTTCTCCTCAACAACTGGGTAGAAGCAAAGGCACTGGTCGACACAGGAGCTGTTTTCTCACTCCTAGACCACAAGTTAGCGGCCAAGCTGCCCAACTTGACACTTTCACCAACCAGGGCTCGCCCTATCGCAGCCAATGGGTCCCCGATCCTACTGCTAGGAGCAGCCTACATCATGGTAACAGTAGCTGATGTCTCTGAACGGATTCAGGTCCAAATACAGGGGAACTGTTCAGCTGAACTGGTCCTCGGAACAAACTTCCTTGGCTGGTTCAATTGTGTCAGCTTGAACTGGGAGAAATCCTTCCTCCAGTTCAAGGAAAGCAAAATCCCCTGTGACGGTCTCATCCACAGCCCACCTTCTGCTCGAGGCGCCTTGCCCCTGAAGGACTTGGTGATCCTGGAGCCTCGCTCCCTGACACGATTCACTGTACCCGTACCGTCAATCTATACGAAAGTACCTGAGGTGGCCTTTTTCCCAAAGCACCTCACGGGATCTCAAAGAAACGTATATTTTGCTGGGAGCGTGAGTAGCCTGACCAACGGTCACATACCACTTCAAGTAGTTAACCCGAATACTCATTCCGTGGTTCTCTACCCGCACATGAATATCGGTCATGTGCAAATGCATAGTGAGCCCTCATGGGGATCACCGGTCGACTCAGACACCGTCCTCGATCGTCAGTGGGTCGAGGCCAATGCTATGATCTCACCGGACATCTCCCCTTGGGACCGGGCAGCCTTACTCGACCTGCTGGTTGCATACACCGACCTTTATGCTCTTGATGAAAAGGACACAGGTTCCACTGATCTTGTACAGCACGAAATCAGCACGGGTGATGCCTGCCCAGTCTGCCGTTTCCCTTACCCGTCCTCACCTAAGGAAAAAGATCTCATCATGCAGGAGGTCAAGGGGCTCCAGGAGAAAGGTATTATCCGGCCGAGCACATCACCCTGGGCTACTAATACTGTCCTGGTGCGCAAGAAAAACGGTTCTCACCGTATGTGTGTTGATTTTCATGGTCTTAACGAGGTCACAAAAAAGGATGTCTACCCTCTCCCACGGATAGATGACATCCTTGACACACTCAAGGGCATGAAGTATTTCACTACCCTTGATCAGGCTAACGCTTATTGGTCAATCCCGATTGCCGAGGCGGATAAAGAAAAGATGGCATTCAACACGCCCATTGGACTTTACGAATTCAATTATTTGCCTTTCCGTCTGTGCAACGCACCAGGGACCTTCCAACGCCTCATGGACCTCCTCCTTACTGGAATCCAATGGCGCACGGTTCTGACCTATCTCGACGACATTTTGGTGTTCGGGAACTCTCACACCCAAATGCTTGAGCGCCTGGCAGATGTGTTCGCCCATCTTCGCCGGGGTGGAATGAAGCTCAGACTGAGCAAGTGCAAATTCTCGCACTCAGAGGTAGAGTACCTAGGCTATCGCATCTCACAGAGCGGCCTAGAACCTGACCAAGCCAAGCTGGCCGCCGTCCAAAACCTACCCATTCCACAAAACGCCAAAGACATCAAGTCCTTCCTAGGCCTCGTGTCTTACTACAGGCGTTTCATCCCTGGTTGTGCCCGGCTCAGCGAGCTACTCACCAAGCTCTTACGGAAGGAAACTACTTTCCAGTGGTCAAAACCTCAGCAGGAGGCGTTCGACGAACTCCGCCGCCTGCTGACCAACCCCCCTATCCTGCGCCATCCGGACTTTTCGAAATCCTTTATCCTTCAAACTGATGCAAGTATTTCGGGGATAGGAGCGGTTCTAAGCCAGTTAGACGAATTTGGATACGACCATCCTGTCGCCTACGCCAGCCAAGGGTTAACAGCAGCCGAGAAAAACTACTCCATTACAGAACTGGAAACTCTCACTGTTGTCCATTTCATCAAGCACTTTCGACCATACCTCTTCCAGCACGAGGTGGTCGTTCAGACTGACCATACAGCGGTCAAAGCAGTGTTGGAGAAGCCTAACCCCTCTGCTCGGATCGCTCGATGTTGACTCGCGCTCGCCGAATTCAAACTGACAATTCGGCCGCGAAAAGGTCAGTCTAATGGTAATGCTGATGCATTATCACACCTGCCGGATCCTAACTCCCTCACCGGTCAGAGTATTGATGATACTCCCCTTTACAGACCTGAGGGGCATGTTATGATGATCACCGATGGTGTGCAGCACCTGGCGAGATCAAGAACCTTGACCGATGGTGTGCAGCACCTGGCGCGTTCAAGTATTTCAGCACCGATCACTGCTGGCGCGGAGCGCCCGGTACGATCAGAGTCTTATGCCGAGATATCGGTTGGTGCGCAGCACCCCGACCTTTTCGCTGCTCAGCTGAAGGATCCGGATTTAGCCGACATCATTCACTCTCTTAAGCCCCTGGGCGACCAGAATGATGTGCGAGGCTACCATCTGTTGGATAACGTTCTTCAGAAATGGACAGGCGAGTCCAATAAGATTGTCATACCCAGATGCATGGTTACTACCATTATCCGGGCTCATCATGATGACATCTTAGCTGGACACTTTGGTGCTAAACCTACTGCGTGGCTCATTGCTCGCAGATACCACTGGCCTTCCCTCAGTTGGGATGTCAAATCCTTCTGTCAGCGGTGTGATCTTTGCCAACGGAATAAGCCCGCTCGACAGAAAACCACTGCGACCCTGAAACCCATCACCATTACGGGACCGTTTCATCGGGTAGGTGTCGACTGTATGGGACCAATGACCACTAGCGAAGCTGGCAACGGTTTCATCGTAGTCTTGATCGACTACTTTACGAAATGGGTCGAGGCTTTTGCTACTCCGGACATCACTGCGCACACCATAGCCCGACTGTTTGTAACGCAAATTGTCTGCCGGCACAGGGCACTTCAGTCAGATCGTGGCACTGATTTCACATCAAAACTGATGACTGAGATCACTGCGATCTGCGCAACGAAGAAGATCCACTCTACCGCCTATCATCCGATGACCAACGGCGAGGTGGAAAGAGCTAATCAGACGCTAGCCACACGGCTACGTGTGTATGTTCATCACGGACATACTGATTGGGATGAACACCTACCATACCCTGTGTTTGCCATCAATATCAGCATGAATGAGTCAACAGGGTACTCGCCCTTTGAACTAATGTACGGTCGCACACCCATGCTCCCTGTTGATGCGGCGCTCTCATTCAACCCTCCGGCCCATATCATTAATGTTTCCTCATATGATATGGAGGTCAAACGTCATTTCACGAATGCGTTAACCTTAATCCAGAGTCGGATTGAGAAAGCACAGGAGGCCTATGCACGGTCTTACGACCAGAGAGCACATGATGTCTCGTACAAAATAGGGGATCAGGTGCTCAAACTGCGCACTTCCAGCAAACGTGGACTCACTCCTAAATTGCTGCCCATCTACGATGGGCCCTATCTTGTAACAAGTGTGGCATATCCCAATGTCACACTTCGTCTCGAGACGGATCAGGAAGACACTGTACATGTCAACCAGCTTCGACTTTACGTGTCCCCTGAACCACCGAGTGAAGCAGAGGATACACCTCCCACTTCACAGGCAACGGATTCGGCACCCTTGTTGTTTCCTTCATTAAGCTGGGACTTTACACCGAATTTGATTGACCCACATCTTGATGCAGAGGTCCCCGACCCTTAATTCAAGATGTCTTCTCTTCATTGTCCCCGCTTACTGACGAGGACGTCCTTTTTCGAAGGACCGCCGTGCCCCTCACGAAGTATCCACTCTTGTCCATGCTGGATCTTAGTGGATAGAAGAGAATGTGCAGCAACCAGAGCGTCACATCTTAGGCGCATCCTCACGCGATAGCCTACATCTCGCCCCGAAAATTTTTCTTTTCTGTGTTCTAGACTTTCGCATAGGATATTCAATGTCTGCAACTTCACGCATCAACAATTTCCAGTTACCATACTGTCGAACGGATTACCATCAAAGAAGGCTCCATCCGCCAACAACCCAATGGACCTATTCGACCACTCGCCATCGCACCTTGGAACAACCTACGACCACGGACATGCCGCACAAACCTCACTACTAACCACCACAAGGACGAGGACGCCCTTTTTCGAAGGACCGCCGTGTCACCTGCCGCTCAATTTCCCCGACGTCACGTGATTCCGATCATGTCAATATTTTGTTTTTCTTCATAATTTGTTTATTACTCATTCATGTTTTCGTTTATTTCATTTTTCACATGCATTTTGTGTTCGTTTTTATATTTTTCATGCATTTCTATGTTTCGTTTTGTTGTATTTTTATTTCTTTATGAACGCGGGCTACAGTAGGCCCTTTAGCTAAAAACTTCCGCCAGTCGTGCTCCACGAGCACATGGCTATTTTTGGTGCATTCCATGCACCTCTTATCACCAAAAATTAGCGTCCTTTTTGTTACGCAAAAACGATTAGCTAAGAAGTTTAGCTAAAGACGTTCATATGCTTAGCATAGGCACTGCAGTCGGCCTCAGTGCTAAATGCATGTGAACGAAAAAAATGTCTATGTGCTCATAGGCATCTTCTGCATCGCGTCTAGCTGCAGAAGTTAGCTTGGACGCCGAGAAACTCCGCCCAAGCTGCAGCTGTAGCCAAACATGTCCTTAAAAGGACATGTTTCTTTAGTTTTTCGCTCATTCTTGGGTTCACCAAGCTTCCGTCCGGTTGTAGCTCCGCGTCTGCCGCCTTCGTTTAAATTTGCATATTTTATTATACACCTGTGCGTCCGCCGCCTTAGTTCCAAATAAATTTGCATAAATTTATATCCCATTACTGCGTCCGCCGCTTACCCGTCTACAGTACCCGCTGCCCATCAGTGCCAGGTGTCCGACCGCCCCGGTTCGCAGAGAAACGTTGGAGAATCGCCTCCCGATAGCCGAAACTCGTCGCTAGGACTCGTGTGGATCGCATCCCCGCTCCAGTGCCAGAAGACCGAAAGTATCCAGGGACTTGCCGCCGGATTCGTCGAATCGCTTGAGAAACAGGACTAGGTGAGTCTTCTCAGGGGATTATTGTTATTTGTGGGGTATTTGTTGGGGAACCCTTCTTAAGTCGGTTTCCCAGGTCTTCCACAGATAAGTAGGGCCTCCACCTCTCAGGTTCGGGCTAAAAAGGGGCTGTCTGGTTCATAACCGGGTCCCATAAATTAGGTCATTTTATGGGTGACCCTGTCCCCACTCTCACTGAGTAGGACTCGGGGATTGTCGCACCTAGCCTGGCAGCGTTGTCCATTACCCTACAGCAAGACCCCAAGGACAACACCAGAGAACCAACTATAGAACTCTCTATAGCCACCATTCGCCAGGTTAGGCCTCAACGCCAACCAGGGAAGCCTGGGGAAAATGCCAGTATCCATCAGGAGTCACAGCCTATTACTCACTGTAATAGGATCAATCTGATATGGTTCACCATCAATGTGACGTCTAAAACACGGTATTGCCTGATGAGATACCCAAACCACCCCAGCTCTCCCAATTAAACATGTCATACACGTGACATGGCGTAAAATGTGACAACACGTTGTAAACAAAGTCAACAACTCCTAGTTGTTATTTGACTACCTATTATATTTTTCATTTATTGAATTTCCTCCGATTGGAACTTGATAATTTGATTTAGTTTTAGATAAGATATAAAAATTATTACACGTTCACAAACGAACGTGATGTCGTTTTTCGTCTGCAAGTATTCAAACTTCCCAAAAATGCCCATGGGAAAATATTATCAAAGGATTAATGAACAAGATTGCAATTACAAGGAATTTATAACTGTGACATTAGATGGGAATTAATTGAACACATTTATGAAAACTTTTTGCAAAATTACAATTAATACGCCATTATTCATGTCGGTGGTCCTGTCAAATGTACAGCATATATGTATATTCAGGAATTCCACTATAGCCCTTCTTTTTTGAGTGATACTTGGAGGAATACAAACAGATGCCCAGGCAGAAAAAAAAAAACAATTTACGTTCGTGTGTAGGAGATTGGTCTACAACTTGACAAGAAAATAAATCCGCGTGCCCTGAAAGTTTATCATCTACAAAAGCATTTCTCCATGTTTCCAGTCACTTTTCAAAATAAATGAACCATAAGAAAGTGTTCATCGTTTGTCAATGAGACTACAAACTTCAGTGACAATCTGCCCCTTGAGAATACCAAAAATAAGTTTCAATTTAATAATCATAGATTTCAATGCTTGTGATCAAATATTAACATATATTCACACAGGAATTTTCAACTACAGCAAATAGATTTTTTAGGTCGAGCTAAATTTCTTATTTTCGACTCTCCACACAAAACTGAAGGCATTGCTCTTTTGTTCGAAAAGGCGACACGATCGATGAATTCGTTTCTCGCGCCGATATTTTCTCCCCACAATAACCGAAAGTATACGAAACGCAAGTATTAAAATCTTTGGAAAAATACCATCGAATCGTAGATTGACTCAATTTTTTCGTCTTTTCGCAAAAGATTCGGAACGGCGTGATCTTTTTGCAACTAAGTTTTTCGCCATGCATTGGTTTTTCTGCAAGAAAATATATCATAATATTGATGAAAACGTTTTTCAATAACTCTCTCTGAACAGGAGGTATCATTCTTGAGCTCTATCCAGAAGTTAGAAAAATCTTGTGATTTTTGTCGGCGATTATCGATTTTAACCCAAATTCAGAAGTTGAAAATTCTAAGATTTTTCGTCGTGACAGTCGTCAATTATGAAAATCGGCGATAAAATCGGGGAAATAGAATTCTGTTCTATTTTTCGATTATGTCCGAACTTGGACTCCGTCCTAACTTGGTGTCCGTCCTAACTTGGCGGCCGTCCTAACTTGACGTATTTGTCCCATATTCGCGTTCATTTCATGTCCTAACTTGGCGTCCATCCTAACTTGGCGTCTAACTTGGTGTCTGTCCTAACTTAGCGTCCGTCTTAACTCGCCGTATTATATGCTTTGGATCAAAATTAACCCAAATCACTTTTTATTGATTATTGAAAAACATGCATTTGCGAGAATACACAAATATCATTATAGTTGTAAAAGTTATTCAATATGCGTAAATTTTACTCATATTTTTGTATATATAGAAACAGTTTTCCAATGAAAAAAGCATGGTTTCACAGAGAAACATTACAATTTCGCATGCAAACTCGTAGGTTTTCAGAATTTCGAAAGCTGAATAAGCTATCTACGTTCTCAAAATCTAACAGACGTTACCTAAAAATGTCCATTCGAATTTTTTTTTTTAATATCGTTAATCCATTGCGCTGTTCTCTAAAATGGGGTGATTTTGGAGAAGCGAAGAGAATCGGGAGAAGCAAGAGATCGCCCCCATAAATCTTTGCAATCCATTCACATTTTCTTGCTCCTTTCTTTCTTTACCTCATTTCTCATAGTGTATTTTTCCTTTTTTATTTGTTCGTTTGAACTTTTTTCTTTGAGAGAGGATGTAAAGAGGAAGGGCGCGAACGAGACAGAATGGAGGGCAGAATGAAGGAAGGAAGGAACATGACTAAACAACAAATTTAAACTAATTTTGTGATAAACTAGGATTCAACTCTCAGCTTCATAATCCCATAGTTCTGAGCTGCTTTGCTGCTCCGTTGCTCTGGCAGAGCAGCTATGGATAAAGGTGATCTAGAGCCCCGTACATTTTTGTCAGTTTGTTCACTGTTGTTTACATAGCTGAAAGGAATGAGACAACTAAGTTCCTGGCTTAATTCTGGTTAATTTTTTGACTCCGTCTTGCTACTTAATTCCCAGGTTATTCCCTTGGTATTTGGTTGGTGAGAGGGCCGCGGGCCCACTTTATTATCCAGAATGGTAGCCTGGCTTTTCCTATTCATCTTATCTTCATCTTTTTTTGTTTATTTTTCTTTATATTCTTTTTCTGTTTATTTTTTTGTCTGTGTTTCCAATTCTCCTTTCTTCTTCTTTCTACTTTGCCTTCCATTTTCTCTATTACTATCTTTTATTCATTTTTCGTTTGGTTAGTGGTGTAATAAAATGTTGATGTATTAAATTGTATTAATGCAGTTAGTACACAAATCATAGATGGGGATACCTACATAAAGAGTCTCAGAGGAGAAAAAGAAAGATAAGATGTAATAAGGTTTAAGAAAACGAACAAATAAAGATAAATTCGAAGACCAAAAATATGAAAAAATGGAAGGATCAATTTAAACTTGATTTTATGATACATTGGACGCCAAGTTGGGAATGGACGTTAAGTTAGGACAGACGCCAAGTAAGGATTTTTTTCCTTCAACACTGGACGCCAAGTTGAGACGGACGCCAATGGACGCAAAGCTAAGATTAGTATATATATAGTATTGGACGCTAAGGACGGACGCCAAAGTGGGATAGAACGTATTTTTCAGAACTGTCACTAATTTATTACAGGTGGCCAAGCTTGCTTGATGTATCAAAAAGTTATTTTTAACTTTGCCTAGATAAATAAAAAATAATATACATAAAAAACATCTACTATGCATGCAAATGAAATTGGCGCATGCATGCGAAGAAAATTTTGTTTTCTGCTACAATGACATTTTGTCTTGTACGAGGAGGAAATTTCTACACTCTTTTCGCAAAGATTTAGCCGATTGATTCCTTAAAATGAGTCTGTAACTGTCGGTGACTTTGCCGATTCATTCACAAAAAAGCTCCGACGATTTCCCTTCTGAATAGGACATTACCCTTCATAATCTTCATCAAGTATGCGAACATTTTTGAACCCCTACCTGTCTGTTGTTTCTATTATAGTCTTCTTTCCTAAAATGCTTGTAAATAATAACAATGTGAAAAGCAAGAACAATTTTATTATATTTTACTATTTTCTGCTGAAATATTCACATACTGAAAATTTCTGAGCGCACTCAACTCACCGTTAAACATTTTTGAGTAAAAAATTCTACAGTAAAAGCGTCATGTAAACGGTTTTGGCGACATCACTAATTTTAGTCATTTTTTATTTTACATGCATTTTATAAAAGCAATCTATGTATGAGGAAGTAATGGAATGCTGAATTATCTGGCAAACATAATGAAAAAGGAGTAAAATGGGAGCTATTGCCGTTAACTACGAAGATATTTTCCGATCAAATTCGTGCTGTTTGCAAAATGCGAATATCCAATGGGAAAAGTATTATTCTAAATTCAGTTTAACGAAATTTATACACCGTTCAATAGAAAGTCGAAAACTTTTTACGTTTTTATTCCACTAATTTTTCGTGACTCTTACTATATACATATCCAGATCAAATTTGTGGTCAATTGTAACTCTGCAAAATTTTCCTTCATGTTCACTACCTCGATTTTCAGTTTCCTGATCATCCTGCGACGCCACGAAGTAAAATTCGTCGGTTTTGATCAGAGTGGTTTTGAGTGCGAGACTGCTATTGCTCGTTTTGTTTATGCAGGAAGAAGAAAAATGATCTGACTTGACGGTGTTTTTCGTGGATATTTGATCTTTTTCATTATCAGCGTTTTCTACCTCATCTTCGTCGTTCTCGTTCCCGTCGTTTAGAAGGCAACGCTTTTCACAGTCTTGTTTCGATCGAAAAGTTCTACGAGCGAGCGCGCTCACGTCTTCGGGACAATAACCGAAAGGGTAGGATCGGCATTGGTGAGACTTTTCGTCTTTGAACCATCGGATGGTGAATTGGCTGGAACGGCCATCGGGGCATCTACGGTCGTAGTCGAGGCGCCGGCAATTGACGTCGCTGATCACCACTTCGTTGTATCCTAAAACGATGGGTCCAAAAAGAGGTGAAGGAGACAAACTTTGAAATGACAGACACACCGACAACCAAAATGAGTAGATCGGATTTGACACGCAATCGAAAAAATATTGCAGCAAAATCGCTTAATTTCTTTGTGACAAAGCGGATGCCGAAATCGAGCAAAATCATTTTTATCCACTACTGATTTGGATAGAACTATGTCGAAATGCACTACTTGAGAAATTTTGACGATTTGACTAGATTGTTGGAGAGAACTGCCAGTTTGTCCGATCGCCGCTCAGAAACGAAAAAATTTTTCAATTGACTGCAATAATGGCTTTCTAATTTTTGTGTAACTGAATACCTTTTATCGGTTCGCTGCGACTGCCATTTCAAAATAAATAAACTATAAAATTACTTTTCATGGTTTTGTTAGGGAATTTGTATTTAAATGGTGCTCTTCGCGATCAAATTTATTGATCAGGAACGTCGAAGAAACTGCATGAAAAACGGCCAAATTCAGTGCTTATTTTAATTCGTTTCGATGAGCCTATTAAAAACCTCATATCTGCTCATGATGACGGTAACGTAGAACTTTTAGACCTGTCAACTTTTTCGAACACTTTTTCATAAAATGCTTGTGAATTGTAATATAAAAAAATCATGCACCGCCCTCAAAGTCGTATAGCAGAGCTTTTACTGTAGGATTTTTTACCGAAAAAGCGTCAGGATTATGAGTAAGCTCAAATAAATTTCCAGTCCTACGCAACATATGGTTTAGCGAAAAATGATGAAAAGTATGAAATAGTACTTGTTCTTACTATTTACAAGCATTTCAAGAAAAATAGACAGCTGAAAATGGGAATATCGTCCATAAGTGGAGTAATTGCAATTGAAGAAAGGAATTTTTATGCACTAGGCTACTACAAGGATTTGCATTCAACATTTCTATTTGAAATCGATGAATTATTCGGTAATGGTCAAAATACTGATTTCCTTGTGCACGTGAACCGGTTACTGTAAGACATTAGAAACTATTGATTTATCCAATTTTCGTCATATGATGTTTTGACTTTTAATTATGACCTATTGACGCCTGATCTTATAAAGAACTGCATGTGAATTGAACTGAACCTGTAGGCACCGATGATCGTAAAAACCATCATCGTTGTGTGTACTGTCCACTGACTATCGAAAATTTTTTTATCACTTCGAGAGATTTAGCTCAATGAACGACACTGTGCCTGGTAAATGATAGATACTGTAGGATTTCGTACCCAGCGAAAATGTTACAAACAGGTGTGATAAAATAAAACCAATGAACTGACATCTACTAGACATCGAGTAATACATGCGGAATAAATCGGAAAACTAGCAATTTTGACATTATCATCCAACAGTAGGTAGATATATAGACCCACTTTTGGATTTAATAGTGCATGATGTATTTGATTGTGATGGATGATCAGACGTCACTATGCACATGCCACCGTGAAAACTCTCAGAACGAAGTAATCATTTTTCCTGAAAATTGTCGTATTCAGTTTCGAGGAGGGCAAGTTTTCAATAAAAATGTACGCATATTTTCATATCTTCGTTGAAAACTGTAATTTTCTTATTTCACAAAAACCATGAACTGATTTTCCATACTGGGGATCAACTGCCACATTTTCCCAAAGCAAATATGTACGACTATAGTAGGGTGTCAGAAACGACAAAAATCGTGAGGATAATTTATAAGGAGTCGTTCCAATTTTGATTATTAAATGATATAGTTTTAAAGCACATTTAAAAAACTAATTATCGCCTAAATTGGAACCCATATTCAGAAAAATTTGATTGCTTTGATTTTTGACCACACTCATTATTCATTGTTGAAAATGCCCTAACAGAAACAAATCATGCAAAAAATTTCGTAAAACTGTTCAAGAACTTTCTGACTAACTTATGGAAAGTGGTTGATCATACGCATTATGCTTTTACGCATTGACCCTATCCCGGGAGCTTTTTCTTTAAGACGCAGATTCTTTTATGATTTTTTAAAATCATTCTATGACTACCGCGATTGTTTTCCTTATCTGTAGTAAGACTACGTATGTCAAAACCTTGACCGCTGCATCAACTATTTCACATACGAGTAATTATAGTATGTGAGCAAAAACAATTATAATTCGCCACATTTGATACATCCAGAATACGAGAGTAGCCACTTGAAAAAAGTGAGCGCTTGGGAAAAATCGAAAATCGTAAATACGACTTCGAAAAAATTTTATCCTCGACTTTCGATAACTATTTCCAAAATACATCGAAAAAATTTTGACATATATCGAAAAAATAAGATGCAAAAAATTTCTAATGTTCGTTTCAACGTGCTTCGAAATTTGTTGCTGATAGGACATCATACAACATTGTAATCAATGAAAAAAATCAAGATGTCATCTTGAAAAAACGTTGAGCCCAACACGAAAAGGCTACAATAGTTTGTTCTTTATATAATATTGTTCTAAATAGAAAAGATACTAAATTAGTGGTGTCGTAAAAAATCGTTTGAACACAAATTTTTCCCCAGAATTTTTTACCCAAAATAGTCGGAGGTTAGTTAATTATGAAATGAGATCGAACACTTGATTTTGTCAAAGGTAGGATCTTGATTTTTTTCAATATGTCATCTTGAAAAAAATTGCGATGCATTTGGAAATGTTGCAATGCTCTTGAAAAGAAAGTCGAACATCGAAAAATTCTTGCATCTTACTTTTTTTGCCATGCATCTTGAAATTTTCGCGATGCATCTCGAAAAAGTATTGTACATCACGTTTGAAGAGGAGATAACGATTTTTTAACTGGTAACGATTTTTTCCAAGTGATCATCAACGAAGTTTCGTTTCCTCAACACTCGAGATATTCGTGTTGGTATTTCTTCTTTTTAATTATCTTTTTTCTTAACTTCATGCATATTGTTTTTTACTTGCACTTTTATGTATTTCTCAAAATTAATATCAGCCTGTGTCAAAAGATAGGCACGAAAGAAAACATGATTGAAAGCTTTCCGCATATGATGATTCCTCGTCAGCCGATTCGCAGACAATGACTTTGTAAGCACAGTTTTTTGGCCAAAAGTTTGTCCAAGCTTTTCACATAAGATCAAGAATAGCTTTGAATTATTTCTCACCCTGTTCGATAGATAGCGCCATGAAAAAATCCCTCATTCCAAAAAAATTTATTTTCTACTTTGTTTCAGCAACATTTTGCTTGGGCAATAAATATAAAATATCATATTTATAGTCTGTTTTTCTTGGAATGCTTCTGAATAATGAAAGTGGAAAGCACGTAGTATTTCAGATTTTCACGATTTCCTGCTAAACAATATATCATATAGGACTGGAAGTTTGTAAGCTTACAGTGTCCGTGCCCCAAAGTGCCATTCTATTTTCGTTTGTGAAATCAGAGAAAAAATCCACAATTTTTGCGTTTATATGCATTCACTGAAATTTTTTCAGGTTTCGAAAAACGAGGAAAATTGGATTTTTGCGTCGTTTCTCGATTTTTCATCAATGAACACGGTTGTGAAATATTATAGCATATTTTGTTCACGTGTTTTTTCTTTTTCGTTTCTGTCACTTATGTATAAATAAATATTACTGTAATGCTTTTATGCTAATCACTGCTGTAGGTATCCATTAAAATGGTGCCTGAAGTCGCATATCAATGAAGTATGCATATAAATAAACTTGCATACAATTGAAGTACTGCCAAAAAGTTTTGTCGATTTTTATGTAAAAAGCTTTTTGTGTCTCATTCATCCAGTTGGCCCTACCATGTTTTGAGCAGTTAGAAAGTCACATGCCTCAGCTCATGAATGTGTAAATGTGCTCAATGTTGAGATGGAAGGTATTCTGCCATTAAAGCTTCCACGAAATTTCTATTACAATTCTTTTCCAATGCAGAAATCTGTGATAAGGAAAAAATATGATAGCAGCTAAATTTTTTCAAAATTTGCAATGTTCTTATGAATGATAACGTTATTTCTAGAAAAAATGGACGAATTAAAAGATAATTTAATTACGTTATTTTTAATGGAATCGGACGAACCGATTGGTAAAATAAACGCCGATATTGTTAACCAAAGGATTTTAACAAATTTTTGCAATGTAAGAAGTACGAATATTAATACAGAATTAATATGTACAGGGCTCAAATGACCATCATGCATGGAGTCACATTTCAAGGTGGCCCTTTTTTCCTAATCTGTATAGTAGTATGTATCTGTGGCACCCTGGTTTTTTTGCAAAAAATTCGCTCATAAATATCTGAAAAAATTTAATATTTAAAAAATGACGAAATAAGTGCACAAGTTTTCGCCCCCTGTTTTTTTTTGTTTGACGGCTAAAATGGCAGTGAAAGATATAGGGTACCTTGCAGTGCTTTCCCAGAGCTATCCATTTGACATATGGGGTTTTCAATATCATTCTTTACGGATATTACAAAATTGTTGTTGTAAAGTCAACGAATTACTGTACAAATCAGTGTAAACTGGAGTGACCCTTTTTCGATCTCACACAATTCGACTCAAGCTTACTGTAAATTATATGGGAACGCTAGTGAAAAGTATCGAAAAATAATTACAGGGGTTGAGGGTCATACTTATATCGAACATTGCCAGAAACTCACTGTGTGGATTTTTCTTTTTTTACACCAAAATTATTATTATATTCGTGAAGTGCACATGCTTTTTTTAATTCATGCTTTGGTTAATTATATCTGCGTGGTATTTCAGGTGGGTCCATCTCGTTTGGCCCACTGTATATCATTTCCCCCACTGTATCATTTCTCACCAAATTATAGGTAGATGTACCATTTCACCCACCTGCCTTACCTGTCAACTTCTTGATTGTCTTGTTTATTCCACTGTATTGTTTCACCCACCATATTCATTGGGTGAAAATAAGTCTTCGATTCGGTTGGAGGTTATAAGACCAAAACCAGGCTGAATTCAGGGTTGGAGTCTGACCTCTGACCTGCCTTTTACAAATGTTGTCACTTAAATGGAATGAGTCAAACGCATACATGTGCAAGGGTCCGCCCCCTGTACCCTCCACCCCCTATATTTCGGAATGTATGGTCAAACGTCGTTTTTTGCTAAAAATAAATGAATGTGATGATTTTTAGCCAAAAAGAATCAATTCTGACTCGAAAATAAAGTTTTACTTTATTAACTAAAACTTACATTGTCTTCCATACTTTGCTCTTGAGGCGAGAGGCACAACCTGTCCGGTCCCTTTCCCCTTCCCATGTATGGTAAAAATCTCATAGTTTGTGTGGTTACTGTATGAGCTAGAATTGCCCAAATGTTTCACTTGTTCTTCTTCATTTCCCGTTCCAGATTCCCAACCATGAAATAATATTTTCCTATTTTTTTGAATCGGTAATTCCATTATTCTACATTTTTTATTTCGTTTTTTGATTGTTTTTTCTACTGTTGCATTTATTGGTTTTCTCTCTTGTGAGATTTTTCATTATTACACATTTACTAACTTAGCCGTCATACTCCTTACTTTTCTCTCCTTTTTTCATCACAAATTCCTTTTTCTTCATTTTTTTCTTTACTTTGCTGTTTGTTTTTTTGTCTTATTTTTCTGCGCTTGTATATTGTTAAATTTCCTTCTAAAATACTTTAAGTAGAATGAATAATACTAACGTGTTCTAAAAAATATTTATAGTTTGCTGCTGAAACTATCAGTTTATGTCATAGAATAACGAAGGAGATTCTTGTGGCTCAAATCGATGGATCATTTAGATTCAATGGTCACTACATCGTCAAAAATTACGAAATTGTTGGACGTAAACCGACCGCAGCTGTGAGCAGCACGGACTGGCTAACATCAACTGCGCTAAATGGAAGAGATGGGAGAGCAAGGTGAAGCATTTTAGTCGAGTTCAACAAAATGATTCAATTTTTCAGCAAAAATTTTTGATTTTTGACCAAAAATTGCGAATTTTTTCTCAAAAAAAATAGTATTTTTTCACATTTTTTGATTTTAAAAAGTGCAGGAGGGGTAGATCGGCTTTTTTCAGAGGCCAGGATGGGGGTATCCAGGGTCTCAGGGGGAAGGTTTACCTCCCCCCTATGTGCATCTATGAGCTTAACTCCATGCTGCTCTTCTCAGCTTTTCCTGTAGTCAGTATTTACCGCACACAACTAACTTGACCCTTGGACTGTATGCAGGTTGTCCGAAAATACCAGTTCTATAGTGAAGGAAGCTCAGAAGCATGAGTCTCATTCAGCACTAAAATGTACACAAGTTGTAATGTTATGTGCAGTCACTTTTTGGACACTCTGTTTCCATGCACATTTTTGGAAAACCCTGATACTTTTAATGAGCAGAAAACGTTTCAGATGAACAGACACGAAGTATAAAGTACAAGTATATATTACACGTTTCAGAGGAACAGACACGAAGTATAAAGTACGAGTATATATTTCAGACCACCAGCCCCTCCAAATTTTCGTGGAACAATACCAGGTGTGCCACAAGTTGGCATTCCACCACCAGCTGTTCGTGCACCAAATACTCGTCCAAAGGCTTGCACACTTTCCTTCCAGTGTGGCCGGCTTACTGCCAAAGGTAAAATTACAAGTCTGGCAGTGCCAGAAGAAATAAATTTGATGTTAACCGATGACGAACTAAATGTTCCAACAATCAACGAAAAATTATCGGCCGAGATTCATCAGATCGATGGTAGGCAAAGCAATCAGCCACAGTGTGATTACATTGTGTGTACTTCTCGTGGGGCATCTATTAAAGATTCAACTGCCACTAAAGGTAAAATATGTTTAGTTAACTGGAGTAGTTGTCTATTGATCAGAAGAGCATCTGCGCAAAATCAAAATAATGCATGTTTTGACACCAAAAAACAGCTGCATGCAGAAATTGGGTCATAAGAAGAGATTCATGGCGAAAAGTTTTCAGAGAGGGGGTGGTTGAAGACCGAAAAATTTTTAGCCAAAATTCCATTTTGGCGAACCTGATTTTGTCTCTGCTATATATGCCATGTTTTTAGAAAAGTCATTTTGGATCAACAAAAAGCACAATTCAAAAATTCTATGGGCCTTACCAAGAAACTCATACAATGATTATGGTCAAGAAAGCAGTGATGCGGACGGGTCGAGATGTTCATCTGCAACGTTAGACGAAGTTCATCATGAGGTTAAACGGGTTCGATTGGAGCTTTTGACCACTTCGCCAGGGTTTTCTGGTGAGATCATATTGTAATCAAATTTTAAGATGATTCGGCTTTTTATTTCCAAAATCTAAGTTTGCATACATGGGTGCATTCTGTGGGTGACCAATCAAGAGAAAATTATTTCCATACATTTTCACTTTTCTAATCTTCTTTCTGTTTTCTTTTTTGTGTCATATGCCTTAGCATTTTTGTTGTTTTTGTTTTCTTTCTTTCACTTACTTCTTTTTCCTTTTCTCTTTTTCTTTTTCTTTTTCCGTTTCTTTCTCTTCATACTTCTCCATTAAGAAATCCATTAAGAAGAAGTATGGATTTACTTTCAAGCAAAGAGAGTATTTTTATCTTTGTTTTTTCAGATCTTTTGAGAATTGCTAAAGACGAATTTTCGTGCACAGTGTGCAAAGAAGTCATTGTTGAGCCCGTTTTTTGCAAGACGTGTAAAAAAATCGTCACGTGCAAGATTTGCTTCAATTGTTGGTGGTCCAGCCGTAATACATGTTGTCTATGCCGAGCCGATGGGGAATCAGTCGTCGAAGTTTTGGGAATGGAGACTTTTGGCAAGAAAATGCGCTCGCTGATGAACCCTGATCTATTAGACAACAATTGATATTTTGTTGTTTTTTTTGTTATCATTGTAATGGGTAACTGTTGTTAGTTTTAATAAATTTGAGCATTGAAAGTGCTTATCATTCTCTTGTCATATGTCGACTGTCTCATTGTCCCAACCAATGAATTGTCGAAGAAATCTATCTTTAAGGCTTCTGATAACCTGATATAATTTTATTATAATTTTCTTCTTCCTTTTCCTCTTTTCATTTCTGATTTCCCTTTTACCCCTTAATTAATACTTTTCTCTTCATTTTTTCTTTTCTATTCCATCATTACCACTTCTTTTTCCATTCATTTCCATCTATGTATTATTCTTCCTTTTAATTTTTTCTCTTCTGTCTGTTTATCCCTCTTCCATATTGTGTTTTCCTATTTTTCTATCATTTATTGATGATTAAGTTATTACTTACATTTACTACATTTAGTGATTTAGTTTAGTGATGAGCAACTACCCAAAACTCAAATTTCCACTTTGATATTGAAGAAAAGAAAAGAAAAGAAAAGAAAAGAAAAGAAAAGAAAAGAAAAGAAAAGAAAAGAAAAGAAAAGAAAAGAAAAGAAAAGAAAAGAAAAGAAAAGAAAAGAAAAGAAAAGAAAAGAAAAGAAAAGAAAAGAAAAGAAAAGAAAAGAAAAGAAAAGAAAAGAAAAGAAAAGAAAAGAAAAGAAAAGAAAAGAAAAGAAAAGAAAAGAAAAGAAAAGAAAAGAAAAGAAAAGAAAAGAAAAGAAAAGAAAAGAAAAGAAAAGAAAAGAAAAGAAAAGAAAAGAAAAGAAAAGAAAAGAAAAGAAAAGAAAAGAAAAGAAAAGAAAAGAAAAGAAAAGAAAAGAAAAGAAAAGAAAAGAAAAGAAAAGAAAAGAAAAGAAAAGAAAAGAAAAGAAAAGAAAAGAAAAGAAAAGAAAAGAAAAGAAAAGAAAAGAAAAGAAAAGAAAAGAAAAGAAAAGAAAAGAAAAGAAAAGGAAAGAAAAAGAAAGAACTGCTCATTTTTAGTCCATATTATTTACTCGTATATAGAGAAGTGCAAATTTTTATGGTGCATTTACGAATCTATTACATAACTGTTCTGATATATATATATATATATATATATATATATATATGCAACAATACAGATCTTTGTAAAGGCAAATAATTGTGGTTAACAGTACAACTAAATAAATAGGGTATGTTAAAATCTGGAAAATAATGTATCATTTGCGTCCAAAAATTTTCATGTCTTTGTCTTGCCAAATGCCTCGCCCCTTGCAGCAAATCAACGCTGACATCATGTTCCTCTGTTAGCCTGCCACCAGCCTTCCGGTACATTTGTGCTGCTTGAGTGGTACTTGGCGTTTCTATAGGCACTGCTCGATTGCTGGCTATATGTGACGAGGGACTACCATGACCTTGGAAAAAAGAAAACAAATATGATATTTCAATCACTAAATGTGAGTCTAGTATTTACCTGGAATAATGTGAGCATTCCATGCACCGACGGCCAAACTTGAACCATAAGCAGCAATTTGACGAATAAGATATCCAATGGAAAATAAATGGTGTGGAATAGTACGATCAGCTAATTCTCGTATTTCAAGATCCACTAAACAATGCTTCATTGGGCAATTGACACGGTTATTTAATTCGAGCCACCACCATTCAACTCTGCTGTTCTGTACAAAAAAAGAAAGTTATACAAAGTGTGATACATAATAAAAAATCAAGTAAGCCATCACCTTAGTTGAGGGAACCTGGGCAAAAGGGGCTCTTCTCGACCTACGTTCAGACGTCTGGGAAAGGTACTTCTGCATAAACAAAGTGAGAAAAAATTCACGTCCACTATCGACAATAACTTTTTCAAAAAGTCCATAAGCATCAATTGTTGATCTGCAAGTAAAATTGTTCTGATCAAATAGTAAATCATAATAATAGTGAATGCAAATTGTACATACTTGAATATATCCCTGTAAATAGTGATATTATTCTTTTCCGGCATAACCGTACAATCTGTAATAAAAAATGAAGCACCGTCCAATGCTGTAACGTAGACCACACCATAAATTTCCAGCTAAACAGAAAATTGGTCCCTGGTCACCAAATTCATGCATTTTTGGCAGAAAAGAGCATTTTCAATCAGATTTGAAATGTGTTAACATGAAAATTTATGATCAGCATTGTGTAGAGCCACACCGAGCTGATACGACTTTGGGCATGCATGTTTAACTGGGAGCTCAAAGGTGTCAAATTCCACTGGGAGGTCAAAAGTTTAACTGGAAGGTCAAAGGTGTCAAATGCCAACCTAAAAAGTCAACTAGGTGGTCAAAGTGGGCCAAAGGTCAACTGGGAGGTCAAAAGTTAACTGGGAAGTCAAAGGTCAACTAGGAGGTCAAAAGTTAACTGAGAAGTCAAAGGTCAACTGGAAGATTAAAGTTCAACTGGGAGGTCAAAGGGGTCAACCTTTTTCCCAGTCAAGCTGTAAACCAGGGGCCACTCACTAATATGACACGTGGCCGTAGTGGGACATATATTTTTAATTTAGTGGTTGTCGAGGGGCATGGCTGGCCCAGTGTGTACACCTATATTTTCATAAAATAATTCAGCTCTACTTATGTACCCCACCTTCGGTCCTTTTCTCACATGCCCTGAGGCATGTACCAAGAACGTGAACTTCTCACATCAGCAGCCCCTTTCGATCACTAATAGTAAGTTGATCCTTTGTTGTGAACTCAATTCGGATCATTGATGGATCAAATTTTTGATGAAATATACAGGGTTGCTAAAAAAAAAACAACCGTTTTCAGTCATCAATTAAATTTTTTTCCACTGAGTACTTTGCAAAGCCAATAGTATCATTGAAATAGTATCATTGGATAGGCTTGCTTTTTCTGTACAAGTTAACATGTTTTTGCTTTCCCATAAATTAATTTTGAAAAACGTTAACAATATCCAGATTTTTACGCGAATGAACATTTGCATCTTAATGTCATTTAACTAGATAAATATTCCATATTTTTCCCCAAATTTCGCCCCCTCCAAAAAAATCTTTTTTGTTCCAGTTCCAATGAGAAATCATTTCCTTGCTTCGTCACAAAATTTTGATTTCACAAAAATACATTATTTCGTAGTGCTATGGGCAGAGAAAAACACGACCAGTAAAAAAATTTTTATTAACGAGTTTTCTTTGAGCCACCCTGTCTAATTGACTTGTATAGCTGACCTTAACTGTATAACTGACCTTGTAACTGACCTTATCAACTGACCTTATTGATGACAACAAAATGTAAATAAAATTACTTTTTCATTTTGATCCATATGCAAATCGTAACCAAAATACGGTGCATGGTAGCTTTGAGGAACTGGTTTTGGACTCCTTGCTGGCGATTTGCGTAGTATTCTGGTTGCACAGCTTGCAGCGCTTCGGAAACACGGTTTTTGCCAACTTGAAGACCAAATCAGTATTGCAGGAAGCCTTTCATCATCTTCCGACCATATGTTCCACCAACCTATGTAATATGAACTTTTCTCAATCAATTAAAAATTTCCGCATGATACTTATGAGTTATACCTTTACAAAAGCACTAAAAATTATTCGAATTTTTGAAAGTTTTCCACAACTAATTTGCTTTTGCTGTTATTTTATCATTTAAAATTCACTTTATGTGGCATATTTTATGAAGGCGAAAGAAACAATATCACATCTAATAGGATGTAGTATGGAAAATTACAAGGAAAAGAGTGGCCAGAAAATTTGCATTCGAGTGGGATTCGTGATGTTACATAGGTATGTGCTTACTTCAGTAACGGCCTGATTTACTGCTAAGTTAACTTCTTCTTGGGAAATTTTCCCACGGGAACGTATGTCATGCTCAGTACAAAAACGTTTGACATTCCTTTCGGAGAGACCACGAACATCTGGGTATGTAATCTGCAAGTGACTGATAACATCCTTAATTTGAAATTTTCGATTTTCAACCAAATCGCGAATGTAGTCTGGTTCAAGCCACTCAATATGGGACATTCTACAACATGATATAAATTGATCAACACTAGTTAATTAATGAGCTGATTATCATTGCAGGTCACAATACTCAAACACATGCCATAATTGAAACTTTTTTCACGTATATGCAAATCAGTTTTTCAGCCATGAAAAAACAAAATATTTCAAAATTTCAAAATGCAATTTCATGAAAATCATGAAAAAACAAAGCAAAAGAAAAAGCATGCAATTTGAATATTCTTTCTCGTGATAAAAGGGGAGCTATCAAGTGAATTAGAGAAAAAAAGTA
This sequence comes from Romanomermis culicivorax, assembly GCA_963922205.1. Classification (NCBI taxonomy): domain Eukaryota; kingdom Metazoa; phylum Nematoda; class Enoplea; order Mermithida; family Mermithidae; genus Romanomermis; species Romanomermis culicivorax. The sequence continues at coordinate 222,055 of CAWUHX010000299.1, read as the reverse complement.
GCTAATACAGACTTATAAAAAGAGAAATTAAATGAAATGAAAAAATCGCCCGCTAGCTAAAAAACAATGAAAAAGGTATAGAGATGATGTAAAATGAAAGCAGGGTGCCCCAAAATATGTCCTGTGTTTGACCCACGCCATAATTGCTGAAATTATTTTCTTTCAGTTTCTGGCATAATGTGGTAGTTTCAGGACCCCTTTTTTATAAGGACTAACCATTTTGTACATGATTTTTATAAGAACTAACCCCCCTCTGCTAAATGACTTTATTTAAAAAACGAATAAAAAACTATTGCTTCCTAGAAGCAGTTGCAGAAACAGCTTTTGCTCGCCTTGACATCAAATAATACAGATTATTAACTGTATACAGAAAATTGGAACTGTGAACTTTTCTGTGGTACCCTGTATATGAGGAAAATCCTAGCGTAGCATACAAGTAATACTAAATAAAAAAATTATGAATTATTAAAAACAAACAAAATCAATGATTGATGGGAAATACGAGTACATGTACGTACGAGTATGTTAAATTACGAGTATGAAAAGACGGCAACATGAATGCAATATTTTAACAAAGTTATCTGAAAGACATGCATGATTCGTTATTATTTGTGTGCTGCATTGATATGCGACTTTCAGGCACCATTTTAATGGATACCTACAGCATTTTTCGAAACCTGAAAAAATTTCCATGATTGCATATAAACGCAAAAATTGTGGATTTTTTCTCTGATTTCACAAACGAAAATAGAATGGCACTTTGGGGCACGGACATTACTGACCCAACCTTTAACAATTTTTCGAGTGAAAAATTTTATGGTAAAGAGCTGTATTTCAACGATTTTGATGACAGTGTCGCTTCTCGATTTGGAAGCATTTTATAGAAAACAGACTATACATCCTTATTTATACGAAACGAAAAATTTCTGTGCCGATGGTCGTGGATACGGTGTCGATATATTCCAATTTTTCAAACGAGACCGGCGCGCAGAAAAGAAAAAGATTTCGGCCTACAATGCACGTTTATTGTCTGCTCACCGATTTCAACGGATTATTTTGCTTCTCAAGGGTCATTTGAAAATGGGTAGACTATAGATCGTTTATCCTCACAAAATTTCAGTCTTGAGGCATTGATTTTTATAGGAAAATCGAAAAATATGAAATAACAATTGTTTTTTAGAAACGTGCGAAAAACAAGTTAAGCATTTGTGATCAAATTCTCCAAGAAAGGTACCGAAAAGCGTGAATAAACGTACCGAAAAAATGGATTTCGCAGGGAAATTGAAACTTTTAACTCAAGGAACTTTATGTTGTTGAAAAACATATATCTGTGGGAAATAGAAACACATCTTATATTTTAAAGAGTAGTATAAATGCGATCCATTTTTTGAGGCATCCTGCATAAGTAAGAGTCAATTGAATAATGATGAGCCACTTCCGATCTTAGAGACGTATTGATCATCAGGTGTATGTGCTGACAGGTAGCACTAAATCCAATCGTTTTCAAATGGAATACTCAAAAACCGAATATCAAATATATTCGTCATAGAACTTTTTACAGGAGATTCATTCTTGCGAATCTATAGAAAAGCAGCGCATAATCTACTGTAGTCAGGATTGTGATAATTTTTCACTTTCAGAGCGCAGAGTTTTTTGCACCAGCAACCGAATTTCGGGCTGTGCAACCAAATCTTTTGTGCCAAGTTTCACTGTGCAACTTGAGGCCTGACTGCTCTCTTGATTAGGTTATAGGGTTTCCTGTCCGGAGATGCAATTTTATTCGTTCTAAAATGGAAAAAAGTGAAAATTTTCCAGCGCGCTTCGCGCCGGGTTTCAATTCATCTAATTTACAGTCTTGTAATGATGTTTTCTTATAGTTTTTTATATTATTCTAGTGCGCGGTTAAAAAATGTCATTCTAATTAGTGCTTATAGGTTCTAATGATCAACATATTATGGATAAATTTTTGATCTTGTATTGTTTTTCGACGAATTTGTTTAAAACTAACATTTTTCTCGGTCATTTTCTCAAAATCTTTTTGTGATCTTCATAAAAATTTTGACTTTCATGTGATTAAAACATTTTGAGCGTAATGCTAGAAATCCTTGCCGGTTGATAGTCGCTTGCCTAGTCTTTGTATTTTAGTTTGTCCGACCAAAAATTCATTAAATTCACTGAGAAATCAAACTCATTTTCCAGCGTTCAAATTCATTTTCCAGCGTTCTAGAATTTTGAAATTCAGGAAAATTTTTCGGCGCTATGCGCCGAACAAATTATTCTAGTCTAGCCATATTAATTTTTTTAATTTCTTCCCAAAACTCAAAAAATTGGGTTTTAAAAGCTTAAAACACCGACGCTGCGCATCGAATAAAATACAAGAAAACTAGTTTAGGATGTTTTTTTCGATAAAATCAAGCAAATTTATTGATTCTAGAGTGAGCAATCAAAAATTTATCTGTGCAACCAAAAATTTTTTCCAAGTTGCACATTGCAACCTGGCCTGTGCAAAAAAAAACCCTGCCCGAGCGATCATTCCGAAAATGTGAGGAAGTTTTATCCTGTGCGCATGGGCGAAGTGACACCGTGGGAGACTTTGATCGCCATAGTAATTTGATATCAAAGGTCCGTTTTTTGACACTTTTTTGTTATTCCCTAGAGAACAACACAATTTGGTGAGAAACGGTCTTGTCATGAGGTTATACAACCATTGATTGTTGACTGATCAAATTGTGAGAGCAAAAAAAATGATTTTTTCGATGAACAAAAATTTATTCATGTAACCATTTATATGCAACGAATATGTGGGTTACTTTTTTCAACAACACGAAATCATTAAATCAGATTTTCAGCATCTTGGTAGAAACAATCCGTGTATAAATTACTATCAAATTATAAAATTACTACCAAAAAGTCTTTTTGTAAACCTTCATTGAAGTTTTTCTACCAATTTACTATCCCCAACCAGATAAGGATTCCAGAGTGGTGAACCATATTCCAGAATAGGGAGAGCATAGAATTTGAAAGCCCTGATTTTCAATTCATTGAAGTTAGAGTGAAAACATTTTAAAATCAAATTTGCCACCCTAGATGCCTTTTTAACCACATAATTACAGTGGGAAGTTGCTGACAAATTTTCATTGAACATAACAGCAAGGTCCTTCATCCCTGAAATATTAGGAATCAGAAAACCGTTTCTATAATACTCGACTTTGGGGTTATAACTCCCAAGATGCAAAATAGAGCATTTTCCCAGAGAAATAGATAATTGCCATTTCAATGACCGTTCATAAACTTTGAAAAGATCTCCTTGTAGTACTTTAGCATTTTCTGTAGCATTGAATATTTTTACATCATCAGCAAAAAGATAAATTTCACTGCTAATACCATCAAATATACCTTTTATGAAAATTAAGAACAATGTTGGTCCCAATACGCTACCCTGAAGAGAAGCAATTGCCAATTTTTACCTGTTGAGTCCTATTAAATAAAAAACTATGTAACCACCTCAATAAAAAACCAGATATGCCATAGGAAGCTAATTTTCCGACCAATTTTTCATGAGAAACAGTATCAAATGCCTCTTGAAAATCGGTATAAATTGAGTCTGTTGCTACTTTTTTATCCAAATTTTTAGCCCATAATGTCAGACCTATATTAGAATATGCCTCAGTAGTAATACTAATCTCAAGCAGGATATGAAAAGAGTTGAGAAAGTTCAGCCGAGATTCACTAAGAGAATACTAGGTTATGATACTACATTATCTTATGATGAACGTTTGAACCACCTGGGTTTAGAGCAGTGTTTTTTTGTACTTTAAAAATGAAACGGTCCAGAGTACAAACGAAGGGCTTCGTTTGTACCGGTACAAACGAAAATTTTTGGACATAAAAATTTTTTGTTACTCAACAGCTGTCAGTATTCAGTATCAATGAACTTTGTAGGACTTGTTTGTTATGCGTCCACATCGAAAACGACAAACTAGCAGCTGTGGCATAATAATAAAAGCTTTTTGTGGAGTATTTCACTAGTGCATGTTATGTGCCTCATTGATCAAGTGTTTTGTGTGTCTGAATTTGTAGCCTTCTTATGTGTCTCCTGGAAATAGCCAACATATTCATATTTCACAGCATGTTTGTTGCATTTTATAACAATGAATCCTTTTTTCAGCAATTTTTCACAAATTTTGGAGTACAAATGGTTTTTGAGAGGTCGTTTGTACCAGTACAAGTGGACCGAGTACAAAAAAAACACTGGTTTAGAGCGATTAGACCTATGACAGCTTCGTTTTGATCTTACAATGGTTTATAATATTGTTCATTTCAATGGTTTGCCAATTGATAACTTTTATTCTAACCATGCCAATAACTCGTTAAAACTGGTGTATTGTAAATATCCCATGATTTGTTGAAATATGAATTCTGTAGTCGGGTAATCCGAGCTTGGAATTCACGTGATGAAAGTACTGTAAATGCTATTAGCACAAAAAATTTTTCTGATAGACTTAAAAGGGTAAATCTGATACCTTTCTTAGAAGGGTAACTTGATTCGCTAATTTCTTTAGCTGTTATGCCTTCCATGTATATTTATTCCTTCTATTTACTAGAGATGTATCGGGTACCCAGCAGCGATCGACCGGGCTCAAAATTCTACTGGGCCCGGGCTTCGATAATTTACCGGGCCCGGGTCCGGGCCCGGGCTTATTACCTAATATGTATTTAACATAATATATGCATTTAATATTTATCTAAAAGCGGAATCGAAAATTAAGTTTGAATGAACGTTTATTTTAAAAATCGGAATTGACTAAATATAGAAATAAGAAAAACGAAAAAAACATGTTCAACACATGTACCCAAAATATGAAATCACATAAAAATGCCATGCTATATTTTGAAAGTACAACAAACAAAATGAAAAAAAGACGAAAAGTATACAAAAGCAAAAACGATTTGAAAAATGCGAACAAACAATGAAAAGAATTTTTTCAATACGAACTTTTGCGACTATTGTATTTGAGAAAAACTAATTTATTGACGTTGCTCTTGACTGCCTGAATCATATTTCTGTCTTTTTTGAAATGCAACAGATAACGCCAATTGCTGCGTAGGCCATTGAGCCGATATTTCTGTTACGTCTTCATCAGTCCGTTTCGATGAAACAGATGATTCGTGATTCTGGATTTTTTGTTCGCCTTTCTTTTCCTGTGTGGCTTTCTCATATTCTTTGAAGCTTCCACTGTGAGCAGATTTAAGATGCCGAATCAGTGAACCATTGCCCCACTTTGAAGCCAAAAGTCCACTGCCTCACGAAAGGCATATCTTGCAAATTTTTCAAATTGCCATCGATCGATCGTTGGATTTTAAATCGAAGAACATCCACAAAGCAGATGACATATTATCAATAAAAATATACAAGTTGATTAAGCTTTAAATAAAAATAGGTTTATGTAAAAGTAAAATCAGATGACTTCATAAAACAATCTTAAACAAAATTAAATATAAAAAGTGAAAACGCAAACAGGAAAGAGAAGATGAAAACCTTTTTTACGATATTTACAATATTTATTTGCCGAAATTCAATTGTAAACATTTTATTGTAATTAACGCAGATTGACAGTATATAAAATGAACGGAACAACTTTAATGTTACACACCGTTTATTCCATTTTACGAGAAATCAAAAAATAGCATGCAAAATTTTGAGCCCGATACCCGGTAATATTTGGACCGGGCCCAGTTGTGCCATGACCGGCCCGGGCCGGGCCTGGGTACCTGGTCAATCGCTGGTACCCAGACCCGAAACGAGACCCAAAATTACCCGACCACTTTGTTGGACCCGGACCCAATATTCTCCAAATTTTGGACCCGGACCTGATATTCTTAAAATTTTGGACCCAGACCCGATGAAATTGTCACAATTCTGATTCGGGTGTGATGTTTAAAATAATCATTCAGCTGAAATCAAATACCCATGTTAAAGAATGTGATGAAACATCAATTAACTAATGAAATATGAAAATTAACAAATCAACACTTAATTGTTTAGATCATCTTAAGACTGACTTAGATTTAAAATCTACAGCACCCAAGTTTTATTTCATAAATAGTTTTCAGCCACTTTCCTTGTAGTCATCGTCTTTTCAATCTTGATTTTTATTCATAGTATTAATCTAAGGATCAAAAATTAAATTATAGAGACGCTTACTCACTAATATTTAGGGATGGGCCGGGTATCTGGATCCGATCCGAATCCGCTGTTGTCAATGATTAAGATCCGGATCTTTATTCATTATTATTCACATAAAATTTTGCTGTATTAGAAAACGCTGAAAATTTTCTGGCGCTTCACGCCGGATTTTTTGGATCCGCTGAACAAAATTTTTCAAGATCCGGATCCGGATCTGCTGTCGCCAAAAAAAGTCGATCCGGCCCATCCCTACTAATATTTCACGACAGATTAGTGACTCGAATCAGTTTATTGTGTCTCAACCAGGGTTATTTTTTCCGCACAGTGTGGACTTGTTTTGGGCTGTGCGGAAAATTTTTTGAGCATTTTCCGCACAGAACGGAAATTTTTTTGGGCGTTTCTGCTGCTGGCATTGATGAAAAGGTGCATTTTGGTGCAATTTATATGGTCAAAATCTTGAATTTTTCCGGCGCTCCGCGCCGGCAAAGAAAATAATTCATAGTATTAACTACAATTTAGCTGAAGCACAGCCAAAAAGAAGTTTACTTTGATTTCTCGGTTGTCCCTGATTGTTTCCATCAATCTTATAATGTCTCTGATAGAGTGGGTAAAACTCGTCACTTTGTAGTGCGAATTGGAATTTTCATACGAATTTGCTGATTTTTCCCACATTTCTCCACACATTTATTTAATACCATCATTTTTCTAAGAAAAATCTAAACCGAAAGTATTACAAATCATCTGTAGAATACCTTTTCCAACATTTCAGTAGCTCCTTTGTTCAAAAATTCTCTGGTGTGACGCATCGGAAGTTAAGTGTGCATGGTTTTCATGATTTGAAGTTCCTCATCCCATTCATCAATTAGTAATCTTCAATATTAGGTTCGGATTTTGTTGAAAATTGAGATTTAATATTGATCTTCATGAATTCTTTCTCAGATGGACAAAAAATCGAATTAAATGTTAATTGGATAATAATATTTGACCTTCGGAGTGTCGTGCTCGAGCCGAATCCAATGAATAAAAATCGGTACGAGGCAACAGGAAATCTTGATCTATTAGAACACACAAAAATGCACTTTTTCAAGTTCTCAGACTTTTCCACATTTCCCAGGCGTAATTTTTTCCTGTGACCTTCCAGGTTTTCCACTGAGTACACTGATACGTCCTAAAAAATGTCTAGACTCTTGAGTTAACTTGGGAGATTGCATTCTGTCCATTTTTTACTAGATGAATTTACTATGCATCTGATTCCCTACCCTCGTTTGGCATGGCAATCATCAAAACGATTGGGGAACCAACCAACTTTTTGGGCTGGCTGGTACCAGATGAACCAATAGGGTTTGTCCAGGTATGTAGACTAGATATCCGGACACTGTTTTTTTCGCCAAATCGGTGTTTTTGGCGAAAAAAATTGGGAATGCGAAACAAATTTTATGCTCTTTCGTCAAATGGCGAAAAATTAGGATTTTTAAGTCGGAAAGATGTATTCTTCTGGTGCATCTTAGAAGGTCAGAACCCTAAAATTTCCTCGCTAGTATTACTTTGATCATTGCTTGCTATAATCTAGCCCGAGCATACATGTAATTAGGGGAAATTGCTATGGGACCCCCCCAGAAATCGTGGCATAGCTATAGAATCGGGGACCCGTACTTTCTGCAGCAACGGTTAAGCATATACGGTTAGTAAAGGAGGCGTGGTTAAATATCCGCTAGTCTGGTTCTATTTTTAGCGCACTTTTTCCTTTGCGTAACATAACACTTTTTGCAGGCTCTTTATAGATTGCGTATCTCGCAATTTTTGCGTGCTTTTTATTGATTATGGAATTTAATTGCAACAAAATTATGAAATTTAATAAATCTCAATTCGTCACAAACAATTTCAAATTCGAATTTTCAAATGCTGATCTATACTGCCTTCAGTAAGATAATTCTGTCAATTTTTTAGACCATTAAATTTCTTTTTTCAAATGAATGAATCTATAGTCTGTTTTTCTTGAAATGTTTCTAAATAATGACAGCGGAAAGGAAGTCGGCTCAGATTTTCACTTCACGATTTTCTGATAAGCAATAGACCATATAGGAGTGGAAATTTGTGAGCATACTGACCTAACCATACGTGCACAGCATAGAAATTCTGCTGGGGGCAGCCAGGACAGGGGGTGGAATACAAATTTTTTTTCGTTCTTGATGATGAAAAAAGATCTTAGATAGGTTTAATAACATTCAACCAGCATATTCTTCAACTTATATTAGTTAGACATGTAAAATTATTTGCTTAGACTGCACTTTTATAAAGTTTTAATGTTACTTTTTCGGAATCAAGTATGCTTTGTTTAGAAAAAAATTTTAAACTGCAGCATCATTCCCATTTTTATGACGACTTTCTGTTCCCTCTTGCTCATTTTCGTTCGTCATCTTCACTATCATTGATGGGGTGGTCAAATCTGCTGGGGGTCAGCAAGAATCTGCAGTGGGTCAAAACCCCAACCCCCCACGTGCATGTGAGGACCTAACCTTAAACAATTTTTTGAGTGAAAAATTTTACAGTAAGAGCCCTATGTAAAGAATTTGACGACAGTACTGATTTGTGCCACTTTTCTATTTGGAAGCATTTTATAAAAAACAGACTTTAAATAATGTTTTGTAAAGTTCTGAAATCGTGCAGGAAATTCTTGCAGGCCGAAACGGGTACGGTTAGTCATGCCGTAGGAAAGTAAAAAACAAAAAGTATGAAAAGAAAAGCATCTGCATAACGTTGAAGATTATTGGAAACGTGTCAAAGCTAATTTTTAAAGAATGAATGAAACAAAAGTTGGTTTTGTCGAAGGTTATCTGGAAGAATTTATGTAGAGGGAGTCGTTCGGCCCTACTTTAGATTTGGCTTTTGAAAATTCACTGAAACAAACAAACGAAAAACAACCGTGTTAATGTGAAATTTGGAGATTAAAAGTTTGATTTTTGCGTAAGTTTTGTGAACGCAGCTCTTTGGTGTACGAATCTGGGACATGATAAAAATGTCACCGCTGAAAATAGAACCAGACGGGCCGATATTTAACCACGCCCCCTTTACTAACCGTATATGCTCAACCGTTGCTGTAGAAAGTACGGGTCCCCGATTCTATAGTTATGCTGAAATTGTCGACCATATGGCTAGCCATTGGGCGACCGCCCCCAGTATTTTCCAATTCTATGGCTAGCCATGTGGTAGCCGTAGGAACCCCCACACTTTTGGTCAGAAAAATACTGAAAAATGTCAATTTTTGAACAAAAAATGGTCAAAAATGTGAATTTTCTGGGTGCTTCGCGCCATGAATACATTTTTTCGGTCTTTTTAGAAAAAATTTCCAATTTTTTGAACTATTTTTGGGACTTTTTTCGTGAAAAAAATCGATTTTTTCCCTTGAGAGACCCCTCCCCCCAAAATTGTAGGAACTGACCCCCGGCCCAAAAAAAGTCGCCCGACGTCCACCCAGACCTCGGGGCTCCATTACATGTATGAGCCCGAGGGCGACCGTAAGCATCTCTACTTTACTTACTAGTAGTGATCGACCGGAGCCCCGGCCTCCGACAAATCTGGCCTATTTTCTGACCTCTGGGCCGGATGTACTCTCAAAAGTGGCCGGAGGGCGGAGGTTTTTATCAGGTTCATTCTGATATTATAAATGATTAATCACATATTTGTTTTACAGCAGTGTTTTTTTTCTGCACAGTTCAGAGTTTTTAGGCTTCGTGCAGACCTTTTTTTGTGATTTGTGCATTGGTGCAGAATTTTTTGTCATGGTTTTTTAGTCATCATCATATATACTCTTCTATAATGTACCAATCATTGATTCTGGACTTTTAAAATCAATTATTTTTCTTATTTTATGGCTCTAAAATGTCTAGTCAAAAACTATAAATTCGTTCATGAATCATACATTCAACTTGCTTTTTTCCTTTATTCACTATTATAGTGTTGTAACAGGCACTGTTTTTTCCCCAAATCGTGCTTTGGGGGGGGGGGGATTCGGAAAAGGAAAAAAAAATTTGGGCTCTTCCCCCATTTGAGGAAGAAAATTTTGGGATGGGATACAGAAAAGATGCATTCTGGTGCATTTTAGACGGTCAGTATCTCAGAATTTTCCGGTGATTCTGGCCGATTATAACTTTGATAATCATTATTATGTATAACCTAGCTCAGGCTTTTAGCATGTCTACCTTCACTTCTCACTTAATCTATAATATTTTTCATCTTCCTAAACGAATTATCTCATGTTTTAATTGGTAATCTTCAATATTTTATTTTTATATTTAATGAATATTAAAATTTTTTACTTGACTCATTTTTTGGAAAAATTCAATACGTTAATTCTTTCACCTTGCCATGTTCTTCAACCAACTACCCTCCAATTAACTCAAGGAATGAAGCTGACAGCAGTAGCAGTCAAAGTAAAAGTACTAGTAGTGATGATGAACTCAGTTCGTCTGGAAATGAATGATGTAGTTGGGAAAATAAATTAATGATGAAGTTCAAATTCAGGTACTACATTTGTAACACTATGTGTTATTATGCCTCCGGCTCCGGAGGTAAATGTTCTTCTGGCTCTGGCTGGAGGTAAAATTGGACGTCCGGTTGATCACCACTTACTAGTTTGCATTCAATAGTTGTCACCACCAATAGAATGTCTCATCTCGTGATTAATCAGTTTATCTATGATGTTGAGATTGAGACGAAGCCGTCCTATAAGTCTGATCGTTCAAAACCCAGGTGGTTCAAACGTTCATCATAAGATAATGTAGTATCATAACCTAGTATTCTCTTAGTGAATCTCCAATGAACTTTCTCAACTCTTTTGATATCTTGCTTGAGATTAGAATTCCAAACTACTGTGGCATATTCTAATATAGGTCTAACATAAGCAGGGCCGTGCGCAGGATTTTTTCATGGGGGGGGGGCGGACTAAATTTTTTTACTGAATAGCCCAGAACACCCCATGGGGGGTATAGGGGGGTATTACCCCGGTTTTAGATTTGGAAATTCATTTACTACCCGCATAAAAACAGCTCACTATAGCAAAAAATTTTGGTAGACCTCATTTTCTCCTTTGAGGTTATAGTAATTCGAGAAAAATTGCACAATGTGTGCTTGAGAGGAATTACTCACTGGTCTTTTTGACACATTTACTGAGCAAATGATGATTGGAAAGTATGTAACTTCTGTGCCATATAGCGATTTTTAGGAAAGGATATCAGCACATTAATATATATACTACTTGTAGGAAATCATTATATATATAATTGGGAGATCAAATAATGACTTATGTATATGTGATTTATCAAAAAATCGCCCCTTGGGAAGAAAAACATTATGTTCTTAAAATCCTCCCTCTTCATGCTCTCCTTTCCTTTTTCCCGCTTTTGCGTTGGGTCTTCTGTGCCCATATGGTTACCCAAGCTGTTTCATACTTTCCTGCTATGAGTTGAGACGTAGGAGGTCCGTTGACGTGGATCAGTGGTAGGTATCTGATTTCAGACTCGTGTTCATAATCTAATGTGGTTGATAATCTAAAGCTAGGGATGCAACGAGTACTCAGACTCGAGACTCGGTATTACTCGGTATTTTTCCAGACTCGGACTCGGACTTGAATAAAAAATTTTTCCAGACTCGGACTCGGACTCGAATAAGTTTTTTTGCCAGACTCGGACTCGGACTCGAACTCGAATAAAATGTGTATCAGACTCGGAGTTTTTACTCAAAAATGTAAATTTTTTTGAAAATTTTAGTTTAGTAAACTCAATTTATCACCAATTTTATTTTAGTTTGCAAAACTTAACAGACCAACGTTGCATAGATGGCTATATTTCGATCAAAGTCAGATTGTATTTCAAAAACAAAAGTTTTTCGCATAAATCCCCAGCCAGACGAGAGCGCAGATCATTGTAAACCAATCCTGCGCTGCTGAAGAGCTGCTCCGATGGGACACTCGTTGGGGGCGCAGCTAGGAACCGGCGAGCAAGTGTACTAAGCAAAGGAAACCGTTGCTTATTTTCCAACCACCATTGTAGCTTGTCTTCTTGAACAGGGATACGCCGTAGTGCAAAATAGTCGTTCAATTCCTGTAGTAAAAATTCACAAAATGTAAATTCACAAAAATGTAACTTTCCAAAAAGAATCTGTTCCTAGTTTTATAGTCCTTCATACATTTTCAGTGCAGTTTCATCAATTATAGTGCTAAAAACGAATCTCTTATAATTTAGAATGTAAAACAAATGTGTTAGGGCATGTACATGTATGTTATGTTTTATGTGTATTCTAGTTAATGTTTTTACCTATCTATATAATTGGACTCGGGACTCGGATTCGTTATTACTCGTCATTTTTCCAGACTCGGACTCGGATAAATTTTTTTTGCAGACTCGGACTCGGATTAGGATAAATTTTTTTGACAGACTCGGACTCGGATAAATTTTTTTGACAGACTCGGACTCGGACTCGTATAACTGAAAATCCCAGACTCGTTGCATCCCTAACTAAAGTCACATTCGGCATCAGCACTTCCAATTGGAAGCACTGTTACAACCCTTATCAGCGATGGAATAAGCTCATACTCCTGAAGATGCTGGTTCAAATAATGTTTTCAAAAGTATGTTGTGCCCGATTCTCGAAATGTGCAAGAATCAGTTGACAGGACAATGTTCAAAGTACGATTATTCTCTGCACGACTATTCTCTGCGTATAATTAGTGCATTCAAGTTGCATGATTGAGAGCTGGAAAAAAGGGGGTGGAAATAGTAAATGGTGTTTTACCGTAAAAAGGGTAAAGTGGGGACATTAATCATTTCTGTAAAGTGCACCACCCCCTCCGCTGAAAAGTTGGGAGCAAAAAAAGGGCACGGTATATTTCAAGTATACTACCCTTACAACTTACGATTTTACCCCTACCTAAATTTTTGACCTTGGGGACCTCTGGAATAGCCCCAAAAAATGTTGATTTTACGCGATACACTGTGTGCATGCTGCCTCAACGGAGGGGGCGGCCGCCCTCCCGCCCCTCCCCTTGTGCACGGCTCTGAACATAAGTAATGAAAGCCTTTGTAAGTAAGTACATTTTTATTTCTACTGGAGAAACTACGAGGTATCAAATTTGCAGTGAAAGAACCTTTCCGGAAAATATAGGTACGGTGAGCAGGATTAGATAGTGCACCAGTAATTGTAACACCTAGATCTATAAGTTGTGTTGTACTTGGTATATTACTGTCATCATGATAGTAATTTATACGCGGATTATTTTTTACCGTGATGCAGAACATTGAATTTATTGAATGCTATACTCAATCTATTTTCTTCGGACCAAAGGTCAATTTTGTTTTGGTCAGATTGTAAAATCACTGTGTTGCCTGATTGGTTAAAAATTGTGAGGTCATCTGCAAAAAGAACCAATTCACTATTAAGATGTAGTTTACACAAGTCATTTATCCAGATCAAAAATAGGCTAGGTCCTAGGACCCTATCCCGGGGCACTCCACCGGTTACTGGCAATGGCTTTGAGATGGCACACTTAACTTTAACTCTTTGGGTATGGCTGTTCAAGATAGAAGAAATCCAACTAAAACAGACTCTGAGGATACCGATCTTTATCAACTTCTGAATAAGAATGTCAAGATGAGCTACAGTGTCATTCGATATTTGATCAATTTTTTCAGCATATATTTTGCAATTCAAATATCTTTTGCGTATAAAAATAAATTCAGAGTTCTGAATTATGAGTGAACTCGATGCTTTGCGGCTGGAAGCCGAACAGCTCAAAAACCAAATTCGTGAGGCTCGCAAGGCGGCCAACGATACGACATTGAGCGCTGTGGCTGCTAACATGGAACCGATCGGTAGAGTTTTGATGAGAACAAGACGCACGTTGAGAGGTCACTTAGCCAAAATTTACGCCATGCATTGGTCAACCGACAGTCGAAACTTAGTTTCCGCCAGTCAAGACGGGAAGTTAATTGTTTGGGATACTTATTCTACTAATAAAGTAAGTCGTACTCGATAATAAAAAAAATCATAGGTTTTTATTTTGAATTGATTAACTGCCTCTAATTATCATCTCTTTAGAATTTAAATATTTCGTTTTTTATTTAGGTTCATGCTATACCATTGCGAAGTTCCTGGGTTATGACTTGCGCATACGCACCGAGCGGAAATTTCGTTGCTTGCGGCGGTTTAGATAACATTTGTAGCATTTATTCTTTGAAAACAAGAGAAGGAAACGTTAGGGTATCTCGGGAGTTACCTGGGCATACGGGATACTTATCTTGTTGTAAATTTATCGACGACAATCAGATTGTAACGTCAAGCGGGGACATGACTTGGTGAGTAATGAAATTTAAGCTTACTTTTCGACGGCTGCAGATAGCTTCTTGGATACAACAAATTCAAGAATATCGCTAGCTTGCATCTGCATAGTCTAGATTACACTATTTGTGGGTTTACTTTTTACCATCAGAATTCAAGATCCAGTTCATACACAGTCTGAGAAGCTTGGGATTACCAGAGGATTTTTTTCTTCTGGGAAACCTATGAACCTGGGAAAGTCAGGGGATTTTGGATAAAGTTGAGAAGCAATTGCAAAATTTTTCTGAAATTATGTAATCAGCCACATAGAAAGCAGAAAAAGAGTGAAAAAACTTCCTCTACTCAAGCATTCTCAAATCCAAACAATCAATTGCATTATCAATGAATCTTACATCAAGGACCTTAAGTTCGTATTAATCATTAGCTAAAGATTAAGAAATTGTAATATAATTTTCGCTTTACAAAATATCCCAGTGCTGGGCGTCTAATCAAAAAATCGAAATTACTCTGTCAGGATTCATCATTTTCAAATGAGCCTTGTAATGCAAAAGTGCAGCCAAATCCGTAGTACGGTAATCCATCACAACGCCAATATTATCGCTGTTGAAGTTGTTATCTTGACCACACATGTTCTGGGGGGAGATTTCTGGGTTGAGTAACCCCGGCAGAATTCTCGCTGACCCTCAGAATTTTCATTTTTGCGGTTTTTATACCATGAAATGTAGAGGTAGATTTTCTTTCAAATACATGTTTCAAATAAATATACTAAGCATACTATGATTTTAAAAGAGTTCAGTGCTCGTTAAAGACTTAATCATATGAAGACTTACAAATTTCGTGCAAAAATGTTGAAAATTATTAGAAAAAAAGATTTTTTTCGCTGTAATTGGAAGATCACTCTGAGAAACATCTAAAAAAGCAATTTTAAAGCATTCTGGCTAGTTCTGAGTTCTGAGCTTTTTCCAAAAAAGTTGGGTCTGACTCTGACCCTCAATTGTACGTCTTGACTGCTACACAGTCAATAAGAGAAAAAAGGCGGTCGCGTTCTCACTTTGTTTATTAGTTGCATGAGCATCTTCTTTCTTTCCGACGCTCATTTGGAAAAGATGGACTATAGCATGATGAGTTGTCACGATCTTCAAATATATAGACTTTTGGTATCTTGAATTTTCACGAGAATTATTGCAGACTGTATGATGCCAGCTACTGGTCTAAAATTAACTATTTGTGTGTTGGATTGACTTTTGATTAGAAAATATGTAAAGCATTTCTTAATTTAAACAGAAAAAACACGGGAATTACTTTTGAATAAACTGAGAAAGTCAGGGGATTCAGTTTTAGAGAATCTGTAAGAACCCTGAAGATCATACGCATAATTCAAATGGAGTAATATTGGTCGGAAGTTGGAAAATTCACTAAAATAGTGTGATGTTCAGCTAAATTCAGCTCATTTTAATACAATTTGTCTTTGCATTGTCAGCCAATAACATAAGCCGTACTTAGTATTTTTGTCGTTTTGGCTAATCATGTGATCTCTCCGTGGGCTAGAAAGGAAGCTTTCACCCATGTATATTTTAAACAAAAGTTCGGATGAGCATCGTAAAAGTGCAAAATTGAGCAACGTGGAAATGGAAATATTAACAGAAGATGATATTTTTCGATTCCGTTTTTTACAACTTCATCGTTTCAGCGCTTTATGGGATATCGAAACTGGTCAGCAATGCACGTGCTTTTCTGGTCATACAGGCGATGTTATGTCACTCTCTTTGTCGCCCGATTCGCGCACGTTCGTCAGTGGCGCTTGCGACGCGTCGGCCAAATTGTGGGATATCCGGGACGGCATGTGCAAACAAACTTTCCCTGGACACGAATCAGATATTAATGCGGTCACTTTCTTTCCAAAGTAGATTACATATTAGGATTTTTACTTGATTAAGTATTTTTTGAGTAGGTTTTGCTTTCTTATAGAGCGTAAGGTTTTTTAAAAAACTCACTTTAATTGAAATAGATTTTAGGTTCTGATTGTACAGTCTGGCAAACTTGACAGAGTCTTTAGACATGATTTCTGAGAGATCCGACCTTGTGTCACATTGACCTATGATAGGTTAAAAATTAATAATATTTTAAATTGAGATATTTTGAGTGGTTTTACGCGATGAGTATCATGGGAGCATTAATTACCCATGGAAGTCGAACTTCGCATAGTTACGGTACTCCCAAGTTTATAATTTTCACATTTTTTGGCATTTTTCGGTCTGTATACGTGTTTACAAATATAACAGCTGAGAATTGACGTGACAATGTAGCTAAATATTCACTACATACAGAAGTCTATAGAAATGAAGAAAAAATTCTGCGGCATAGTATGCGAAGGTTCCCGGAAAGGGTTCTAATGACTTTCTTTTTTCCACCTCTTTTGGTACTTCAAAATAAAAAAACAAAATAAAAATTGCTTCATATAAAATTATAGAGAATTGGCTCCTCTATATAATGATTGTTTTACTATAGAGTTATGTCTTTTCTACGCTTTGATATTTTGTTTCACGTGTACGTGTACACAACGTGAAGTGCGTAAAAATTAGAAAAAATCTGAGGTTTAGGCTACTTTACTATCATACAAAATAGATACCACAACAGTACCTACTCAGCATATAAAACTACACAATATACCTGATTTTCGGGTATGATTATTTTCTAATTTATCTAGTCAAGGTCGAACTGCTCAGAAACTGTGTCTTAATACTTTGACAGTCCCGAGAAATGTTGCATTAATTTTGCACCTGGTGGTAAAAAATACAATTGTTTCGAAAATTTATTGTATTCCATTTGAATTTTTAAACTCAAAATTCACATAGTCACTGTTTTTTCACATTTGCACTAAAATGTGGAAAAAATCTGGAATGGGGAAAAATTTTTAGAGGTCTTTTCACAAATGTAGAAAAAATTTAGGGCTTTCATATTTTTATTTATTACCAAGCTCAGGCGCGGCTTTTAGCATGTCCACCTTCACTCACCACTTAATCTCTAATAGTTTTCATCATCTTAAACGTATTATCTCATGTTTTAACTGGTAATCTTCAATATTCTTTCTTGATATTTGACGAATAGGCACAATTTTCGAGAAAGATCAACACGCCAACTTTCTAAACTTTTTGAAGCGATTGTTCCTTTTTCAACATAAAATGAATTCAAAAGCTTCATGAAAATAGTTTTCAAAAATTCCTGCTTCTCTTACTCACATCTTTTCGCCAAATTTATGAAATTACATAATTTACTATCGGTATAAAATACTGGTTTTGAATAAATTATAATAAATTACTGTTTTTTGAAATTTTTTAAATGATAAAGTTGTAGAACTTACGATTTTTGAACACAAAAATCAAATCTAATTTTCGAGATATATGTTCAAAAAATTGATTGAATGCTTTAAAAAGCTCGAAAACACTTGAATAAAGCGTCTATGAACATTTTTATGCGAAGAAACGCGTTTAGAAAATAGAGGCAAAATTTTTTAAAAATTTAAACGAAGATATTGAACAAATTTGTCGTTTATGAGTATGACCATGATGGAGTGAGTAATAATACTGTAGGCTCAGTATCATTGCTAATCACACTCATGGTCCTGCATTTTCAGTGTCGAAAAACACTGTTTCATAAGTTTAGTCTCAAAAAATTAATGACAACTTGGTACATAGGTACCTAATTTAAACACGATAATGTTAAATGTCGCAACCGCTACATATATAAAGCATGTAAAAATTTTCTACAACCACAATGTGGAAAATATTTTAGGGTCTTTCCACAAATGTTGAAAGATAGTCGGGGTAAAAACAGTGCATATAGTTCAAAATGTCGAAGCGTTCTCAACGTCACCATGGGTGATAAGAAATATGTTTCTTGTCATTTAATTATTTCTTCAATTGATTGCTCACATCTTCAGATTCGGTAATTGTTACCTCCGACGGTTTTCCGATCAAAATAAATTAGTTTGTGATCGAATTATTTTAATCCTGAGTTTTGAGCATACATGTCACAGCGCCCTTGCGCTAGTGTGTCAGTGCCTGTATTTAGAGAAAGGAGGTAAGTCAATATAAAAGATTTTTTCACATTTTTTGATCGAAATTGTTCATTTATGGCCCGCAACGTTTTTCTCTGATAATTGTGGGGGTTCGAACAGCTGCCCCTGTTTGCGTGCGCTCAGGTATCTTGTCTTTCGGTTGCTGCTAGAAAAGTCGCCGATACGATGTTATGTTATGACCCTTGGCTAGGAGTTCTCATATCGCTTCACTTCACACCAATCATATTTATGGTTTTGAGGAAATTCATTTTTTCGTTTTTCAGCGGCTACGCTTTCGCTACCGGTTCGGATGACGCCACGTGCCGCTTATTCGACATACGCGCTGATCAAGAATTGGCCATGTATTCGCATGACAACATCATTTGCGGCATAACGAGCGTGGCGTTCAGCAAATCCGGCCGTTTCCTATTTGCCGGCTATGATGATTTCAATTGCAATGTTTGGGACAGCATGCGCCAAGAACGCAGCGGCGTACTAGCTGGCCACGACAACCGCGTCAGTTGTTTGGGTGTCACGGACGACGGTATGGCCGTGGCAACCGGCTCGTGGGATAGTTTTTTGAAAATCTGGAATTGAGCAAAATTTTACGAAGCGCACAATACAACATTTTTGACCGTACAGTAAGGCTGATCGATGTTTGATCTTTCTGAACTTTATTGGATAAATTTGTTTTTGTCATAAATGAATCATGAAAGTGTCTATGAATTTGTGAACTATCAGTTGCACGCGCATTTCATTTTTTCCAAAAATACATATGTCTATATTTTTTTCATTGGAGTTTCTTTACTCCGAGAATCATAAAATTTTTTATTCTGTGATTAAATTACAACTATCCGAATCAAAAGGTGTGGGACCTTGCTGTCAGTTTTCATTCTATGATTCGTCTTTCTCCTTCCCTATTTGCGGGTAGAAAATTTCTGAATAAAATTATCATTTTTGGTTATCGGAATTTTCCCCCAGGAATGATCCAATTTTTATCTAGCAGTAATTTTCCTAAAGTCTGGCCTGACAGAGTTGATCTTCTTCCGATGTTTCCTCTATATCACTTGATTATGTCAAAATCGATTCACTGTCACAAAAAGCGCGTAGTTCACTGTTTAAAATTTCGGCATTGGCATCCGACATTTAATGATACAAGAAAAAATCGAATCATATTTCTCTATTTTTTCGATTATGTACGAAAAATCGTGCAAAATTTGCTTATATCGCAAAACCGTGTTCCTTCATGTATATTTTCTAATTTCGGCGACGTTTATTAGCTTTATTTTTCTCGCGTCTAGTAGCTAAGTGTGTATGATAACAAAAGTTAACTGTTTTTCCGTATAAAAACGTAAAAATTACAGCACTATTCCGCTATTTTCTGCTTTTTATGTCATACGATTCTTGATTTTCTCTCTTCTGTACATACTGGAACTGTTTATTGTACTCTGGTTAAATCGATGTACATTTGAATTTTGTTTGGAACCTTTCTTTTCCGTAAATTTTTTTAAGACTTGCCTGCCATTGTAAGTTGCTTCACTACATTATGAATGCTTTTACACGCGAGTAAGATTTTCACGATCATTCTAAAAACAACCGTTTTATATTAATTAGCTGATTGACCAGAAAATATTTCTTTTGTAGTTTAGCGTCCTTTTTGTATTCTATTTTTGAACGTTTTCCATGTCGTTACAGTAATCGGCTGATTCGTCGAGCAAAATTTTCTTTTGTTTTTAAGTTTGTGTGCGTACTATTTATTATATTGCTGCACATGTGCCGTGGATTTTTGTCGTGTTTGAGAATAAAATTTTGCTAAAAATTGACCAACATCCACTTCTCGCTGATTTTCTGTTTATTTTTATTATTCTGTCGATATCATACGCGTGTTTTGCATTTTATTCATTTCAAAAGGTTATGCACGGCGTGGCCAAAGTAGCCTTAGATGAATTCCAAAGACGAGACGAAGAAACTAAACGCAAGAAGAAAATTGAAGTGTATTTGAATATTCGCGATAAAATATTTTCGAAAACGCAGAATGGTAATTTATACTTTTAGGATCACTAATTTTCCGTCTTAACTTGTAATTTTTTCATGTCCAGGTTCTTTCGATTTGGACGGATTACGATACACCGCCGAATTATTGTCAAAAAATCCCGATATTTACTCGTTGTGGAATTATAGGAAGAGAACTCTATCAAAATTGAAAGAAAATCATTGCCCGCACACGGATTATGCGGAAAATGATCAGAAAAAGTCTAGCTTCGATAATTTGTGCAAACGGTGAGTTTGTTTCAGATCAGTTTCAGATGTCCGACATTTTCGAAAAATGGTCGGGCGACTGCCGTTTAACTGATGGTCGCTTTACTCTAATCTCACTCAAAATTCCCCCTTTTCATGGATATTAGCACTATAATTTGAATGTGCCATTTTAGTATGACAATCATTCGATTGAGATGGAAGATTGATGATTCGGATTCGCATTTTCAGTAAAATTTGATAAATGTTGTTCATGACGATAAACTACTTACGAGGGAACGTTTTCCGGTGGAAATTCTAGTATGCAATAAGTTATAGTGTATTCGATTGTCCGAAGCGAGCTGAGTCGTGTCACATATCGAAATATTTTTGATCTCATTGGCTATACGTGCTTAACCCATTTTCTCCTTCAGTAAAGTGTTGTAATTAATTATTCGTCATGTCAGACCCGTACCCAGGAATTTTTTTGGATGGGGAGGGGAATTCCAGAAAATGTTTAACATAGACGAAAATCGACTTGGTGAGGTCGGGTAGCTGCCGAATGTCATGCTAAGAGATTCAGAATGACGTGCCTACGAGCCTCCTGATAGGCTTTGGGACGAAACTCCAGTAAAAATCGACTTTTAACTGCTTCAGGCTCATAAAATCTCCGAAAATGAATGAATAAAAAATTATCTATTCAAATTGAACGAAGTGGTAATACGTGTGTCATATTCTGAAAATGAAGCTGCACACCGTTTTTCCTCGAAGATTTTTTCCACATGAGATTAATACCCTAAATTTTTTTCCTCATTTTCCAAATATTCAGCATTTTTAAGAACGTTTATAATGTGTGTTGAAGGGCTTCCTGGGTGGCGCCGTAGCTGTCCCACCATTGGCCAATGTCGGGGTAGGTGTAACCATCCCGACCAGGGCTCAACAACGTGGATTGGCTAAATCATCAATCCTACGGGTGGAATGTTGTATGTTGCCATACAACATCCCTCCCCCCTTGGAGCAACAGGGGGGCCCCCTGGTACGGTCACCAGTGTTGTAGGGCTTCCTGGGTGGCGCCGTAGCTGTCCCACCATTGGCCAATGTCGGGGTAGGTGTAACCATCCCGACCAGGGCTCAACAAAAATGGCCGGGTTCGGAACCCGTGGATTGGCTAAATCATCAATCCTACGGGTGGAATGTTGTATGTTGCCATACAACATGTGGCCGCGAATCTTTTTTCTCTATTTTAGGAGGATACCAAAACATTCTGATGTTTAAGGAGTCAGTAACCCGCAAAAATGAAAAAGAGATAGGGAAAATTCTAATCTGGAAAGTCACATTGGGGTACGTCTACACCTACCAGAATTTTTTGCAAACCAAATGTTAAACATGCTTTCTGGGTAAATCGAGGTAGCTGATTTCAAATCTAATGTCAAAAATATCATTTAATCCAAGGTCAAAAGTTATAGTGACCTTTGGCTTAGATTAACAACTAATCAAAATTAATCTTGGAAAAAACTTACAAACAAAATCTGGCCAAATTGAGGTTGCTATTTTCAAATTCATTACTAAAAATTCAAGCGTGATAAAGAACGTTGTAAAACGCAGCAGAACAAAGACAGTGTAAGCCTACACTAGAGAGGAACCCAGGACAATTCAATTTCGTTGTATGTTCCTCGTTAGCTTTTCATGTTATAAGATTTTGTTGATTATGTCGGATGTGTGGACTGCATATGGAAACATTTCAAATTGTTTGAAATTCAACTACATACATATGGCTGTAAACCACACCAAAAATTTCCTAGACCCGATGACTGGCGCCCACACTCACTCAGCGCATCCAAGAAACGCACTGGGGTCACGTGAAAACTAACATTTTGCATAATTAAAATATGCGGAACATCACCAAATTTGTTGCCTAGTGATTTAGCTGCATATTGGTGGCATGGACGTCATAAAGAGATATTTTGCGTGATATAGCTGCTCATTTCCCATTAATCTGAATTAATGTGTTGTTATATATAGATGTTTAAAGTAAAAGAGTTGAATTATAGTGTAAATTTCATATTTAAGTCGTACTATAACATTTCAAATTGACATTGAGTTCATATGATGAGATATTGTTTTTAAATTTTTTTCCAAGATTAATTTTGATAAGTTGTTAATCTAGGCCGATGGTCACTATAACTTTTGACCTTGGGGTCAAATGACATTTTTGACATTAGATTTGAAATCAGTGGCCTCAATTTATCCAGAAAATATGTTTAAAGTTTTGTTTGCAAAAAATTTTGGTACGGTGTTGACGTACTTTCTAATACCTTAATGTTCTACAACAGTTGAAAGCATATTAACGATAGGTTTCTCATAAATTCATCGACTATTAACGTTTCTGTGATTCTGATTATGAATATCGAATTTCATGAGTTTCTTGTTCTGGCGCGTAGCGCCTGAAAAACTTTTAGGGTTTTACATTCTAAAACGCTGAAAAATGAATCTATGCAACAGACCTTGCTGAATAAAAGCTCTAAATTCTCAGTCTAGAATGATGTCTTCAATCTTCATCTCTTTTAAATGCAAAGGTTCACGTTGAAAACGTTTGAAATGTTCCAAGCCAGCTGGAAAAAAATTCATAGGATTGATCAAAAATCTCAATTTTCGACAAAATATTTGACGGATAAAAAAGTGGTAAGGTAATTCAATTGATAGAAACTGTTGAAGGTTAATTAGTAAGTAGAAGTATATATGCTAACGGCTGTGCCTGATAGAAAATAATTACTTAAATAACTCTTGGACCGCCGCGAAGTGCCGGAAAATTTTGAAATTTTGGCCTTCTAAAGTACACCGTAATGCATCTTTTCGGTTGACGCTGCGTTATCAGGCAGGCTAAAAATTGTTTGTTCGATTCCATTTCAGGGGAGGGGGAAATCTCCCCCCCCCCATTCCTTTCTAGTTACGGGCCTGATCATGATAAAACTGGAAATTGTAGATTATTTTGAAAACAGATAGGTTTAACACGTCTGGCTGCACCCTATTTTTCAAATTTATTTTCACTCCAAAAAATTCCATATAATTTTCAGGTTTAACACCACTTTTATTTTTTGAAATTAAATTTGAAATCAATTGTCGTTTTTAATCTGAACCAATGCAATGGAAGGTTATGAAATGTTGTCGCAATTCGTTATTTATGTGTAAGTGAAAGAGCTAATCATAGATGTTGGGCACCCTGTTGATGCCAATTCGTGTGGGGAAATCGACATGCAAATCGACGAAAGGGACGACCAGCGGCGCAGACATTTGCATAGAATGGAGCGCCAAAGAAAGAACGAAAGTGATAGTGAAAATCATTGTTTAAGTAAGTTTATCCCTGAGGGGATTCCTTGTCTCAGCTAGGAGACTGCGGAGGTCCTTGGTAAGGCCCCCGTATTTAGAACAAAGTTTATCTTTGTTGTTGTAGGTCTGGGGATAACCGGACTGTTGCACTATCACCGAGGCTTAGCCAAGGGATCAGTTCTAACAGGTCAGTTCAGACCCAATCTTTTCTTACGCCTCTTAAGGAAAGACCTGCACAACATAAACTTCCCGTTATTGTTCGCTTAATCCAGCGGTAAAATCGTTGATGTGACGAATGAATTTTTCCGGATGAGTGTCAAACGAAATTACCATCTGTGAAGTAGACAAGATAGGTTATTGAACTTTTTAAAGCTTGAGTCAAACTTCTAAAAGCCGTTTTATTGTTACATTTGTATAGTCCTTACATGGCTAACAGAATTGCCAGCTTTATATTAGCTAAATTTTTTCAAATGATGGAAAGAAATGCAACAGAGGCCAAAGTTGGAATTATTTTCACATTCGGATAGATATTTCCGAAGTGTAACGCCAATTTTAATAGAAAAAGAGGGAATATTGGAGGTAGTACCATAAGAACCCCCAGATATCTTCGGCCATATGGCTAGCCGTAGGGTCATCCCCTCAGGATTTGCCAATCGTATGGCTAGGCATATGGTTGCCATTGGAATCCCCGTACTGTTGGTCGAAAAAACTGAAAATTGTCAATTGTGATACAAAAAGGTTCATATTTGAACAGAAACCGTCAAAAATATCAGTTTTTGCCGTTCCCTAATCAGCACATTATTCTAATTATTTGCTACTTGATTTCAATAGATCTTTTTCCTGTGAAAAAAATCTGGAAAACTGACTTGGAAAGCCTGGAGAAGTCGGAATTTAATTTTGGAAAAATGCTTGACACTCTGATACCTGATTTCAACAATTACGGTACGTTATACAAACATGTCGGAAATTGCCCTTAATAAAGCACTTAGAGACCTAAAAATGACTTTTGATGCTTATGAATTGACCTCTCATGGCTTCCGATCTAATGCTGTTCAAACTTCGGTGAAATTCAGCCTCATAGGGAGAATATTATAAGTGGGAAGTTGATCGAATGAACAATATTACGGTTCGCAAAAAGACCTTTCGAATGAATGTTTTTTTAATTTCTCACGTGTCATTGATTGCTGAGTAGGTATAAGCAGACTTACCACTATGAAATACATTTACGTAAGTTTTAGTGTAAATAAGGCACTTTGAAAGGAACGACCAGTGTAACATTGCTCAGCATTGTTTTGGTCATCGAATGCACTATAGCACGAAAAATTACATAATTTCGACTAGAAAACATTCCCTCGTTAGATCTCAACATTTTATTCAATGTATATTTGTGTTGTTTTATATCAGTTGCAGCTCCTGAACCACTTTCTAAATCTAATTTTAGTGTCTCTTTCAGCGAGTTAGAATTAACAGAAACTTGCCTCCAAAAGAATCCGAAATCTTACGGCGCCTGGCATCACCGTTTTTGGGTTATCAGCCGTTGTATAGATAAGATAAATATCGACTTTAAATGTGAAGTCAAACGTTGCGATGCGCTCTTGTTGCTGGACGGTCGAAATTTCCATTGTTGGGATTATTGGCGTTTACTGTGCAATTTTTTCGACGTATCGACCTACGATCGCTTAATTTATACAAAAAGCAAGATAGATTACAATTTTAGCAATTATTCGGCTTGGCATTGTCGAGCCAACTTACTATTGAACGATATAAAGGCTAAAAATTATCGACAAATAAATGTCGAAACGTATAAATTTGAATCGAAACTAGTATTAGAAGGCATTTTTACCGACGTCAGAGATCAAAGCGCTTTTTTCTACAAAATTTGGCTTTTAAATTTGATCGATAGCCGACGCCGCGATCTTTCGATTACTAAGGTAGACGTCGAAGATGATAGTTTAACAATTTATTTTAATGATCATGTTAACATAAAATCAGATTCGATCGTTTTCCGTGTTGGTAATGATTATCGATCAAACTTTGACTGGAAGGCTGAAGACGGCAGTCGGTGCTTTAAAATTTGGACGTGTAAAAGTAACGACGCCTTATTAATGCACGATTCAGACACTTTTGAAATCAATTGGCTGGTTCAGAATAGGAATTTGGAATTCCATATGAACAGAAATAGAATTATTACTGGTAGTCGAGACTTTGTACCAGTGAATGAAATTGGTTGTACTGTTACGGAGGAATTAACCGCTAACGATGAACTACGAGAATGCGTGCGCAGCGAATTAGGTATTCTATCACAGTTGGTCGAGATGGATCCCAACGAAAAGTGGCCCCTTCTGATTTATACATTGGCCTTGCAAAAAGTCGATCGTGAGGTTAGTACTTACAGCGTGTACCGTCAGCTAGTGTGCCGAGCCAATTTTGTATCGTATTCAAATCTGTAAATAGATTTTAATTGAATCGATTTGCTCGTCAAACGAATATGTCAAAGATAACAGTATTTTCAAGTTCTAGCACGAAAAGAAGTGCAGTTGTTTAAGGTACGATGTTTTGTATCCATAGTGAGGAATCAGAAAGTATTTGAACCTCAAAATTAAAATTATTTTACATTTATATTATAAATTTCAATTATTTTTTACTGTTTAAGAAAGTAATTCTGATCGCGTAAATTTTTTGAAACAGTAGGCCTAATCATGGGTTTTTGTCAAACTTTCTTGGAAAGGTTCCATTTGCGGTCGAAAATGATTGGTTATTTTGTCCGGAATCTAGAAAACTGTATAGTCCGGCCGTCACCATTGCTATCGTGTTTATCATGTCTGTATTAAAATTTCAAATTTGTTCAGGTCAATAAAGATCGAATAATTTCCGGCTTAGAGAAATTGAAAACAATCGACCCCATACGTATGCGCTATTACGATTATTTGCGGAATGACTTGGGATTTTTAAACTAGGCTATAATTAGATTATGCACGTTCTCGTCTATATTAAGCATAAATGTTTTGTTTCCCGAATTATCATCAAAATAAATAATTTATTTTCCTGAACTGGTTTTCTGATTTTAATATTTCATGCGTATTAGCAACGTATTCTCATTGATTTCCAATTTTTTTCTATGGGTCCTTATCCGGATCGAATTCGTTTTTGAACAAGTAAAACTATGTTTCTGTAAACTTCATGCGGCAATCTGCCCATTGCTGGGTAATGGTAGAAGTTCTTGCTGGTTGAAGAATCCAAACGTTGGCGTGATTGCCTAGTTTTTGAATTTCGGTTTCCAGTCCTCAGTTCGAAATCCATATTTTTGTTGTTTGCACAAGTTTATGGACCATTTTTGTATTCTGGTTGACGGCACACTCAAGCCAATTGAAATCATCAGCACATTGTCCAGGTATGCTTTCATTTTCTTATCACTGTATGGTAGCAACGGTCCGAAAGCATAACATAATTTATGAATGATAGCTTACTAAAAGATTTTTGAAATAAGCTAATCATATTGTGAACTTGTTGACCGTTAATGTTTATCTGTAATTTCTAGACAGTATCGCTACTTTTGCTATAATAAATATACATTTTGCTTTTGAATTTTTTTGATTATGATAGTCTTCGCAGCAAGGAATGGCTGGTGAGCCGTTAATCCTTTCTAAAGATAGCGGGAGAATTGTAACGTTGAGCATTCACAGCATTGTTCGATCAAAAAATGATCATACTCAGTTAACTGACGGTTGCACAAATCTCCCCACTGAATATTTTATCTTTTTTATGACGATTGTCATTCTAGATTGAAAATATCTCTTCTAATGTGAGAATGAGTCCATTGAGACTGAAAATTGGTGACTTTTTGATAGATTGAACTTGATCCGAATATTCCGCCTTATGACTTTTGAGTGACTTTTAGGAGTTTCAAACTTTAAAAAGTTTAATAACCTGCCCCGCCCACTTCACAAATTGTGTTTTCGTTAGCATTTTAAACTCGCTTCTAAAATATTTTTTTTATGAGAATATTTAGCAACAGGAAAAATGGTAGCTTTGGAGAATATAATATTTACAGTTTTAATGGAATATTCATTCGAAAAAATTCGTTCGATAAATCAATGAATTTCGTGCTGAAATATACGAACAATATGAGGAAGTTCATGAACGGTATTTTCACCGAAAATACATTCAAATAATGAAATGCGATAGTAGCATTTAATAAAGATCACTAATAATGTTCCATTTCATTATCAAAAATCAAGGATGACGATTTCAAAGGATAAAAGTAGTGTGAAACTTACCTTCCTTTTGAATAATGTATAATTTTCAGGTTGGTCATGGATAATTACTTTGTTCAGTGAGAAAATAAGTCAAGCATGTGTAGCTAATGAGATCAAAAGTACTTCAATGCCATTCACCTAATTTAACTTATTGGTGGGGATTGGCCGCCAGCTAGGGCGCACTAATAGGTACATTTGGAGTAAATTCGGTAGTGGTAGACATACATTTTCTATAATCATTATAATTCAAAAGAGGGGAATCATTGCGATTCTGTTTTGATTACTGGCATCAAAATTGTTCAACCAATTCTACTGATAAACAATTTAATGTGGGATTGTCAAAGTACCTTTGTCTAAACTTCGTTACTCATAAGAATGTATAAAACAGATATCAAATTCCATTATTTCTTTGAAATAAAACTTGATTCTTCATGGTAACTAATTTTATTCAATAGATCTCATTTCATTCTCATTATATAATTGACTATATAGCGACATGAATGATCCTCGGTCCCGGGGGGAGGGATAAAAAAGCTTGCTCCGGCCGTTTCCTGCCTTGCAAATGGACCTAGTTTGGTCCATTAGTCTAATGTTAATCCATTTTCCTACTGGTACATTTCTCAGTTTTACGACGAAAATATGTGAAATACCTGTTACCTGCGTCCTAGTAAACAACTAGTTTTGGGTGCAAATACTGATAAGGCTCTAGTTATTTTGTAAACGTTTATACACTACATGTATTAGAAAGCGGCCACAGAAAACGTTCATTTATCTAACCAATGCTATAGTTGTTTTGAGCACATCAAAGGGTAACGATAATTTGGTTAGCTGTTCGAGTCAACCGTTTCAGTAATACCAGCCTTAGACAGGTAACATATTCGGTCACGTGAAAGATTCGTTGTGTGTGCTTTTCTTCCGTCGAAGTTAGCATTGTTTTCGAATTTTCAGAATTTGATTTTCGAATATGACGATTTTGTCGAGGTATTGGTTCAAGATTCGAGCTTGTCTTTTGATTTACATCGTGGGCACGATTTATACGATCAAGCAGTTATTTTGGACAGTGAAAAAGAAAGTCAAACGTCCGAATAATTTATCTTTGGGTTTATTGTCTGATCAAGATTCTCCTCTGGCTTTGATAACGGGTGGCACGAAGGGTACATGTATGGTTAATCTATCAGTGAGCTATGTGACACTGTATTTCTAGCTGGAAACAACAGTTTTTCTACGGTCGCATTTTCAAATTGAACAAAAAATGCTATCCAGGAGCAGAGATTTGAATGAAATGCCGAAAAAACTTTCATGTCAGTTACTTGAAACCAATTATTTCCTGGTCTGGATAGATTTACTTTTTCGTTCGATAACTGTTTCTTGTAACTTTTCAGTTGCAGTTTTGAACTAGTAAGTGCATAAGTTATTATTTGAAGTACTTTTCCTGTCATTTTTTCACATCATATGGCTTAGCATCGTTTCAGTTACTCTGAAATCACCCAAAAATATAGTCTAGCTCTGTCGGGAAAAATTTATTATCATAATTGCAATGAAATTTCAAATTTTCATTCCAGTGGTCTTCCTTAGCCTAAAGCAGTGATTTTGTTATAAGTTTTAGTTCATAAAAGTATTTTATTTTTCGTAGAGGAATGAGATACGAATATCACCGCTGAAAAGTTTATCTTTTTTCACTTCAATCAGTATTAATTTATTTTTTAAGGAATTGGCTATGAACTAGCTAAATTACTGATCGAAAAAGAAAACTTCTCCGTTATACTACTCGCCAGAAATAGGATCGACGGTCAAAGAGCCGTCGAAAGTTTATCCGTCTTATCGTCACCAAATAAGAAGAATTCGACTGTCAAGTTTTTCTCGGTCGATTTAACAAATGTGGACGAAATGAAAGATTTCGTTCGATCGATAAAATCTGAGTATAACAAAATTCACCTGTTGGTCAATAACGCCGGTTTAATGATGACGCCGTTTCAACCGATCAAAAATGAACCATACGAAATTCAGTGGGCGACTAACGTCATTGGAACTATTTTCCTAACGGAAACGTTGTTACCGTTGGTGAAACGAGCCGCGATTGAGGACAATCTGGGACGCATCGTGAATTTGAGTTCATCTTCGATGTTTTCGCATCGTTTGACCATAGAATATTTCAGGTATAGGATAAATAAGATTGATTCTTGCTTTAGATATTTCTTTGATTCACTTCATTAAAACAGCCTGCTTAGAAAAATTGCTGGACTGAAAATTTCAAAAAACTGCTTGCTCGAAGTTTTTCTGAAAACAATTTTTTTACTGAAAGGTTCGGGTTATATTTATTTGATAGCATATCCATAGTTGTCTCTAAACCACGGCTTTTCAGTTCCATATTTTTTTCTGAACTTAAACTTGATTGATCGACTGTATCAGGCAAATCATGCGAATCTTTTACTATAGCAAAGCTATACAATCAGTAATAAAACTAGACGTTGAACCTTTTGTTTCTCACTCGAATCATCACATGTTTGATTATTTTGAACATAGTTGATGTTCTGAGCACTATTTACAGTCTCTGCAAGTTTTCAAAATATTAGATTATAGAAAGAATCAGAAAGTCATAAAATGTCTACTGAATTCAACTATATCTAAATTCTCATTTACCTTGGCGTTTTTTAAAATCGTAAATCAGTTTTTCAGCAGTATTTTCTGAAGAATTTCGATTGAGGAAGCTGTTTCGAAACTCTCTAGGATTGAGGGAGCTGAATTGTTCAAATCAGTCATTACCTCCGAAAATAGAATGAATTTTATACAATCATTTCATTCAATTTTTATACCAAAAGCCCGAATATGTTATTCGCTTTGACTTCTGTAATATAGCACCTGCCAAAGCGAAGCGATCGACTTCTTCTGATTGTATATACTAGTTTCGTCTTTTCTTCTGCTACTTTTTTTATTTTTAATTTATTGTTTTCTTACTGTATTGCATTTTTTCATTTACTATCGAAAAGCCTTTGTCTCAGATCGCCCATCACGGCCGAGCGTTATTCCTCGCATGAGGCCTACGGCAATTCAAAAGTGGCCATCGCATTGTACACAGAGCTTTTGCAACGTAAATTGAATGACGAAAATATTCCCGCCTTATCGACGTATTGCCTACATCCGGGAGTAATCTACACCGATTTGTATCAACATTTGTCTCTGCCGATGCGTCTACTTTTCGGTAATAACGTGATGAAGAATATTCTACGGTCGCAAAAAGACGCCGGTTACGATATGATGTTTTTATGTTTAACCGAAAGTGAACTTTTAACGTCGGGAGCTTATTACGAGAACAATGAGAAGAAGAAAATGGCTGCTGTTGACGAAGAAGTTCGTCTAGATTTCGCCAAATATGTCGAAGAATTACGGAAAAAATTCACTGTTGATATGAATTGAAACGGTTATCAAAATAAGCCGTGATGGTAATTTTGAGCCCATAGAATGCATAAGACTGCTGTAGAAATCTCGAAAATCATTGACTTATTATTAGTTTTCTCACTTTTCGCTTCAAAATGAGCCTAAATCCCCGAGGATTAAATTTTTTTATAAACTGGCGTTATGTCAGAACTAAAATTATCATTCTGTTTTATTTCTCGTTTGTGTGTGAATTATTTAATCTGCTTTTTGACGGAGATCTTAACTTTTTTTCTATTTTTGAAACAGAGTTGATGTCGACTTTTATTACTGTTATTTATATAATATGCGAGTAATTTTCTTTCTCTGGTGAATGGTTTTTCTACTTATTTTCCTTTTTCAACGTCTCAACTTGACACGTGGGCATTATTGTCCACAATCTCGTTAGAATTTATCCGATGTTTAATAAATTATTTATTGAGACTAAGTTTCACCTGCTGATCTCGTGGACGTCACCGAAAATGAATGTCTGGCGATTTTTGTAAGTTTCAATTCCTCATTGGCTTTGTAATATTTTCAGATTCAACCATGAAACCGAGTAAAAATTTGTCCTTAATATTCGTCATCATCTTCCTGCTTTTCGGACAAAACTTATCTAAATCGCATTTTCAATTAATGAAAGATGACGAATCCGAGCTTACTTTCGACGTGAAATCTACGACAATCATTTATCACACGACTGAAACGACTATTCGAAATTTGTCGATGTTAACCAACACGAACAAATTGAAAAAGGTCCCTGTGCAGTTGCAGCTCAGTAATCTTATCACTGTCCGGCGACTAATAAAGAATACTAAAGATGAATTGTACGAAATTATGGTGAGTACTCTCCAGAGTTGCGTAATTTATACTTTACAGCCAAAATTTGATGACAAAAAAACTTCGTACAATCAGTGTACATTAATTTTCTGTATTTATAATCCACTAGTCGTACTAATTAGACTTGAAAATGGGATCACGATTTTATTCTTCAAAACATTTTGAAAGACTTGATATCTATCAGAATGATTTATAAGAAACTAATTTAATGCATAAATGATTTGCTTAAAGCAAGTATGTTCATGAATCGCTTTCTTTCTAATTTCTGAAACGTAACGATCATAATGAATGTTCAATCCTTACAAATACATAATCGATTCTTTATCTTAGATGCACAGTTGTCAACCACATCAGTGCAACGCAAGTCATTACTTGTTCGTCAGAAATGGCGACTGTATTGGCGAAATTTATGAAAACGAAACTCGGAGGAGCAAATCGTGGGATGGGGCTTTGTCGTTCTTATTTTTGCTACAGAATCAGCAAAAAGTTGGTATTTTTTATTTTTCATACCAATCTTTTGGACTGTTTTCTTATGTTTAGTTCGAAAACTTGACCTATCACGTTTCATTCGAGGACGAGGGCAAGGGTATTCACCGCAGAAAAATTCAGCTCGATCAACTTGGTAGACAAGAAAGTATATTACCTGTAAGAATTTTTGTCCGATATTTTCTCAAAAGGATATACGTTAAATTTTTCATTCAGATTTTCAATCAAACGGTGCATTACAAGCAAACTAGCAAATACGTGCTAGAAAAATTTATTATTGAGAGGATTGACGTTGAAGATTCCTTGTCAATTGATGCTCAAAACTTCAAAGCGTTAGATATTGAAATAGTGTGAGGAGGAACTTGAGTTTTTTAAAAAGACGAACATTCTGGAGTTGAATAAGATTTGTTAGTTTTCGATATCAAACAACCAATTTTTTTAGGACGCATTAGGACACTTTTTTGTTTGACATTTAGGACTATCGTCCAACCAACGAAAAAACAAATGAAGTCGAAAGATGAAATTTCATGTGCGTCGAAAAATTTTGATAATTGTCTGGCGATGTTTAAAACTGGTAAGAGAAAATTTCATGTTTTATTCATTGCGAAATGCTTGCTTGTATTCAACAAACCAATCCACAGAATTTTTCTAATCATTGTGATGACACTACTCTAATACGTCTAGAAATTTCAATACTACTGTTTCATGTTCAGAAATTCAAATATTTGATTGCCTGCTTACTAGATTACGCACGTTGTAATGTACAGTCGAACTTATTGTCATGTATTATATTTTCATGATTAGTGATCTTTTCGTCGAAAACCTGATTTTATGTATGATTGTTCAATTTTAGATTTCGGTTACAAAAAATTTACCGATTCGATTGAATCTTACTTTGGTTTTGTTATTGCTATGGTATCAGAAAGTCTTTTGCAAGAGAAAGAGGTAAATTATTTTTCAAAAGTTTACACACTTGTTATGTTACATGTATGTCTTTCGATTTTTTTCCAGGAAAGCAGGCGATGCACGATTGTTAGTAGAAAAGGCTTGAAATCAATATCAGAGTATCGTGATCCCGAATCGACTCGAATTTTTTTAAAAGCTGTTAGTCGAGTTGAACGAGCGTCAGATTCAGATGTTAAATCATGTCTTGAACTTTTCGCGGACGAATATGCGTAAGTCACGACGTCTTTCTTTGTTTTCTAGTGTCGTGTTTTTTCATCTTGATTTAATGGTCAATCTTTGCATGAAAATGAATTCAACGATATGGAAAAATGATCTTTTTACTTTGTAATGCTTTTTAAATCATCCCGTTTTGCAGGCATGGCTTTATGAATATTCTAGCAACGTCTGGCTGCTATAGGTTTTACAAAATTGTGAAAGATTTTACCAGCAATAGAACGAAGGATCTTTGGGACAAATATGTGTCCATGCTTCCTCATGCTTTTTCGGTCGAGAAATTAGTCGTTGAAGATCTGATGGTAAAAAATTATAACAGTATAGTTGTCTCTATGTTTTTTACTTTTCTTTTATCTATTGCCTTTATTTCCTTGATTTTCCATTCTTTCTTTATTTCATTTTCTATTTAGTTTACTTTGCTTTGTTAAGCTTTATTTCGTCTATATTTTCTTCGTTCTTTGAAAATTTAATTTAGAAAATTGTGACCGAATCAGATTTGGACAAGCCTGACATGACTTTACTGTTTTCCGCAGCTTCAATTCTTAAAAGCCAAAGATATATGTTTAAAAAGAGGAAAGAAATGAAAGTACGTTGACTTCAGGTTTTCAGAGCAAATCTCCGTTTGTTTGTTTTTTAGGAATACGAAAATCTCGTGGGTATTTTTTTGGAAAAACTTAAAGACTGTCAGCAAGAATCATGTTATTCGGCATGGTTGAGTAGCCTGGAAAACGTTCCAGTTCCAGAGTTGATAAGTTTCATCGAGCAACGTTTGTGTACAAAATTTGGATATGAAGACGCCTTGCTTAAAATTATGCGTTCGATGAAGTCGGAAGCTTGGAGTAAAAAATCGGTAGGTGTTATGGGTAAGGTGCAGAAAAAAATTTTTGATCGAAAATATTACGACCTTAAGGAATTATACTCAAATGCTGACTAATTTGAATATCAAATCTGAATGGGGAATTTGATGTATGCCTAATAAATGGTTCTTGCCGACTAGAAAAGGAGTTTTCAAATTCCTGAATCGCAAATCGATTGTCTTGTTTAAAAAATTTCTTAAATGAGAATTTTTTTTGAATACCAGCTTCCAAAAAATACATGGATAAATGTTATAAGAAAAACCAAAAACTATAGAAGAATTAAAAATTTTCTAATTTCGTGGAGAACGTTCATCTTCAGAAAATGGCGCAAATTTGAATTTCAATCTTTTTTACACTACCGGAAACGATCTTCTCATTAATAGTCTTTATAGAATGTCGCATTTGCTTTGAATGAGGAATTTTTGTTTAAAACGCAACACTGAGTATCATTTTTCAGAACGTGATTTGAGCGAACATAATGATAATATCCGGATAACTTTATTTTGATGAAAACTTTGCTTATTTTGCTTTCATAAAATACAGTCTTTATGTTCGTTCATCCTGAATGCGCTCAACCGAATGAACTTCTTGAAACTTAGGATTTCAGTGCTAGTTGGTACGCGAGCAGATTTGCAAGTGATTAGTAAAGAAAAGCAAAAAAATTTTAACGCTATTTAACTCAAACTTAGAATCGTTCTTATTAGAATATTACAATTTTCTCAAGGTTCGAACCAATGTACTGTACGGTCATTAATTTATTTCATTTTTCTCTACATTTCAGATACATCAAAAATTGCAATACATTTATTCAAATTTGTGCCCCAAATCGCAAAGTCAGTCGGCTAGGATCATTGCTGCTCAACTTTTGTTGAAAATCACACCCACTAAAGATCTAAAAGATCAATTATTTGGCATGATTCAAACTATGAAGGAAAGTACATCTTCCGGACGCGAAATTTTGGCATCGTTGTTGTCTATAATCAAGGAGCAAGCGACGTACAATCCTAATTTCAAGTAATTTAATGTAAAACATAAGCATAGAATATAAATATCAATTTTTTGATCTCAACATGTAAATCCTATTTGGAATTTTAAAAATTACTCATTTATGTTTTGTCAGTATATTATATTCCAGATAAATTGGAAACCGTATCCAAACAAATTATTTTGCCAAATTTTATTGCAAAAAAACTGATGTGAATTTTTGATTCTTCATGAGGGCACGATTTCAGGGATATAATGACTGATTTACGAAAAAAGAGATATTACAATCAATTCCTCTCTATTTTCGCTCATGGTCAATCTGCATCATTGCAAAGGTCCGTTGACGGTAAGTCCCATTTCGTCTGTCATAGTTGTTCACTAATTAATAAACGGTTCAATTCTTTATCATTTCTTTTCTCGAATCCTTTGCTCAGTTTTCGGACTTTTTGAACCGTTTTACAATCTGGACATTGAGTTTGGTGGCGGGCTTTTGAAACGCGCTGAGGCTCAAGTGGGATTGTCGATGAGCGATCAAGTTTCGACCATCGCCGGTGTAAGGGAACGCATTTCTGCTTCTTGATTCACCCTGGCTTGCTTTATAATAGCAGGGTTCATAAAAGCATTATTATTCAGCACATCTAAAAAGATTTTTCGAGGTTTGTAATTTGGATTCATTTGTAGGTCTCTCATTCCAAAACCGCTCTCTCCATTTTTGCACATCAGATTCCGTGATTAGAATGCCCGCTCGATTATTTCTTCTGCTTTTTGAAGTTACATTAGTGAATATCGTTTTATCCTTTTGCACGTGATTGCTACGGTCGGAGGAATTCTAATATAGCTTCTTCCTGCTAATAACTTTTATTGTTTTATTATTTGTGGATCATATAGTTAAACGCCTTTCAGGACTTCGGTTCTGAAGAAGTTATAAAACACACTAATGTTGAGTGACTTAATAATTATTATTTCTTTTCCAGTTGGATTTATTTTCACGTGGCTCTAGCACGATCATGAATCTAGTCGGATCGGCTCAATCTTCATCATCGGCCGACGATTATAAATTGGGATCGTCGGATGATGAGGATTCGAACGACGATCAAACTTTGACTGCCGGTCTAAAATTAAAATTTTTTGATCACGCCGACAAACCGATAATTTTTTTCAATGGTCAAACGGAATTGCTGGGCGCTGTTTGGGCGGCCGGCGGCGAAACGGTCATTTTATTCAATAGGACGTTTTTGTTGAACGACTTTCGGGTCGATTTACCGGCTGGTAACGGATTTCTCTTGAACGTCGACTTGAAAAGTGCTCTCAGTTTAAAAATCGGGGGTTCAGTAGAGATTAGCCTTTGGTATAGAAATTTGAAGGCCGCGTTGAATTCGAGGTAGATTCTTGAGTCAGTTAGATTCATACATGTAATTGGGGGGGAAGTGCTATGGGAACCCCCCCCCCCCCAGAAATCGTCGACCATATGGCTAGCCATTGGGCGACCGCCCCCCAGGATTTTCCAATCCTATGGCTAGCCATATGGTAGCCCTAGGGACCCCCATAGTTTTAGTCGGAAAAATACTGAAAAATGTCATTTTTTCCATGAAAAATGTCAATTTTTGAACAAAAAATGGTCAAAAACGTCAATTTTCTCGGCGCTTCGCGCCACAAGTACATATTTTATCATTTTTTAGACAAAAATTACTACTTTTTAAACCGTTTTTCGGACATTTTTCATGGAAAAAATCGAATTATTTTTCCTTCAAGGACCCCTCCCCCCAAAACTTTGGGAATTACTGACCCCCGGCCCCAAAAAAGTGCTCCAACCCCCCCCCCCCCAGACCTCGGAGCTCCGTTACATGTATGGTTAGATTACTATATGATATATAATTTGAAAATTCTTCGGCATTTAACTTGAAATCGATTCTCTTTCTTATACATTCTTATTTGTACCTTTCTTCCCATGTGACAGACATTTTTCCAACTTTCGATACTCGAAGCCAAAGATTTTCCCAAACCATTTATTTTCCAGAAATTTCTTCGTTTTTAAGCCATAAGATAACGCAAGATATCAAATTAGATTCAAAGTTTTGATTTTTGTCAGAAATGGTAGATTTTGGAAATTACCTATATCACGATTGATTTTTGTAGTAGAACTTTCATTCGAATCACATGGTCCTGATCTTTTTTGAGATTTCACGCCCACGTTATGTATTTTCGAGTTGTCGATTTTTTCAGGCCAGCAGTTCATTATCTTACAGTGTTATCCAAGAAGAGAAAAATTTACTTTCTATCTCTCTTTCAAAATTATTTCTCTTCTAGAGGCAATTTCGTATCAGTAGCCCATTTATCGGTATCTTCAGGAAACGAGAGACTATCGCAATTGGATTTCGATCTTTCTTCGACTTTTGAATCAGATATTTTAACCGACGTTGATTTTTACGCTTCGCCGGCCAAATCATGTTTCCAAATAGCTCAGATACCGCATAATGTGAGGTAAAGTATTTTCTAAGTAATACAGGCGATTTAATTTTCGGAAATTCTTTTATTTTCTGATAAAATTTTAAAACATTTAAAACCGATTTCATACAGAAAAAGCACAGTTTCCCTTAATTTTTTCATTTTCTAAATTTATACAGGCTCATCGTAGATGCACAATCCAAACTTTTGGGAGAACTTGGTGATTTCCAGAACAGAAGTTTTGACAGACAGTTCGATGGCTTCTGCGCAAATATTGGCGCTCGAATATCTTCTGCGTGCTCTACTATGTACGATTGATCCTAGATAGTTTTTACTCCATTGATTGTTGTTATTTTTACTACATAACTTATATTTCCGTGAAGTTATGTTATTATAATGGTGCTTATATTAAAGTTGTCCCTTCGTGGCGCATTTTATGTTGTGTCGTAAAAAAATTCGTATATCAATGTGAAGACACCATTTTTTAAGTACAAGGTATCCAGAAACCTGGGTAACAGCTTTCCCCCTAAACCGATTCCTATATTCTGTTTTTCTTGGAATGCTTCTAAATAATGAAAGTGGAAAGCAAGTAGTGTTTCAGATTTTCACGATTTGCTGCTAAACAACATACCATATAAGACTGGAAATTTGTGAGCACACTGATCTAACCTTTAACAATTTTTCGACCGAAAAATTTTGCAATAGGAGCTCTATGTTAACCATTTTGATGACAGTGCTGATTTGTGTCGCTTTTCGATTTGGAAGCATTTTATAAAAAACGAACTATAGATGCAAACCTTTCCTGATCAGAGGTGCTGTACTAAACAATATCTGCGATTATTTCGAAGTGCCAAGGATCCATGTACATATTCACAAAAATATTTTTGGTCGACGTATACAAAAGACAACAAAATAATAAAGATCACCCTATAATAGAATCTTTTTTTTTATAAAATGCTTCCGAATTAAAAAAAACGTAGAAACATAGGAAGAGGAGCGACGTCTTTGATTGGCTATTTTCAGAAATTTTTATCCTTTGATGTGCCCCACATCTTGATTTTTTTCAAAATGTCATCCTGATTTTTTCAAGATGCCATCTCAATTTTTTCAAGATGTTATCTTGATTTTTTTCAAGATAGGATCTTAATTTTGTCAAGACAGGATCTTGATTTTTTTCAAGACGAGATCTTGATTTTTTCAAGATGAGATCTTGATTTTTTCAAGATGCCACCTTGATTTTTTAAGGTAATTTTGAAAAAATGCGATTCACTTACTTGAAAAAATTGCGATGCACTTGAAAAGAAAGTCGAACATCAAAAAACTCTTACATCTTGATTTTTTTGCTATGCATCTTGAAGTTTTCGTGAAGCACCTTGAAATTTTTGCGATACATCTTGAAAAACTGTTGTGCATCACGTTCGAAGGTAACGAATTTTTCCAAGTGGCACCGAATTTTTTCAAGTGATAAAAAAATTTTTCAAGTGGTAACGATTTTTTTCAAGTGGTCCTTCTCGTATTCCGTATTTCTAGCCTGATGTGAGATGTGGTTTATCCGATAATCGAAAAAATATGAAACAATGTTTGCTTTCCACTTTTATCATTTAGAAGCATAAAAAGACAGACTATAGTTCTTACTGTATTATACCCTGTCGTCACTGCATCGCGTGTAATCTAAAATCACGGAGGTAGCGAAAATTAAAAAAGTAGTTTAAATTTGGTACACAATTTTTACATAGTGGCAAACTTCGTACCATAAAAGAACGCTAAATTTCTTGGTAAAAATGGGGAAGGTCAAAATCACTGAAAAACGTTATACTTATCCGCTGTCGATTTGAACAGAATGTGTTGATACCTGAGTGCTAACCGAAAAATTTTGACGACTCAACAATGTTATCAAAGAAATTTTCAGCTGCTTTGTTTGACACTCGTTGACAAAAAAATTTTCTACGCATTACAGTAATTTTCTTACTAGTTTTTCCGTATTCAACTATTCATTGGATCGTTGCATCGATCATTTCGAAATGGATGGAATATAGTGTGCGAGAGCGGTTATTTTATGCCCATGCTCTGAAACGGGTTCAGCAGATTATCTAAGTCATAGAAAATTGTATGCACTTTTTGGAACTAGTTCAGAAAATATGAAACATAATCTTCAGTTTCTCAATAGAAAATGTCTATAATGACCTATAGTCCGTTTTTCTTAAAATGCTTGTAAATTAATGTGCGCGAAGCAAGTATTATTTCATATTTTTGCCATTTCCTGGTAAGCCGTATGTTGCATAGGATTGAAAATTTGTGAGCTTACAGAACTGACCGTGAGTAAAATATCTAACAGTAAAAGCTTTGTATAAACAAGTTTGTGAGGGTACCTATTTTTGTCATTTTCCCGTTTATAAGCGTTTCATAAAAAACAGACTATAGTGTATTTCGATTTCTGGATCACTCTTGATCTTTCCAGCTACCAATTATGGTTCCATGTGTTATGAATTGATCTTATGTTATGCGTGCATGTCAAGAGTATAATCAGAAATTTTTTGTCCCTTTGCTGGTGTTTTATGTCGTACATCATCACTACAACATCGAAAAACTATAGCTGATCAGTCTTAAAATGAAGTAGTAAATAAGATCAATTTAGACAAATTCGGACCTGATCAGGACAATGTATTTTATAAAATATATTTACTACACCTTGTGTTGCAGGTGTTCATCACGCCGCCTGCCCCGCACACACCACCACCACTACAACCAAATTTGCGAACCATCCACGTGGCTCGATTGGCTCAGCGCAGTGATTAGTGCGTCTGCCATGTATGCAGAGGGTCGAGGTTTCGAACCCCTCATCGAGCGCTACTTTTCTGGCATGCCGACGACGTGGATTTTGGCCTGCAACATTGGTGACCGTGCAGGACAGAGCCCTTCCTCGTTTATAATTTTAAAGATATTTATTACGCCATATCAACTACCCTTAGGCTTATCTGGACAATTCATCCTAGGGCCTCGAGTGACGGAAATTACTTTAAAAGGCTTCAGATGATAGATACAGCTCAATATATACCATTTAGGAGTGTAGGTTTCACTGAAAAAATGATCGGTTTTCGAATAGCTATCAATTTTTTAATACGATGCCTGTAATATGAAAAATGATAAGAATAAGCACCTAAAATTATTGCACAAATTCTTAATGTAAAAGCTTCTCCATGATCTGGTATAGCTATATGTTTCGCTTTACAAAATAACTTTACAATGATACTTATCTCTTCTGATCCGTCCTGTTTCCAATCTTTCTGCACACTAACTTAATAACTTATTGACGATGGCCGACAACAGAA
The DNA here is from genome assembly GCA_963922205.1 of Romanomermis culicivorax. NCBI lineage: Eukaryota > Metazoa > Nematoda > Enoplea > Mermithida > Mermithidae > Romanomermis > Romanomermis culicivorax. Next base: position 180,131 of record CAWUHX010000299.1, on the reverse strand, counting down.
ACACAACCTACCCTTCACTACCTACTTTTTTACCGGCGACCGATGGTTCAAGGACGGCGAAATACGCGAAGAAGTCATACATTCCTCCTTCTATGGTGAGCATTTTTTTGCCCATGTGTTATAGAATTTATGAAAATAAGACTAAAGCTGCGTTTACTTTGACGGATCTCCGGAACCAATCAAAATAGTCACGTGATTCCGTCAAAGTAAAAATGCAAAAAAATATTCCCGGATCCGTCACGGTGCCGTGACGGAAAGTATATCTCGGATATTTAGAAAATTTTCTAAACATCCGTCATTTTTCGTCCGTGACGGACAGTTGCCTAGTCAGTTTTCTTCGGTGTTTGAACTGGTATCTGCCCCAAATTCGATTGAAACTTGTTCTAAACGTCTCAGTATGTTGTTTAAATGTCTGTTTAGTGAAATTCACTAGGATAACTCAGCTAGGGACGGTCGTCCATGATGGACAGTTTACCTAGTCGGTTTTGTTCTGTTTTCAAACTGATATCTGCCCCAAATTTGATTGAAACTCGTTTGAAATACCACGATATGTTGTAAATGTGGTCTGTTTAGTGAAATTCAATAGGAAAATTCAGTTTATAGTCTGTTTTTTCTGAAATGCTTCCAAATAATGAAAGTGGAAAGTAAGTAGTATTTCAGATTTTCACGATTTTCTGATAAACAATATATCACGGAGGAATGGAAATTTGCGAGCACACTAACCTAACCTTTAACAATTTTTTGAGTGAAAAATTTTACAGTAAGAGCTCTATGTAAACGATTTTGATGACGATACTGATTTGTGTCAATTTTGTATTTGGAGGCATTTTATAAAAAACAGACTATAGGAGTGGTGGTCGGGAGTTAGTGTGAAAGGCAGTCTTGAAATGTATTTTTTGTTTTTTTTAGATTCTGATTTTATTAAATCAGTTTGTCTAAACTAATGTTATTCATCGTCGCGTAAAATTATTTCCGGTGATTTAAATTTCAATTAAATTATTTCTTTCTTTCTTGTGAATTGGAATTTTTAAAAACTTTTTAAATTTTTAAATTTTAAATTTTTTTTATTTTCGTCTAAATTAAATTAATTAATCAAAAATGGATGTTATAAATAATTTAAAACGTAATAACGTAAATTAGAATTGCTGATTATGCTATATATGATTAACGAATTAAATCGATTAGAACAAGAACAAACAATTTATTGCGCCCCACCTTATTTGTTGTGCAGGTCTTTTCTTAGAGAGGTAAGAAAAGATTGAAGCTTCAGATCTGAACCGACCCGTTAGAGCTAATTCATTGGCTAAGCCTCGGAGATCGCGCAACAGTCTGTTTTCCCCGACCTACAACAACAAAGATAAACTTACTTTGAATACGGGGCCTCACACGGACCTCTGCAGTCTCCTAGATGAGACAAGGAATCCCCTCAGGGATAGACTTACTTGGTTGGATCCCCTTGTGGGTATTCCAAAGCTTGCTGACTGCAAGCTGGCGCCTGGGCCTTTGGCCCTTCGCTCTCGTTGATCGGACGAATCTAAATAATAAACAAATATGTATAGCAATAAGTCTGACGAAATGTTTAAAAGAATGTGGATAAACCACAGTTGATAATATGTAAATAAAGACGGAAGTACTGGGAAATATTTTATGGACGCCAGCAAAAGTATATGTCAAAAATATAATAAAAACGATTATAGTGAAGAATGATTTCACTATCATCTTTTGGTCTTTCTGTGGTGCTCCACTTCTATGCAAATGTCTGCGCCGCTGGTCGTCCATTTCTTTGATTTGCATGGCGATTTCCCAATGGGATTTGCCATCAACAGGGTGCCCAACATCCCTCACGCATCGAAACTGACCTACGGGAGGTAGAAAAAGGAACATTCGGCCAGGTTACCCCGGCATTGAAAGAATTAACAAAAAAATATACTAATCCGGCTGATTCCCGTTTTGACAGTCTGTCTCACTCCGACTCCCATAATGGTCATTGGACACAACAAATACCATGGACTTCGCCGCAATGGCTGGCAAGTGACACCCATTTTGACCTCAGCTTTTGATGGATGACCTCCTGCCCTAAGGAGTATGAGGATGATGTCAGCGCCAAATTGGGTCGATTTTGGGTTTGGTTGCTCAGTCTGCATGTTGTGGCAAGTCATTGGCCATCAGTCTAATTGCATGCAAATCTTTCCCGCGTCTCTATTCTTCTAAAGTAAACTAAAATATGAGATTATATTATGATACAATAAAGACGAGGCGAGAATGCACAAATATCACAAAATTTAAAATGCGCTAAAAATTGAGCAAAAATGTTGCCTAAAATTTGAAAATATTTTTTTGCGATTGCTTTTTGCACCGGTTTTGTCAAGAATAAGGTTTTTTGTTATCCAGCAGCACCGAAAAGTTTAAATAATGTTTTTGGATTTTGTGGTTTTTTGATTTTTTTGGATTTTTGTAATTTTATTAGTATTTTTAGGTTTTGTATTTTATGAAATTAGTAAAATAAAAATGGGAAAAGATAAATTTTGGGCCAAAAATGTGCAGCTAATTACTGCTGCTGCCTGCCACATCTATAGCCTCCTCAAGGCCTTCCTTGATAAAATCCCCTTTGGCCTTATTGGCCTCGGGTATGACCTCCATCCTGGCCCTGGTTCTGGCCTTGTTGGCCTCCACCGCCTCTACCAAGCAGTTCGAAATTCAGATTGTGAAATTGCGCCTCCGGGTCTTGACCTTGGTATTGCCAGTTTCCTCGGCCTCTGTAGGGTCGCTGGGGCACCCTCTGAAGCCTCCTCTAGCTTGACCTCGGTCATACCACAGTCTAGCCCTGTATGGGGCCAGGTTTGAGAACATGTCATCTCTCCCCTGTTGCCTTTGCGCTGAGCCACTGCTAGTGGAGCTGCTACGCTGTTGTTTTTGAGTCTGAAATGTTGAATTTAAAGATTTTGAAGATGTTGATTGAGATCTTGAAAGTGGACTTTTGTATGAAGTACTAGCTGCTTCACTATACGACCTCTGGCTGGTCGAAGTAGACGGTTGTTGTGTCGTCGGCAGCTGTTTCTTAAGGCCCTGTCATACTTCGCCGCACGGTACCGCACGGCGCCGTGCGGCGCCGGTTGTCCTATTCATACTAAACAGCGGCGCCGGCCGGCGCCGTACGGCGCCGCGCAGTGGCTTGCCATACTTCGCCGCACGGTACTGTGCGGCGCCGTACGGCGCCGCTTTTTTACTTTTGGATTTTGCTCTTCTCAAAAAATGTGTATTGGTTTAGTTGAAACCTGATAGGGCGCCGCGCGGCGCCGCAAAAATTACAAAAACCTATTCATACTTCAACGCGCGGTACCGGCCGGCGCCGCACGGCGCCGTACGGCGCCATGCGGTACCGTGCGGCGAAGTATGACAGGGCCTTTAGCCGGTGGAAGTCTAGGCACTTTAAACTTACCTGGGCTCTTGGCAGTCATTCGCTGATACTTATCAGTTTGCGCTCTGTCATGGCCTGGTGCCTTCCTTTTTACACCCATCTGGTTCAACCTTTGCGAGCCCATAAAGATGTACTGATTAAAGGCAGCAATGTAGAATTCATCTACTCAGTTTCCCTGAGCTTCGACGACTAGTTATCTGTTGCAAATGAACACGCCTGGGCATACCACCTACCAATTGCCTTCAGCGTGATTGGAGCGAAATCAAACTGTAAAAATATCATCAGGGTCACGTACCTGATGGCCATGAAGATGTCTGAAGCATCATATTCCTGAAGCCGCCTGGGAATAAGAGCTAAAATTATCCATTCCCAAATTTCCTCAGGGACTCGTTCTCCGTCAAACATAAATCCACCCTGCATTTCAAACTGTTGGTGGTAGTTATCATGGATTTCGGCCATGGCATCATTGACCATTCTGTAAATAATAGGCCATTCTTGGCGGTCAAAGGCGAAATGATTGGTGACCTCTGTATTTTCGAACGAGATTGGCCCAATTAGGCACCTTTGCTCCCTTTGCCATTCCCAATAGTCAATCAGAGTCTGGGCTAATTGACCAAGAGTGACAAACTGCTGTGACTCCCTTGCGGGTTTACTAATCACTTGATTCAGTTTGACCTTCTTGATCAACTTCTCCTCCGATTCAAAATCGGACTTTACCAACACACTTCCCGTAGGTTTACTACTTTTTGCGGTATAGCTTGTGGGAACGGACTTAGATTTGCCAGAAGATGTACTAACCTCTCCACCGCTTTTCGATACCGTTTGCGTTTGAGTGTAGGAGGCAGTGGATGCTATTGTCCTATCCGATTTCGTTTCGCCTTTGGAGGTCTCCGTTCTTGTTTGACTTTTTGTAGTCTCCGTTTTCGACCTTTGACTTGTTGAAATTTCTAGGGTCGTGGTTTCCTCGGCCATATTGTAGGCTTCGTTTTCGGAACCAGTGGCGGGCTTTCCTTGTTGCTGCTGATCTTGAGCTGCAAGTCTACGTGCTCTGGCCTTACCTAGCCTTTTTCTACGCCTTACTTTTTCATGACATAAGTGTCAGATAAATTTTTCCGACATACTTTCAGCCAACATCTGCCGAACTTTTTCGGGTGAATACATTCCAGGGATTCCCTCCTGAGTGATGTTTCCCCGTTTCATCAGCTCTGTTGCTGCTATGGCTGAATCTGAGCTATCGTCAGCATAAGCCTGCTTCTTCAACCTCTTTTGAAGTACCCTCTGACGCAGGAATTCCTGCTGCGCCAGTCTTTTCTGCTCTTGAATTTTGGCCTGAAGGGCCTCTCGCCTCGCTTGCAGATCAGAGTCTTGAGCATCTTTAGCTTAGACAGGTATCTCCTGGAATGCTTCCTGCATTTTTTCTAGTCTAACATCTATTCCTGACATTTTAGTTGCTGCTTCGTCTATTTGAGTTTGGATTTTTTCATCCTCAATAGCCTGCTGCTGAGTTTTGACCTTCATCGAGTCTTTGTTTTCCGATGTCTGGCCCTCAGATTCCAGAATTTCACCTTCCTCTTTTTCTTTAACATCCTCCTCTGAACTGGACTCAGAGTCTGAATTTCGTATCTTGGGCAACAGTTGTTTTATTTTGGCTGGCAAAACAGCTGATGCCGAAGGTACGGATTGCATTATGGTGACAACTTCTGGTTCAGGCTCTGCCAGTTGCTGTACCTGAGTTGCTGGAGTCTGCTGTGCCACTGCTGGTTGTGTTGGCGGCAGCACCATGACTACTACCGCAGCTGCCTGCGTAGCAACAGTGTCTAAAGCTGGTTGTTTCACTTTGACCACCTGCGCTGGTGCTTGGGGCTGCACTTTAACCTGTCCCGACCCTCCAGCTTGCGCTGTTTGGGGAGTTGAGGGACGATTCAAAGGTACTTTAGAAATTAACTCACCGGCTGGGGTATAAGTTAATGTATACCCAGGCGTATCCGGAGGGATTGTCCTCTCCTGGAAACTTTTACTGACAAATTCCGGTCTGAGCTCGAGCGGATTCCGCAGTGCATAAGCCGTTGGATAATCGGTTGGTTGTGCATCTTCCATCATAGGATACCGCAATCCCGGCGTTAAAGTCTCGAAGCCTACATAGTAAAAAGTTATGTAAAAATAAGGATTTACCTTATAAGCTTCTTCCTTCAATAATGATTTATTGTCGCCGATTTGTAAAATTTCCTCGGCTTCTCTGAACCGTGAACTTCTCTGAACCAAAGGTCAATTTTGTTTAGGTCAGATTGTAAAATAACTGAGTTGACTGATTGATTAAAAATTTTGAGATCATCTGCAAATAGAACCCATTCACTATTAAGATTCAGTTTACACAAATCCTTTATATAGATCAAAAATAGACTAGGTCGCAGAACACTACCCTGGGGCACTCCACTAGTTACTGGCAACGACTTTGAGATGGCACAGTTAACTTTAACTCTTTGGGTACGGTTGTTCAAGAAAGAAGAAATCCAATTATAACAGATTCTGGGGATACGCATCTTCATCAACTTCTGAATGAGAATGTCTTGAGGTACAGTATCAAAAGCTTTACAAAAATCAATATATATAACATCCATTGGTACTCTCTTATCAAGTGAATGTGACCATACGTTTCTACAGTGCAACAATTGCAGTGCACAAGACTAAGATTTCCTAAAACCATACTGTTTAGATGACAGAAAATGCAGATTTTCAATCGACTTCATCATATTCAAATTAATAATTGATTCCATGACTTTGCATGAAATTCAGCACGAAGAAATTGGTCGATAAATTTCAACCAATGTGGAATCACCTTTTTTGAAAATTGGAACAATAATTGCTTCACGCCAAAAGTCAGGTATTTCTCCAGTCCTGTAGGAGACTTCAAAGATGGTTGACAATGGTTCAGAGAGAACAACGTGAAGTTTCCTATAAAAGAATGCACATAAATTGTCTGGACCCAGTGATGACGTTGGTTTGAGATTTTTGAGCACTGAAAGGGCAGTGAGGAAATCAAAACTACAAGAGAATTTATGTTCAAATTTTTTATCAGAAGTAAGGTTAGGGTTAGGAGGAATATTTTCAGGTTTGGTAAAAATAGAGGAAAAATAATCATTTAGCAAGTCAGCTTTATCAGTAGGATTAATGACAATTATGTCTCTATATTTAAGATCAGGAATAGCCCTAGATGCAGAAAGTTTACTATTCACATACTGAGACAATTGGCGTAAGTTTCCAGCTTTAACAAGATTCATCTCTTTCATAATTTGATGTCTTGTAGTTTCTGATCACCAACATCCTGAAATTGAAAGGTCCAATGGCTCGGAAGTACGAAAATTTGTTTGCACTGTGGTATAGATTTTTGAACCACTTAAACAGTTGAGGATGTTTTCAAAACACCCATTTGCAAAAGGTTTTGTTGCTAAAAATCTAGGAGTTCAGAAATCTTTTAGCGTGTATCTTTTCACTGGTCAAGAAATACTTGATGAAAGGCTTCTTTTTCGATTTCAATATTCAAAATAAAAGCTCTCTTTCTATGGCGTGATATAGAAAGTGTAGTGACAATGATAATAGTCGTTAACTCTTGTAGTTTCGTCCATATTCAATATACCTTTGAACTTCCAAATCGTTGATGTAAAAAACTTTCCGAATTATCCAAAGAAACATTTTTTATTAAAATATGGTGATGCAAGCGAAGACTCCTGAACCTCCGAAAAGTGAATACTTCTTTGTAAGCTTCCGAACTTTCATTTTGGTGCGAGAGGGTTCTCTTTTTTTCTAACCATCCCATACATACGTAAGTAGTAATAAGCTACGTTTTCGTTCAGCTTCTGAAAAACATCAAAAAGGAAAATTTATTTTTTAAGACGAAAAAATTGATCAAACGTCTTGGCGCCGTTGGTTTGGCTAGGCAGCTGTCGCCGTTGCCTCCTTCAGCTCAACGGCCGATCCGTCGGACGACGAAACCGTCCAGCGCCGATAGCCGATCTACCCTTTCGCTGCCACCGCCGTCGTTGTCGCCACCGCCGCCGAGAGAATCAGCAAAACCGCCAACGCCCTTGAAAACGCCGACGGTGACCTTGAAGCCGTTGTCGAACCGTTCAACAAAAAAACCGCTTTTGATCGGCTGCGGTTGTTTAGCCATAATTTTAGTAGGTGGCGTCGTTTTGGCGTTAATATACTTATCGAAGCTGCGTGAGATAGAACCGGTGAGTAATGTTTGTGTTACAGCTACATTTAATTAGTTCAATGCGTCAGTAGTTCATTAATTCCTCCTGTATATCATTATTTTTTAGATACACTCGTGACTGCTTGAAGAATCTACTTTTTAGTAGCTCAGTAGTGGTTCCTACTTTTTCCATAGCTCGGTACCCATTAGTTGCTTCAATAATTCATTATTTTTTTATTTAGTCTGAGGAATATGTGCTTGTATTTTTTCTGATAATTTAGTAGTAGTTCCGCACGATTCAATGATCCTTTAGTCCCTTCAGCTCTTTAGTACTATGGATTGCACTAAAGACTACCTGTATAGTCAAGATCCACCATCTAAAAGTTCAAGGATCGGTTGCAATAAATCAGATAATCGTGAGTACAAGAGAATCGTGCAATTTTTTTATACGCAGCAACAAAATTTATCATCATCTTGAATTCGGGTTGCAAATGATCCCTGTGGCCGCTCACAGTTGGTCGATGATTCGTAGTTCATTAGCTCGATGAGCAATTTTGTATTCCTTCAATGACTACTTTATGGTTCAGTAATACACAGTGGTTTCTATTATTTCAGTGATTTGTCGTTATCAGTGAGGCAGTTGCTGCAGCCGGTTGCACTAAGATCACTGATCTAGTGCTCCAGTGTTTTAATAATCAACTCTATATATTCTTGTATTTTATTCTGCACCAATGACAACTTGCATACTTTGGCTTCCAGTAGTTCAGTCGTTATTGTTTGTAATCAGTAATTCGGTTTCGTTTCTTGTTTAATGGTTCAAAGTTATATATTAGTTAAGTTGTTCGGTGCTTATGGTTATTACTAGTTCAATGCGTGAATTTTCCAGAGATGTTGAGCACTTTTTTGTTTCCAGTGATTTAGTAGTTCTCAATTTTTCTCTCTGGTGATTGGTGGTTATGCAGTTAATGACAGTGCTAAACAGTTTAGTCAATGGTCCACCACTCCAGTATTTTAGTTGTTGTTTCATTATTGCGTTTACTTTTATTTTTAGTGTTTCAGTGATCATCACTAATGGTTTTCAATTGTTGTACGTAATTTATGGGCAGATTTCAAGGAAACATAACTGTGTTTGTGATTTCAGTTGTAGATGACTACATGATTAACTTCATGCTTTACAATTTTTCCATATGAGTTGTGGAAATTTAGAATGCATTGACAAAACTTAAATTTCGTTGAAAGGATTTTTCTCAATAAAAACTATTATTACTACAAACTGTGGACAATGAATTTGTTGAAGCAGCTGATGTGCTGTTCTTGACTAGTGCTGTACGAGTTTGCGCAACTCAGCTTCATAGTTTTTTTTAGCATTTTACAAGCCATGGCTTGTTGGGCTGACAAAATGGCTTGTAGAATTTTAGTCCAACAAGCCAAAATGGCTTGTCAGAATTTTTTGAGTCATGTGTTTGATCATATCGGATACAGAAAGGATGCATTTTGGTGCATTTTAGAAGGTCACAATCTCAAAATTTTCCGGCGCTTCGCGCCGGTTATAACTTAAATAAGCATTATTATTTATTTCCTAGCTCAGGCGCTGCTTATAACATGTCTACCTTCATTTATCATTTAATCTTCAATAGTTTTAATCATGTTAAACGTATTATCTTATGTTTGTTTCAATTGTTAATCTTCAATATTTTATCCTGATATTTGATGAAGATTCGCATTTTTCTCTTGACACATTTTTTGAGAAAGATCAATATGTCAAGTCTGTAAACTTTTTGAAGCGATTATTCCTTTCTTAACGTAAAATCAATCCAAAAGCTTCATGGAAGTAGTTTTCGGAAATTTCTACTCTTCTTACTCATATCTTTTCGGCCAAGTTCATGAGAGTGTGTGAATAAATTGATGATTTTGAAATTTTTCAAACATAAAATTCCAGAAATTACGACATTAGAACAGAAAATTCGAAACTAATTCTTCAAATAAGTGGTTGGAAAATTGATTTTCTAGCATCACAGAATGTCAATACCCAAAAAATTTTTCCCGCGTTTCAAGCAGGAAAGATTAATAGCTTTTTTGGGCTCTCACTTGTCGTCATAGAGGACTTAACCATCGATTTCTCATTCAAGTCAAAGTCATTATGTTCTTGGATAGTTTGCTGGAAAATTTTTTCGACAATGCTCGTAGATTAGACTTCGATCAAACTCAAAATTTTCAAATGTTTCCTGAATTTTAATGAATTAGTGGCTCTAAAATGTTATTGAATGAATGTTGAATGGCATCTCTTTTTTGATCGATTGCCATGATGCTCAATTATACATTTCTTTAAAAAATAACCTAGCATTGGAATTTATTCACGTATACTGATACTATAAAATTGGCTTGTAAAAATTTGAAATGGCTTGTAAAATTTTAGGTCAACAAGCCACTTGGCTTGTGACTCGTAGGTCAAAAAAAACCCTGCTCAGCTTTATTAACGTATCAGTGAGTAAAAGAGTAGCATGACGCAGTTATCTACTTGTTTCTAAAATCAATTTCCGAAAATTGACGTTTATATCCGCGATTTTTGTAGCATACGATGGAATCTATTACAATCGAAAAAGAAGACAACAAACCGTATCTTGTAAGGATAAATATGGATAGTATTAATTGATTGAGGGTGCAGTTTGTCATCTAATGTTTCTTGATATTTAGATAAAAAACACGAGTAGAAAGGTCACCTTTCGGCCGAAGGATCAAAAGAAGTTTGATGAAAAGACGAACATCACTAGGGTATGCTATGCATTTTAGAACAGTCTGCTTTCTAAACTTTTTTCGTTTGAGAACCACCGCAACTCGGTAAATTGTATACGTTGTATACTGAAATTTTTCTACGGTAAATGTTGTCTTGCGTCGTTGATCAACGACTGTTTGAGGTTCAATTTGGAAGATGGTGTCTTAAAAAACCCATGCTCGACTTATTTCTTATCCCTATCGGTAGATAAATTTTTATTTATTGCACGTTCTTATAAATTCGCATGCATCGTATCAGCAGTGAGTATACTTAAAGTCCGACGGGAGGCACTTGAATTTTCTGTTGTGACTACTTTGAGAAACGATTTCTGAAAGATTCGACTGTCTGTTCCATTAACCCATGATAAGTTGAAAATAAATAATATCTGAAAATGAGATCTTTTCAGTAGTTTTATACGCTGAGTAACGTGGCAGCATTCATTCCGCATAAAATTCGCATCGCTACAACACTCCAACGTTTTGAATTTTTGTATTTTTTGGCATTTTTTGGTCTGTATACGTGTTTCGAAATATCACAGCTTAGAAAAGATGTGACTCTGTAGCCAAATGTTCATTACATACAGAATACCATGCTCTATAAGCAGGTATGAAAAAAATTTCCTAATCCCTTACCCTACACTTCTTACACTCTTTTTGAAGTGTCAAAAAAGGAAGTAAAAAACCCGAAAAAGTCATTTGGAGCCTTTTCTGGACACCTTCCCATAAGATGTCGCAGAATTTTTTTCTCCATTTCTGTAGCCACTAATATCAAACATATAGTGTTAAAATTTCAATCACGTTTGTTAACGATTTTGAAAGCTGTATGTCTCGGCACACTCAGAAATTTGATACAGAAATTCTGTTTAATGCCCCTAAACATGCCGTTAACGGGATGCAGGAAACATTGAAAACGTTGAGATTAGACGAATAACGAGGAAAGATGTGGGTCAAATGACTGACACAATTTCATTGATCCATCTACCCTGCTTATGCAACGTTGTTTCTCGGAAGAGATGCAGCAATAATTATACTTTTCAGTAATTAAATTGGAGAAACTTGAACCTGCGAGTTTATGTTACAAAGTAAATAGCGGCTGTCCGACTTCGGCCTAAATTGATTTTAAACAATCATTCGATTTCTGAAATTTAATGGAAATTTTCAAAGTCATTTGAAACATATCATTCAGCAACCACCAAATCTGAATCAGTAAAAATTTATCAAAACTTCGATACACATTTCTTCTTCTAATGAATTGGGTAAAAACGAATTCTGCGTTCTCGGAGCTTTATTGATTGGAGCTTTATTCAGATTCAACAATATACAGTTTGTTTTTTATAAAATGTTTCTAAATTCAAAAATGGCAAAAATCATTACTGTTGTCAAAATCATTTATAGAAAGTTTTTACTACAAAATTTTTCTTTCAAAAAATTGTTGGGGACTGGTTGAATGAATCTACAAATCTTAAGCCGTATGTGACACGTTGTTTAGTCAGAAATCGTAGAAATATGAAACAGTACTTGCTTTCCACTTTTATAATTTAGGAGCATTTCAAGAAAAACAGACTATAGTTGAATGATACAGCAGTGTGTGGAAATCTCTACTGCTCCCAAAACGGCATGTAAATCGAATTGAAATTTTCACACAATGTGTTTGACATTAGTGCCTACAGAAATGAAAAAACTCTGCGACATCGTACTACTAAGTGCCCTAAAAGAGCTTCAAATGATCTTTTCGACTTTTTCCAGCTCTTTTTTTAACAGACTGAAATAGTGTAAAAAAGTAAAGTATGGAATTATGAAAATTGTTTCATACCCTATTGTAGAGAATTGTCTTCTTCATACAGTGAATGCTTTATTATAGGGTTATGTCTTTTTTACACTCTGATATTTTGAATCGCGTGTAAATAACATGAAATGCTAAAAAATTGGAAAATTCCAAGGTTTTGGATAGTGTAGTTTTCGCTTCCATGTAAAATAAATTCCACTGCGATACTCAGCATGCAAAACTACATAATATATCTGATTTTCAGGTAGGATTAATTTTCAAATTATAATAGCTATGGTCAAACTTTTCAAAAACTGCGTCTTAAATACGACAAACTTGGAAAAGCGTATGAAATTTCTGATGACTCATCAAAAATCACATTCTTAGATCAAGTTTTGCACCACAATATTCAAGATTTCGATGAGAAAACCATGCACGCGATTTCAATTCTTTACACGCGGGAAGTCAAGTTGCATTATTCCAAAAAAACGAGATGGGCGATCAATCAACTTTTATGAGTCATCGGAAATTTATATGTTTTGCATGCATTTTCTTCTACGACAAAAAAAAATCAGTTGATATCGGATTCTGTTTTTTGCATGAGAATTTTTTTAATGCTAACTTTGAACTGACTATTGGTTTTCTACAATCTGCGTATGGTACTATTTCCAAAATGTTGAATATATTTATCTAAAAAAGGTTTATAGATTGATCTTAGTTATGATCGAAACCGAAAATGTCCAAACGTAATTGTAAAAATAGTTTCGAAATTTTCATAACTCCAAAAATGTTATTTCGATGGAACTGTGTCGGCGGGGGCATTTCATGTTGCCTACTAATTGTATTAGATTTTTTTCTGCAAACATCATACGATCAGCAGTAAAAGCGGCGGGCTTCGAATCAGCGTGGTTTTCAAAATCGTTCCATTTCTTTTTCAATAAAATTTAGACACACACAACTTTTCTCAGTTTACCAATGAACTTATTTTTCGAAGTCGCTCATGATCATTGAATGATCATTTTCTTATATTAGACTGCTAACCGGGTGACTGTGACAACAAAAATTGAGAAGCTAAATTTTGTAGAATCTGACGTTGTTGAGCTTAAGGCAGTCTAAAGCGTAAATACGGATTTTCGTAGTGTTTTTTGCATTATTTTTTGAGGTCTTGTTAAGCTTCAATAGAAATGGCGACAAGGTGTCGGATTTGGGATAAAAACTTCTTCAATAACTTGAATTTGGTATTCCCAAATTACTGAAGTATTGAAAATGTCAAAAAAAACAATGAAAATCAAAATTAATTATAGTAATCAAAGTTACAGTCGATTCATTTCCAAACGAGCCTCGGAAAGCAAACTAATTTGTAGAAATCGATGAGCGGACAATAAGCCTGCTTCGTAGGCCGAAATCTTTTTTCTCAATTTGTTCAACTAACTGCTACAGTCGACTCGAGAAAAAAGGTATCCGTATATGCAGGTCGTTTATTGTTTAAGTGAGCATTTTTCTCTGCACCCAGGCTCATTTGTAAAGAACAGACTATAGCTGTTTAATCCATTCAATGGTTTTCGAAACTCTAAAGCAAGGAGTCTGTAATACTATAATTGGTTTTCCTTACATGTTTCTAAATAATAAAACTGGAAAACTTATTCATATTTTTACAATCTTCTTCTAAATCATATGCCACATAGGACATCAAATTTGTGAATGTATCCGACTAACAATAATTTCTGGAGTAAAAAATTATATGGTACAAGCTCAGAGCAACCGATTTGGACGACTTATTAATTTTTGCCTTTTATTCAATTTACAAGCATTTTATAAAAAATAGACTATGGTCGATATTTGTAAATTACGTGATTTCCATAATGTAACAGAAAACACCTAATTTAGTAGTTCCCTTTACATGTCTATATAGCGCAAGCGGTTACTATCGCAATACGTATGAACTTATAGGACAAGAAACTAAATTAGATGGATTGTATGAGAGGCAAAAGAACAGAACACTCTAGTCTGTCCGGTTGCCGTTGTAGGCCTTTTCCAAACACTCTGTAGACCTTAATTCCTTCTTACGATTATTTAAGGTTATACCGCTCGGTCACAGTTCCTCGTTCTTGAACTTTACAAAAGTCTGTCAGGAAGAACTGAAAAGTCGTTGCTCCTACTATCCTGACAAATACGTGCGAGACTGCACATACCAAATTGAGTGCCGTCACTGGCACGTTTATGCCCAACGGGTGATCGTCCTACGACCCGAAATGTGGAGCCATAGATTAAAATTCCGTTTTTCGCACGATAGTCAGACAATTGACATACCCTATTCGTTAAGAAAAACGACCGTCATTCCTTGCCAATCGGAAAGCATTAAAGCCGGTTACTGCCTCGACTCAACTTGTTCACCATTCAAGCACCGGGAGTGGAAAAGTTATGAAAGCCTACAACCGATTAAAGGTGGCTTGGGCGATGATCAGTCTTACGGGTGTGTAATTGCGAGTTCGGATTCGAGACCATACTGTAAGTGAGCTTATATGCAAACTCATACAGTATGATACGTTGACTCATTATAAGATCCTTGAAATGAATCTGAATGCGCTGTTGTTTCTGGACTTGATTTTGTTGGTTGCAGTAATCGAAAGTAAGGGTATCCAAAAATCGATCGCATATCTACTGCAACGGCTTCATGAATTGATAAGGATATTTTTCCTATAATCAAGCCTCTTCTATACTTGACGCACATGGGCGCACGTCGACGAGCGTTTAATGTGTTAACGTGCGTTGAAGCGCGTCAAGCATAGATGTGCGTTGGAGCTCAGCGACATGCGTCTCTTTTGCTGCTGTGTTGGTTCCTTTTTTGATGATTTATTTCAGAAAAATGGATAAAGATTTCATGCCGGAAAACATCGACAAAACGTACATGCAAAAATACTTACATAACTATCATAAACTAACGGTCCATCTATACTTTTTTTGTCGAAAATCTGTCGCTAGCGATTGCAACAATCAAAATCGAAAGAATCCTTATTTGCTCTGCGCGCAAGAAAGATCTTGACGAGTTCTATTCAGTGAAGTATATTTTGCAGAAAAATTCCATAGTGTTGCAGATATCAGCTATTTTGTAAGCGTCTAGCGTTTCTTACGTTTCTTGCATCAAAGCTGGATTTAATGTTGATTTTTTTTGTTAATTTTGTTAAATATGTTGGGCATCTTTCGATCGGAAATTTCAATATCTACCTATTTGGAGAGCAAATCGCTTAGCATATTTATTTAAGAGACACACAGATTCTTGTTCGCTTCCAAAAAAGGAAACCTCGAAATTTTTTAACGCAGTTTTAAATGTGATGTATCTCGAAAAGGCATAAGTGTTATATACAGGCGCGTGGGGTTTGCACCACATATGGGCGGAAGGTTGTTCGCCCCTCGAAAATATTAAGCATCCCTCCCCCAATACAACAAAAATATGAGATTTTCGGCAATTTTCGGCCTGTTCTTTTATGATTTGTATCAGCTTGGGACCCCTTCACCTTCCTAAACCTGCCAAATATCTGACGAAAATCTGAAACTCCAAAAGCTCTAAAGAATCTAAAAATGAAAGCGCATTTTGAGTTTTCACTGAGATGCATCTAAAAAAATGTTATAAAATGATGTACTTTCATCTAAGTTTGATTTCCCTTGATGTAGCTCCTGATTATCTCAATGATTGTAATTTCGCGTAATCTTTTAAATTACAAAACTGCCCTGCACGTTTGCTTTGAAAAGCATGTGATAGCTTATTCGATAGCATTTTTAATTCTCTATCACTGCGTAAAATAATACGATTGAAATGATGATCAAATTCAATGCATACTGCTGAAAAGTGAATTGCCTTAGTTCAATCTTCATACACGACAAGAATATTGAATCGATACAAATAAATGTCTACGTATTTTTCAAGAATCTTGTTATCTTTCATTTAAGTTATAAATCATCAAAAATGATCAACTACAACAGCAGTTTCGCGCTCCTGGAAAAATGCGGGGTCACTGTAGGTTACAATTTTGGCCATACTCGCACCTATGACGTGTATCGACGCGTTAAAAATTTTAACCCAACCAAAATTGAAAAAATCTGTGAACGCGTCAACACGCGCCCATGTGAGCCAACGTGCGTTAATATGCACCCATGCGTGTATGAATACCACGTGCGTCGCGCTGACGTATATGAACGTGCATTGACGCAGGTCGACGCGCCTGCGACGCATTCACACGAGTTGACACGTATGATCTATGAAATAATGTGACCGGACATTAAAGCGCGGAACAATAGAGCACGAACATTAGAGCGTAGACAATAGAGCGTAGGACATTAGAACGCAGAGACATTGTAGGACATTGGACTACAGGACAATAGAGAACAGGGACAATAGCGCAGGACAATAGTGCGCAGGAGGCGCAGGGATATTAGAGCACAGACGCCGTATTAATAAAAAGGCTAAAGTCTATAGACCGGTCTATAGATCGAAGTCGGGAAAAACGGTATTCATAAAAAGTCTGAAGTCTAAAAGTCAGTCTGAATCGGTCGACTTTTAGACCAAAAATTTAGCCTGCTACCCTAACAGCATAAATGTATTTAGACCAAAATTTTTCATTGAAATGGCTGCTTTTTTAAAATATGGGCGTTGAATATCAAAGGGTGTTGAGGCGAGAAAGAGTTTTTCGAGATGTACGGGATCCTTTTTTTCATTTTGATCGTTAAGATATACTGAACGGTACTGAATTGATTCGTGGAGATATTGAGAGTCCGGCTAAGAAAAATTGAGCTATTTCTGAGATTTTTCAAGTTTGCATTGCTATATGGTACTATTCTTGTGGGACATTTCAAATAGTAATCGGTGACAGATAATATTAGTCAACAAACAGCACGTCATTAAGTTACTGCTGCGATTTTATTTCATTTGCCACGGCATATCAGTTTTCCAAATGGAGATCAAAGTCAAAAAGTGAAATCTGATTTCACTCAGAAGCTGGTTTTCCTGGTAGGCATTCATGTTTTTGCCTAGAACTTTGGAATATGGAAGGAAGGAATTGCAACGATTATTGCTTCTCCATCAGCTGTAAATCTTGGTCTGACGCTCATTATGCTGATCAGGGACAAATGAGATATATGACTATGTCCGTTAGTTTTTGTGTTTTTTACACATGGTAGAAGCTATTTTTAACATAATTTATCCACACTTGGAGCTGAGGAATGGCGATGCTTATGTCCTTTGTTCAATGATCGAAATAATATTTTGGAGTATTTTTTACTTCTATGCTTCATTTATAGATATGATAGACATATAAATTTATCTTTCTTTTTCTCTTCATTGATTGAAAGTGCAATTTTACGAATAACAACATTAATCTGAACATTTATCAGTGAGGAGACTTCAATGACTATCCTATCGCATATAAAAGTTTTTGAAAGATATAATGACGATTAAATATTTGATTGAGAAATTAGTTGGTATTTTCTCGCATAACGTATTTAAACATTTCACATTTAAATTTACGGTTTGGGAAACCATTTTTCTGGGCATTTTAATTTTTTGTTCCAGAACGCGACAAACTAGGCATTGATCTGTATGAATAACTCCCTGAGACCAACTCAAAAACATCTTTCAAAAAGTTCTATCTTAATTATTTATAGAGTTAGGGCTACTAATATTCGATTCTATTAGTAATATCTCAGTTTCTACCAGTCTTTTTCTAAAAGACTAAAGTCTATAGACCGGTCTACATTTAAGGCCCTGTCATACTTCACCGCGCGGTGCCGGTTGTCCTATTCATACTAACAGGCGGCGCCGCTTTTTTACTTTTGGATTTTGCGCTTCTCAAAAAATGTGTATTGGAACCTGATGGGGTGCCGCGCGGCGCCGCAAAAATTACAAAAACCTATTCATACTTCAAAGGCGGCACCGCGCGGCGCCGCCCGGCGCCGCTTTTTAGTATGAATAGAACAGCCGGCGCCGCGTGGCGCCGCGCGGTGAAGTATGACAGGGCCTTTAGACAGCCAAAAAAATCTTTTATGAATACAGACTTTCGCCCGGTCTAAATGTAGACCGGTCTATAGACTTTAGCTTGGTCTATAGATTTTAGACTTTAGCATCCTTTAAGAATACGGCCCCTGGCTCAGGTGCGACGTTGTGAATAGGGACCGCATTCATAAACAGGCTAAAGCCCGGTTCACACGGCGACATTTCACCCAACATACATGTTGCAACATATAAATGTTGTGACATTAAAATGTTCACACGTGCGACATATATGTACAACATATGATATGACATACAGTGCGATATTTTCCACCTCAGTATTATTTTTCGGTGTCGAAAAGAAAGTCTGTTGCTATTCTTGGTCCTTTCCTACTTTTGGACGACGAGTTTTTTTGCGCCTGTCACAATTACATGCACCAAGCACACAAATAGTACCAAATGTCGCCGGTATGTTGGAGCAAAAAAGCAAACTGTATGTCGGGTGCATGTCGCTTATATGTCGGGCTTATGTTGCGCCCGTTCACACCTGACGATTTTACTTGACATACGTATGTGGTGTATATGTCGAGACATGTATGTCAGGTATATGTTGCACAAAATGTCGCCGTGTGAACTGGCCTTAAAGTCTATAGACCCGTCTATAGACCAAAGTCGGGAAAAAACGGTATTCATAAAAAGTCTAAAGTCTAAAAGTCGGTCTAAATCGGTCGACTTTTAGACCAAAAATTTAGCCTGCTACTCTAGCAGGCTAAATGTATTTAGACCAAAATTTTTCATTGAAATGGCTGCCTTCTTAAAATTTGGATGTTGAGACGAGAGAGTTTTTCGTGATATACAAGATTCTTTAGCTTTTAAACCAAAAATGCAAAGATTTCGTTTTGATCGCCAAGATATATTGAACATTACTGAATTGATTTGTGGAGATATTGAAAGTCCGACTCAGAGAAATTGAGCTATTCCTGCGATTTTGCAAGTTTGCATTGCTATACGATACTATTCTTGTGGGACATTTTAAATGGTAATTGGTGACAGATAGTATTATAGCCTGTTTTTCCTGAAATGCCTCCAAATTATGAATGTGGAAAGCAAGTAGTACTTCAGATTTTTACGATTTTCTGGTAAACAGTATATAATAGAGCAACTGAAATTCGCGAGCATACTGAACTAACCTTAAAAAATTTTTCGACTTGAAAATTTTACAGTAAGGGCTCTATGTAAGTGATTTTGACGACGCTACTGATTTGTGTCACTTTTCTATTTGGAAGCATTTTATAAGAAACGTCAACCAACAGCGTGTCGAACTATTCATAAAGTTACTGCTGCGATTTTATGTATATCAGTTTTCCAAATGGAGATCAAATTTAAAAAGTTAAATCTGATTTCACTCATGCTGGTTTTCCTGGTAGGCATTCATGTTTTTCTCCTTTGGAATATAGGAGGAAGGAATTCGTCAGACATGCTTACTCTGCTGTTCTAGTAGCTGAGTTTCAATAATAGAAATTTAAAATAATTTCTTACTCTAGGTATAGTCGTTGTTCTATTGTTTCGCTTCTTTATGAGTACATTGCAACGATCATTGCTTCCTCATCAGCTGTGAATCTTGGACTGACGCTCATTGTGCTGATCAGGGACCAACGAGATTATGACTATGTCCGTTAGTTTTTGTGTTTTTTACACATGATCGAAACTCTTTTTATTCAAACTTGGGGCTGAAGAATGGTGACACTTATGCCCTTGTTCAATGATCGACACAATATTTTGGAGTATTTTTTACTTCTATGCTTTATTTATAGATTTGAAAGCATATAAACTTATCTTACTTTTTCTCTTCATTGATTGAAAGTGGAATTTTTTAGAAATAGTGACATTATTGTGACCATTCATCAGTGAGGAGACTTCAACAACTATCCTATTGCATGTAAAAGTTTTTGGAAGATATAATTACGATAAAATATTCGATCGAGCAATCAGGAAATAATAGTATTTTCTCTTATAGCATATTTGAACATTTTGTATTTAAATTTACGGTATGGGAAACCTTTTTTCTGGGCGTTTGAGTTTTTTGTTCCAGAATGCGACAAACTAGGCATCGATTTGTAGATCTCCCTGAGACCAACTTAAAAAGATCTTTCAAAAAGTTCTATCTCAATTATTTATAGAGTTATGGCTACTAATATTCGATTCTATTAGTAATATCACAGTTTCTACTAGTCTTTTTCTGACGGGCTAAAGTCTATAGACTGGTCTACATTTGGACAGCCAAAAACATATTTTATGAATACAGACTTTAGCCCGGTCTAAATGTAAACCACTCTATGGACTTTAGCTTGGTCTATAGACTTTAGACTTTAGCCTCCTTTATGAATATGGCCCCAGGAGATTAGAGCTCAGGGACATTAGAGTGCATTTGAAAAAACTGATTTTTTCGAACCAATGTTCCCTGGGCCCGGTTTCACCACAAAATTCCGTATTAAGAGTAAAATGTCATGAGTTACGAGTCCCGTGTTAAGAGAGCTATAGTCTGTTTTCTTGAAATGCTTCCAAATAATGAAAGTGGAAAGCAAGTAGTATTTCAGATTTCTGCGATTTTCTGATGCACAAAATATCATGTAGGGCTGGAAATTTGTGAGCATACTGGCCTGACTTATAGCGATTTTTCGAGTGAAAAATTTCACAGTAAGAACTTAATGTAAAGAATTT
Source organism: Romanomermis culicivorax (assembly GCA_963922205.1). Taxonomy (NCBI): domain Eukaryota; kingdom Metazoa; phylum Nematoda; class Enoplea; order Mermithida; family Mermithidae; genus Romanomermis; species Romanomermis culicivorax. Next base: position 159,280 of record CAWUHX010000299.1, on the reverse strand, counting down.
CGACGACAGTATTGATTTGTGTCACTTTTGTATCTGGAAGCATTTTATAAAAAAAAAAATAGGAATGGCCGTCTCACCAAAAATCAGAGTTTACGGGCAAGGAAATACGAATCTAGGAGTGCTACGAGTGGCTGTTTCACCAAAAAATAAACTTTATGAGTACGGGCTCACGAGTTATAAGTGTTACGAGCGATGGTTTTTTATAATTTACGACTGTTCAGTTTCACCAAATGAGTTACCCATCATTATGATAATGAAAGGACTCATAAATTTGATGAGATTTTCACGGACCAAAATTGGGTCCGTAGGACTCGTAGCTTAGTGGTATTTGACCATTTTTGTCATTTGTTTTTTGTCAACCCGACAAAAAAACAATAGTTTGAATCCTTCTCCGAAATTATCACATTTTGAGTGAAAAACAAGCATTTTTGACATTTGCCTGAAAAACCTCAAAAAAATTTTTTTAAAGAAAAACCAATATGTCCATCAGATTGTCCGTGCAAAATAACCAGAAATAACCATAACAAATAAATTTCAAAAAAATTCGATGCACTTGAAAAAAAATTCGTACATCAGAAAACTCTCACATCTTGATTTTTTTGCCATACATCTTGAAATTCTAGCGATTCATCTTGAAAAAATGTTGTGTATCATGTTCGAAGGTAACGATTTTTTTCAATGGTAACAAATTTTTTCAAGTGGTAACACATTTTTTCAAGCAGTAACGAGTTTTTTCAAGTGGTCCTTCTTGTATTCCCTACGAATAACTAACAAAAATGAGTAATCTGCAAAGATCTGAAAAATTTTTGCAATTTTTGTTGGATGTTTTTAATAAAATTAACTTATCTTCACAATGAATTTAGAAAATATCTGTAAAATTGGCGAATTTTCAAAAATGTGAGGAAAATGATTTTCCGTAGAAATTGAAAAATTTTTTGAAATTTTTATATGTTTCAACAAAATCTAACAAATTTTTACAAGAATTGAGAAAATTTCTTCGAAGTTTGATAAAATATCAGAATATTTTAGACATTAATAATTTTCAGAACAAATTTCCCAATCCGATTGCACCATCCGATTATAAAAACATTACGAATTGCTGTATAACGGGTGTCAAAAAACACAAATAAAATGCTCATTTTACGAGTCCTACGAAAAACATGGTGAAACACTCTTACTACGGACTCGTAACTCAAAGCACATCACTCGTAGCTTGCAGTCCGTCACCCGTAGGTTTTAGCTCGTCACCCGTAGCACGAGTGAAGCTGGTGAAACTCATTTACTCCTAGAATTCGACACTCGTAGTACTCGAAAGACTCGTAACGTTGTGGTGAAACCGGGCCCTGGTCTACAATAAATGCGAATTTCCAATTGTTTTTGAACATAAAAAAAGAATACTGAGCGAGCAGCTTTATTTCAAAAGCTGATAAAAAACTGCGTGTGTCATTCTGAATGCGAGTTAGAAATTCTAGATGAAATCGAAAATAACTAAATGAAGCAATTTGGTTCAAAGGTCAAATATTTGCGATTTTTTGTGTATTAAGCGATTTTTGTATGAAAGATTTGCAAACCCCATATTTTTACTAACAACTTGTTGTAGTGTCATCTTTAGTGTTCAACTCTGTATTAATCTACACTTCACATTCTCGCTTACTTTACAACCACCGATGGGCATGTTTCCACCATGCTATCGTTTTCGCACACCGGGTTGACGCCATTACTGTAGCAATTGCGTAGTGTGCTCGAAGTTCGGTCAGTGATTCATTCTATTCGTTTTATATAGTATTAGTTAGTCACTCCTCCACTCGTCTCCAATAAACTTTAAGTATGCATTTCGCCTGTCGTCATCTGATTAATATTTTAAATCGTGAAATCTTCGATTTCACAATTTTGAATATTTGCATTTTGTTTTATTTATGAGTGGTTTTTTTGTTGCCGCTTTTCTCAAGAGGCGTATGTGCCCTGGCCCAACATGAAGTAAGTCTTAATCATTAAGGTCTGAACTTCTTGGTATTCTCCTGCACAAATTATTCTTTGTTCTAAATCAATTCTATTCTTGGTGAATCATCAAGCAAGAGTCTCAAATAAATAAGAAAAGATTTATCATATAACAAACTTGAACTATTATTGATTCTGCCATTTAGCTACTCACACAGTTTTTTAAATAGGGATTGGGGGTAAATCTCATATGATGAGCGACTGAATAAAAAAATATTGAGTAATGAGAGAGTGGACGAACAGAGACATAAAAAGAATAAAAGAGAAAAACACAAGAAAATAAAGACAAAGAGAAAAAAGATATTCTGTAAAAAATAGGAGACGGAAAAAGGAAGAAAAGTGAAATAAGAAAAAGAGAAAAGGGAAGAAAAAGAAGGAAAACGGGAAAAATATTCGATGATGGAGAAATTATTGGACCTGAACATCTCCAGAGTCATGAAAAATGTGAAGAAAGCATTTTTGAGCTGAAATATAGTTATTTTTCAAATTATTTTATATTCGGCTTTTTTATCTTACTCTGATCTAGTGTTTCTGTTCTCTATTGTCCTGCGCTCTATTGTCCCTGGCGCTCTTGTCTCTCGGCTCTAATGTCTGCACTCTATTGTCCTGCGCTCTATTGTCCCTTGCGCTCTAATGTCCCTGCGCTCTACCGTAGTTTCACCAAATCTAAAAATAGGAATCAACTTTACTCATGTAGTGGAACTTCAAAAAGCTTCAAACAAACGTGTAAATTTTCGGATTGATATGTTTTTTAAGTTAACGGTATAATTTTCGAACTTATAAAGGTTCTCATTTTGGAGTAGCCTTTTTAAAACATTACAAATTTTAGTGTGAACCAGTTCCACAGAGATAGTGGTCAATGTGACGTAACAGTTTACCCTGAGAAATCGAAGACTCAAGCTGTTCTGGATTATATTACACCCGTTTTTCGTGACTATGTAATAGAAGATAGGGCGGTCGATCTTTTCTAGACACCACTGTGTATAACTTAATGTCGTCTATTTTTGATATTTTTTCAGTAAAATCTAGTCGACCATGCGTCAGTAGCAGAACGGAAGTTGATTGCACAACACACTCTCTAACAATAGCGTCCTGTACGAACCCGCTTCCTCAGTTGGGCGGTCAATCGTGTTCCCTTGGTATTGCCACGTCCGACGTACTCTTTCAAATCAAAAAGTGTCATTTGTGTCATCGCAGACCCACTTCGTTTTATAAAAATTGTTTAGGTGAGCAGCTCCATATTTCCTCGATGACTGATTGTTTGGATTTTAAAAGAATGTTTCACCTGTGACATGGCAGGAATTCAGTGCATTAGTGTTTGAGTGAATTCTCGAGGCCCTGACATATTTAACGCACTACCATTTATTTTGATATGATCGATGCAGCAACGTCACAGAATCAGATTCATTCACAAAAAAATGCAAATAAAATTTCCTTCACGAAGTGGATTCTGATGATTATCTTTGACTGTCGCAATCAGGGCCTGAATCGGGCCTGGATTTTCCGGCCCGGCCCGAAAATTTTTTTAGAAGCCTGAACCCAACCCGGCCCGAAATCGGGCTCTAACCTTGAGGCCCGGCCCGGTCCGATTAAAAAAACAAGGCCCGAAGCCCGACCTGAAAGTCCGATTTCTAAACTTTGTATAAATGCAATTTCATTTGGTATTTTACTAGCGCTCAACATTGCACTTTTAGTTAAACATGATACAACAATCAAGGAGTAGTCATATTAAATCGATATTACCATTCATGTACGTGGGGGGTTGGGGGGGGGATTTTGACTCCCAACAGATTTTGATTGACCCCCAGCATATTTAACCCCCCAGCAATGATTGAAAAGATGACGAAGGAAAATGAGCAAGAGAGAAGAGAAAGTCTTCATAAAAATGGAAATGATGCTTTGAACAAAGCATACTTGATTCCAAAAAAGTGACATTAAAACTTTAAAAAATGCTCTCTAAGACAATAATTTCACATATATGACTTATATAGGTTGTAGAATGTACTGCTTGTATGTTAAAATACCTTTCTAAGACATTTCTTTTGGTTATCAAGAACGAAAAAAATTTCTATTCTACCCCCCTGTCCTGGCTGACCCCCAGTAGAATTTCTATGCTGTGCATGTATGTATATTATTCTTTAAAAAAATTATCAACTGCCTGAAATGAAAATTATAAATAAAATATTAATTTGAACTATTGAAAATTGACTAATAAATAAGTTAGTGAACCATTCAGTAACACAAAACGCTGAAAAGAGTTGGTTCAAGTCCACAAAAGGGGACAAAGAGCAAAAAAATGGAAGCAGAAAAGGAACAGTGTGAGTTAAGAGCATTGTTGGTCGGGCTGAGCTTTGGCTTCTTTGTCTATGGTTTTTGGCTTTAAAAAATTGAAAAGTCGAAAGTCTCTTGGTTTTCTTCAGCTGCATTGAAAAAATTAGGTCTCACAAACAAAATTTATTTGATACAGTAATCACAACAAACATGATCAAAAACTATACCCTGAACATCAAAAATTTTCGGGCTTTGTTGAGCTTTTGAAAAATACGTCGGTCCGGTCCGAGAATTTTTTCAGACAGCCCGAAACCGGCCAAAGCCCGTATTTCGGGCCAGACCGGGCTTCGGGCTTAAATTCAGGCCCTATTCGCAATTGATTTACGGATCTCAATAGTCTATGCTTTCCAATTGAGATTTGGAACGTAAAAAGATGTTCAGGCAGATAATGTACCGCCATCTGAAAATCGACAAGGAAAGGCAAAAAACTGGTTTCACTGTGGAAATTAATCTTTTTGAAGGAAATTTTCATCCCTCGCATGTTAATGTCTCTGAATTTTTCCTTCTAGACTTCTAACCTGGGCCCTGTTGCATAAAAGTTAAATAGTCATCAATAGTATTGAATTCAATAGTTCAGTAGAACAAACCCGTTGCATAAAATAAATACTATTTGCTATTTAATTCAATAGCTGTCAATAGTGAATTTTTAACCTGATTTTTAGCAAGCATTGCATAAAACTGTCTATTTCAATAATCAGGGACATTTGTGAGGTCTATTGCTATTGAAAAATGGTCTTTTTTCAAGGTTCTTTTGACACTCTTGAAACTTTGTAATAGTTCGCTTAATTCAAAACTTGTTGAATAAACTATTCAAGCACTTAGTTATTCTTGTTAAGCATCCATTTGTCTACGCGTCCATATTTTTTTCTTAATTAGATTAGAGAATTGACTTTTTTGGAGCTATTTTTCAGAAGGGTACTTTTTTGAGACATTTTACTACTGAATGAAACCTAATTTTTATTTTAGATGTTTCACGTCTTGTGTTGAATCACAATACACCGGTTGATCTAAACGCCTCTTATCAATTTTTTGATCAGTTTTTGGAGTAAAACTGGCAACCAGCGTATTTGATGATGACGAATGGACGAATGTTCAATAAAAGTAGAAATTGGTGGCATTCCTGCTTTAGGCACATTAAGGCCTTCAACTGCTGGTGATTCGGAGCCAATAATATCAAGAACTTTCAAATCAATTTGGAATATTTCACATCAGCATCACCTGCTGCTTCCGTTTTTTGTTTTGCATCTCTTTTTCTCATAGTATAATTTTTAAAATTCGGCCAAATGGAATCTCGAATGTGGCTCCAAGGTTTACCAGTTAGAACAGGATTAAATCCATAAATTTGAGCACAATCATCAATGATGCTTTTCCAAGCTGCTATCTTATCTTCTTTGGCCAAGTATCAGAAAATGATCCACATAAATTTTTTTTTGGAATAGAGTAAGTCCAGAAAAATCAAACGTTGATTTTTATTCATTTTCTTAAAAAGTTAGACTGATTAGCAGTGAAATTAATTAATTGGCATCAAACACAACAAACGAAAATACAAAAGCACCTCAATTCAATACAAGAACAAAGAACAGGAAAAATGACTGGTTCGAGGAGACTACTATTGAAAAAGTCCAGTTGAATTCAATAGTCTTCAATAGTTTTTTATGCAACAGAATTTCAATACACTTGACTTTTATGCAACAGAGCCCTGGAAAGCTATTCAGTAGATGTGTTTATTCATACATCCTGACCTGCCCAGTTGTATTTCTGCGCTAAAAGCAACGGCGGCTTATGTGATACTACAGAATTCTACACAGCTTCCTCGTCGTCATTATTTTTCTTCCTCAACCCGTAGTCTTAGAGAAGTGCGTAACTTTCAAATCGATATATGTTCAATTTTCAGTTCATAAGGTTGTATCTCCATTCCCCGACCATCCCCATTCCCCAACCATCTCTTTTCCCCGACCATCCTTTTTCCACTGCCATCACTTTTCCCCGACCAAGGCTTTAAATTCCCGATTCCCGGAGCAATGTGAAGTTTCTCGGACGACTCAATTTTTGTAATAATCCTGATTCCCCGAGCATTGATATTTATGGCACATTTTTTTAATTTAACTCAATCAAGAAAACAATTACATACAGGTTGTTTCACGAAAAAAGATGCACATTGTTATTTCGTTGCAGAGTAAATCAGAATGTAAAATTTTTTATAGCTTCAATAGATAACCTTTTACATATCTCTAAAAAAATATTTTGTAGAATTAACCCGATTCTTTTCTAAATCGGCTATGGAAAATTATGGTGATTCTAGCTATCAGTGTTGTAAGTGAATGTCATTTCGGCACAGCAGGACATATTATTACATGTTCATGGCGAAGAATATAAGATTTTGCAATGCCTGAAAGATGGAAGTGAAATCATTATTCTACTAAATTGCCGAGACTTAACTAGCGTATGTATCATCCGATTGGCCAACTCTTCGCTCGATTAAAAGCTCCGCCTAAAATAAAGTTAAACACTGGGCAAAGTTTCCCATTATCATAGTTCATGAAGGCTGCAAACAAAAAGAGTCACAATAAAGTAAAGAAGTAGAGATTTTTTTGTTGCGAAAAAGAGACCACCATAAAAAGAAAAATACAGGTCAATGCCACTAGGAAGGTGGCAGAAAAACGATATAAACATAGTTGGAAAAAGTAACATGAGTGTTAAAAGACGAAATATTAATAATAATGAATGTGCACAATAAGCACAAATGGAAAACATTAGCATATTAATTAAGTCCAACAAAGAAAAGGTCGATGGTTAAGACAAAATAGAAATTTTTTGTGTCTTCGAACAGGTAATTAACGGGCTGAACGGCGAGAAAAACGTCCTTGTTTCAGAAGACGATTATTGTTGCCCCTGAGTTCTACAAAAATGTACGGTTAAAGAGAAAACCCTTGAAGGGATGGGAAGAGAGGGCCCAGTAAAGTCTCGGCATTTTAGTAGAATAATGATTTCACTTCGGCCTTCAGGTCTTGCAAAATCTTATATTCTACTTCAAATGCCTCGACTTAACTAGCGTATGTGTTTAAAGCTTACGGAATTATCAAAGACAAAATTCATGTAATTTGGTAAGTCTATATCTCTCTGATAAAATCGCTCGAAAGTTGAGGACTGAGAACTCCAGTTAGTATGACCGAGGATAAAAGCAAGTGGGCAGCCTGAAACAAAAGCTTTGGAAGCCACAGCAGAGCGTGTCGAATGTGGTTTAAAAACTGTGGTGTCAATGCCCGAAAGGGACAAAACCGTCATAATCGAACGGGAAATTGTGGCAGTGGAAACTGGCTTATGTGGTTTCATAAAGGATAGAAAACATCGAGTTTCAGAGCCCCTGATTGCTTTGGTTGCATCCAGATAGAGCTGGAAATAAATGTAGGCGCATAAACGGGATTCCAAAAATTTGAAAATTTTGAATGAAACAGGATGACCACAACGTCTGGTTTTAGTAATGGCTGGAATAGTAACAAGAATAAATTCCTCGAAAAATTTTATGTAGCGAATGTTTAACTTTTGAATTTCAGATGCCCTTTTTGGGCAGCTGACAACAACATGATAGATTTTAAAGTAAGCAATTTTAAGTCTTGAGGGGAAATGGGAGTTAAATTAGGGCAAAGATCTTTCAAAAAATGAAGAACAAGAGCAACATTCTATGTTGAGGCATATCTGGATTTAGGTGGATTAAGGTTAAAAATCCCTTTCAAGAAACGCGTGATTAATGTATTACTTGTTAGGTCGTAGCCAATTTCACTTAAAAAAGTAACAATAGCTGATTTAGCTGCAGCTATGGTGCTGTATTTTAGATTACTTTTATGCAAACGCAGCAAATAGTGAACTAATTCGCATGCAGCAGGTTGAAAGGGATCAATTTGTCATTGAGAACACCAGTGATGCCACTTTTTATTTACCGAATCGTAGCGTTTTTGTGTTCCGCTAGACCATGATTGAAGCATGATGTCCGCAGCCTCCTTTGAAATGCTACTGGTCTGCCAGAAACTCCGGATACTTTCCAAGCCAAAAGGCGAAGTGTCTTGTTTAGCAAGAGGGGATGAGGAAGCCCTGATAGGTCCGATAGAAGATCTGGCATTTGGGGAAGCAATAAGGGAAAGTCGACGGCTAGAGCCAGCAGCTGGGGCCACCACAGTTGAGTCGGCCACACTGGAACGATTAGCACAGCTGTAGCAGAGTCTAATCTCATTTTCTGAATAGTCCTGCCAATTAACGCAAAAGGAGGAAAAACAAAAGCAAAAAAATCATGCCAAGAGTAAAAGCATCAATAGCATAAGCTTTCGTAGATACAATATAATCCTTGATTTTCCTTTTTTGTCTAAACTTCGTTTTTTTATTTTCAATCTTTGGTTGGACCTCTTTTACCTTTGTTCATGCACATTTTCTCACGTTTTTCGACTTTTTATGCTAATGAGGACCAAGTGAATAATATACTTAATATGCATGCAACTGCATACAATGCTTACATCAACAAGATTTTATCAGGAAAATTCAATGCGATTATTTGCCTGTGGGAATATTTTGATATAGGGACCATTTGTTGGGGATATTTTGCACGGGGACATTTTGTTTGGGGATCATTTGTTGGGGCATTTTGTTGGGGACATTTTGCACGGGGACATTTTGTTTGGGGATCATATGTTGGGGATATTTTGTTGGGGACATTTTGTCATGACACCTTCGATGGCACCTTTAGACAAAAGGGAAAGGAACTCTTTAGATGCTACAGACTGATCCATAGGGGAAAATTTGATTAGAGAAGGCCTAACTTTCTGTTTTGGTGGAATGCTTTCCCATTCGATATGTAGGCCAGACACTGTGTTTAATAGCCATCTATCAGAGATCAATCTAGACCAATTAGTAAGGAAAAAAGCTAAGCAGCCAGCAATTAGTGTATGTGGGACTGAGCAAAATGCAAAATTAAAAACTTGCACTCGGTACCTGAAAGAATCGCCAGAATTAATAGGGCGATTCAAAAATTTTCTCGTCCTGGAATCGAAAAAAAACTTTGGGAACATTGATGCGATGCACCATGAAAAGACGAAAGGGGTTTAAACCCAGGAACTGACAATTGTCGAGATGCAATCATAATTTTCTGAGAGCATCATGTAGGCCATTTTTCTGACTATGATCTTTGAAACTGCCACACAATGACTTGCTGAAAAGAGGAGGTGGCGATAATTTTGTGGCTGCATCTCTACAGCAGACTACTGGTTCCTCTGATGGAACAGGCATGGATGCAATGTCCTTAAACAAATAGCTTTTTATTCCCACATTTTTAGGAATTTCATAGTGCCTGTCATTAAGAATATTCTGTAAAAGGAAGCCGATGTGTTGAAGGCTGTGCTGAATAGCATTAGGAGCAAAAACTCTATCAAATGATCCTCGATCCTGTTCATTAATTACGGCCACCAAAGGGTAGGCACATTTGAGGACAGACTGCTGTAAACAACGAGAATGTTCATCTTTCCTGATAAGCCATTCTTGTCTATTTCTAAGAAAGATCTAAAGTCCTCGTCAATAACACCGGTTGAAGTCACTGGGGAATCTGGAACCAGCATTTTTGAGTAACATTTCAAACCTAATGTAGGATCCTCAAAATAACCTCGTAAGTCAGATAAAATCAAATCCTGGGTCCTGCTTGTAAGCAGCAAGGGTTTATATTCCAGTTTCAAAGAATCCGAAAAAGTTGGTATAGCTGCTTTGCTGGAAGAAGAAGAAGAAGCAGACTGAGAACGTTTTCGATTGATCAAATGGCTGGCCGACACCAAGCTTAAATTGTCCTCCAAAACCGAAGGGTTATTGGAATGAGACAGAGGCTCCTTTAGAACAGAATGCATAGGAGCAGAGTCCAACTGAACTGAGCCATTATCTCGAACCAGCAAAGGTGGTTCCAGATTTGCCATAGGTTCGATGGAACCTTGTTGTAAATTTTCGGAAGGAAAAACCTCTAAGGAGAAACTTTCAATAATTGGTTCAATGGAACCCTGAACCTGAGAAGAATCGTTCTTGTCGATTAAAGAAGCTAAGTGTCGATTATCTGATGACAAATTTGCAGTAGAACCAGAAATGGTTGAAGAACTTCTGCAATTGGTCGATTTAGACGAACTGGAAGACGAATTGCACCTGGAATGACGTAGATGAGCTGATCCATGACAATGGACACTGCGGCTATGGTGGCTCGAAAGAGTACCATGCAATGATGACATATTAGCAGAACCAAAAGATGCTTTTGAATTAAAAGAACATAACAACATAGAAAATTAAAAACGAGCTACAAGTTAGCCAGCTCGAATGAACTATGATAATGGGGGAACGAACTTTGCCCAGTGTTTAACTTTATTTTAGGTGGAGCTTTTAAGACATGATTTCTGAGAGGATTCAGCGTTGTTGTGATAAGTAAAAAATTAACCCTACCTGAAAATCACATATTTGGTGTAACTTGATGCGCTAGGATCGAAAATGATATTCATTTTTTCTGAAAATCAAAACTCGCATAGTTACAGTAAGACGAAAAATGAAAATTTTCGATTTTTTCGATTATTGACATGCACTTCTTTCAACTTTGGCAACTTTACGTATGTCAGACATCGTGTTCTGAAAATTTACCCAATATTAGGCCAATAGATGGGCTACAATTTACTGTAGGATTCATTAGTGTAAAGTGCTTATTAGAAATACACTGGTCCATGAAACATCAAATTTTGCGAGCAAAATTTGTCATTTTTTCCACAAAAATCATCCTATATGCTGCTAAAGCTCAGAAGAACCAAAAAATTCCTTATACAATAGATAGCTAACGATGTCTTCTACTTGCTGACAAAAAATTACAGAAATTCATGTACTGCTAGAGGGTCGCACAACCTGAAGTTTGAACACTATCCTATAATTGTATTTTCTGGAAGTTCCGACCTCTACTGTGAAAAGACTAGAGCTTGATAAATTTTAAAAATGAGACAGTAATACAAGTTTCTTATGGTGAATATTAATATAATTTTCAAACTCATTAAAAAATAAAATTCGCCGGGCTACAGTATCCCAAAGTTTGGAATTTTCACATTTTTTAGCATTCTTTTATCTATTTACATGACTTGAGATGTATCGACCTAGGCATAAAATAACTTTGTTATTGACCGTGTATTTGATACATAATACAATTCTCTATAGTGTGGTATGAAAATGTTTTTTGAATCTTGCATTTTACACTTTTTAAGAAGTTTTAAAATGTCAAAAGTGAGACCATAAAAGTGATAAAAAATGAGGTTTCTCTTCACAAAAATGACTATGTGTATTGCACCAAAAATGTAATGTGTTAATATGTGTAAGCACCCAAAATTTATCTATATGGTGGATATATTATGATGTCTGGTAGTTGCATGCAAAAAATTTCTCTGTGCAGTGCATCGAGATATGGTGGCATGATTTGACCACTAGAATAGGGGATGATGAAATATTCATACAGCTAGACTGAGCCATGAAAATTCTACCAATCAGTGGCCGTGAAGATCAATCAAACTGGTATGGCCAGAGAGAGATACCTTGGCATATTACATACATCCTAGCTAATATCAGTGGTTAGCTCCACTCGAGGACTTACATACATGTATTTGATCCACTATCACAAGATCATTGCAATCATCAGTGCAGTCATTGCAGTCATCGGTGATACAATACTGTGAGTCAAACAAGAACCTCCAAACATAGGTCTGGCTTATATCCCCTCAGACAATGCTGGTTGCTATCATGGATCCAACACTTTAGGCTCCATGCATGTGATCTCCAAAAAAATGGGCTTGTCAGTTAGAGGATGGGATTTTTCTGAACCTCAGTTTGGCAAAGGACCCTGTGATCCTACTGCAGCACTGGTGAAGCGGCAAGTTCAGCTGTTCGTAAGTCAAAATAATAAATGCACCATTCGTAAAATATCCACTATCAGGGCCGTGCACAAGGGGGGGGGCGGGGGCGGCCGCTCCCCCCCCCCCATTGAGGCAGCATGCACACAGTATATCCGCATAAAATCAACATTTTCTGGGGCTATTCAGTGAAAAAATCTAGTCCGCCCCCCCATGAAAAAATTTTGCGCACGGCAATGTCCACTATATAGGGAAATTCTGGTTGCTTTTGGCTTTAGCAGTACATATAATCATTGTTGTGGAGGGAAACCTGCTTTTTCATTATTTATACAGCCTCATTTTTGACATTTTAAAACTTCGTAAAAAGTGTAAAATGCAAAACTCAAAAAACATTTTCATATCACACTATAGGGCACTGTATCCTGTATCAAATACACGGTCAAAAACAAAGTTACTTCATGCCTAAGCTGATACATCTCAAGTCACGTAAATAGGCAGAAAAATGCTAAAAAATGCGAAAATTCCAAACTTTGGGATACTGTAGCCTGGTGAATTTTATTTCTTAATATGTTTGAGAATTATATTAATGTCCACCATACGAAACTTGTATTACTGCCTCATTTTTAAAATTTATCAAGCTCTATTAGTTCCACAGTGAAGGTCAGGACTTCCAGAAAATACAATTATAAGACAGTGTTCAAACTTCAGGTTGTGCGACCCTCTAGCAGTACATGAATTTCCGTAATTTTTTGTCAGCAGGTAGAAGTCATCGTAAGCTATCTACTGTATAATGAATTTTTTTGTCTTTCTAAGCTTTAGCAGCATATAGGACGATTTTTGTGGAAAAAATGACAAATTTTGCTCGCAAAATTTGATGTTTCATGGACCAGTGTATTTCTAATAAGCACTTTACACTAATGAATCCTACAGTAAATTGTAGCCCATCTATTGGCCTAATATTGGGTAAATTTTCAGAACACGATGTCTGACATACGTAAAGTTTCAAAAGTTGAAAGAAGTGCATGTCAATAATCGAAAAAATCGAAAATTTTCATTTTTCGTCTTACTGTAGCTATGCGAGTTTTGATTTTCAGACGAAATGAATATCATTCTCGTTCCATGCGCATCAAGTTACACCAAATATGTCATTTTCAGGTAGGGTTAATTTTTTACTTATCACAACTCTATGTATAAGAAGTTGAATTCTCTCAGACAGACATTGTCTCTTAATCGAACTAAGAGTTGGCCAATCGGATGATACATACGCTAGTTAAGTCGAGGCATTTGAAGTAGAATCGGTTGTTGAAAAGTTGGTGATTTGACATACTTCTAAGTAGCAACTTCGATTTGCCTTGATTTAGGGCCATGTTTCTTGCATTATCATACATTTTTAGCATCGTGACACATTTTAAAAAAGTAAGCACCTAGGACTATTCTTTTGAAAAAGAAAAAAATGATTCGGATTAGCCAAACTCTCCCATTTTAATAAGTTCGATTTTCGATGTTTGGTAAGAATAAATGTTGCAGGACCATAATCTTCCATTTTTGAGGAGAAATTAAAGATCTAAGACTAATTAATCAGACATTCTTTGCTTTATATACCTGCTGTGGGCTTGAAGTTTTGTAAAGCACAGTGGGAAAATATCCGCGGGAAAAAAACGTGCAGTCCAGTTTAAATTTTTTTGCAGGCAACTTTTTGAAATAAGTCATAAATTTTTCCTGATTTATTTATAACATTAGTCGGGGAAAAGGAATGGTCGGGGAATAGGGATGGTCAGGGAAAAGGGATGCTCGGTGAAAGGAGATTTTTTGTATTTATTTTTAGCATTAGTCGGAGAAAAGGTATGATCGGGGAAAAAGGATGATCGGGGAAAAGGGGTGGTTGGGGAAAGGGCACACAATCGTTTATAATAATCATCCTATTTTTTCGTTTGAAATTTTAAGACTTTGAGGATGAAATTTCATATTATTTTCTTTGAATCAGTATAATTTTTGAACGAAGGTGCACTCTGGAATCAGATTCGTTTGTCTATTACAGCATTCAGTTTTCTAACGTTTCGCTGTTACATCCGTACAAACGTTTCTTGGAATTCGGTCGTGCTCAGATAGGCTATCTTCATGCAAAATTAAGAATATGAATGCAGTAAATTTCTGATTTAGTTTGCAGAACAAAGTACATGATCAGCAAAAAAAGTAATTTTATTTTCGATTCAAGGAAAAAAAAGTAAAGTTGTTTTTCTTGAAATGCTTCCAAGTAATATTATAAGTGGAAAGCAAGTACAATTTCATATTTTTATGGTTTTTTGGTAAACATTGTATCACATTAGGCTGAAAATTTGGGACAAAAGTCAACTTTAACCATTTTTTGTGGAAAAGTTTTACTGCAAAAGTGTTTTGTAGTCATTTATTTGGGTTCAAAACAAGTAAATATTTATGGTCGACATCTAAGTAGCAACAAACGCAAGATTCCCTTCTTTGATACTCTTTACCTTTGATTTTGACCATTTGTTTCATGAACGGACCGTGGGTTTACATTTTTCAGCTTACGGTACATTGTGCGGTCATTCTTATTTTGTACAATATCATAGAAATTCGACCGCCAGAGGCTACGTGGATGATTTCGAACCATGCTGCACCGACAGAATGAACCCGCCCCCACAACTTATTCATGAACAAATTTTTCCTGAGAAAAGGGTGTGTTATTTGGGCCATTGTGTCCGCGTGCAAGACTAATTTTGGTGGCTTTCCAAGAAGACTTCGTTGGACCAATGGACCATAATTATTGGACTTCCGAATGAAATAATTACTAGCATATTTTTTCAGTGTCCTAGAAAATCATCGAATGAAGTCTATGTCATCCTTAATTTTAACTAGAAACTGAATTTTTTAGCAGTTTTTTGTTTGAGCTTTGCAGCCTTTACGGCAAAAATTTTGAAGTATTAATGCTCCGCTTGCGTTTCTTGCGTATTTATCTAACAAGAGTGGAAAAAATTTCAAGGGTATGACTAATCGACGGAATCCGCATGCGGATGCGGACAGCGGATATGGTCTAATCGGTGGATGCCGAATCCGCATATCCGCTGCCTAGTGGGCGGATTAAAATGGTGGAATCCGCACTTTTTGTGCGGATATTGAGGTCTAATCGGTAGATGCAGAAAATGGCAAAATGGCGGACGCCGCCCTCTTTTGGCGGATATGTACGTCTAAAAGGCGGATTTCAGAAGAAACGGCAGATCCGCATCCGCCATATGACTAAAGGACCGAAAAATTTTGGGCATGTGGTATTGCGGATTATATGTGGCAGCATTGATTTTTTTGCGACAAGATTATAATTTTAAATTAAATTTTGAATTGAATTTTAAATTAAAATTTAAATTGAATTAGATTTTGAATTAAATCAAATTTTAAATTAAACCTAATTTTAAATTAAACCAAATTTTAAATTAAATCAAATTTTTAATCAAATTATATTTTAAATTAAATTAAATTTCAAATTTTAATTCAAATTAAATTTTAAATTAAATTAAATTTTAAATTAAATTAAATTTTAAATTAAATTAAATTTTAAATTAAATTAAATTTTGAATTAAATTAAATTTTAAATTAAATTAAATTTTAAATTAAATTAAATTTTAAATCAAAATAAATTTTGAATTAAATTAAATTTTGAATTAAATTAAATTTTGAATTAAATTAAATTTTAAATTTAATTAAATTTTAAATTAAATTAAATTTTATATTAAAATTCTGAATTAAATTTCAAATTGGATTTTGAAACATTGAAAAATTAAATTTTAATTTAACTATGCAAAAATTGAAATATAAAATTTAATTACATATTAAAAATAAGCCACTCATTAATCGCAGATACAAAAGTATATTATCCAGCATGTTGAATGGATCTTACTCTGAGGCAGCTTCATTTTCAGCCTTTGACTATAATCCACTTAACAGAAATCCCAATGAATGATGACAATATGGACGTTTTCTTGATGCATACATGAAAAACCATTATTTCTGCACCAAAAGGAAGTGAAGATTTGCATCTATTTGGATTAATAATTGCATTTTCTGCCGTTTTTGTTTTTTTTTCATTCAAAGAACTACAAAAGCATACACAAATCATGAAAAATTCCATATCCGCCAAATTTACCCACCGTTTAGACATCCGTCAAGCATATCTGCCTTTTAGACTTGAAAAGGGCGGATTCTGCATCCTCCGATTGGACCAAAATATCCGCAAAAAAGAGCGAATTCTGCGTCCGCCATCTGCATCCACGGATTAGACCATATCCACCATCCGTATACGCAATCAGATTTCGACGATTAATCGTGCCAAAAACTTCAACCGTCACATTGATTTGGGTGCGCATAAGAAAGATACAGAAATACTGATCCGCGTATCCGAAATGAGCTTTAACCTGAAGTACTTCTGAAGCAAAATTATTATTCATCAAAACACAACTCGAGTTTTCATTGAGACATATCAAAGACCATGAGTAGTAAGGCCGGACCGTATAGGTCGTACGCTTAAGGATACTCCTATCTTTTGTGTACGACCTATAATTTGTCACTTTTGACCGATTCATAGGTCGTACAGTAAACATATACAATCGGCTTTTGGTGGATTTACAGGTCGTACAGTAAACATATATGGTTAATTTCTTCGTCGATTTATAGGTCGTACAGTAAACATATACGGTCGATTTATAGGTTGTACGGTTAAGAATGTATGTTCTAGAGTTACCGTAATAGTAGAATTACGGTAATTTTTCGATTATGGTAATAAATGTGTTACTGTGGGTGGAAAAGGAAAATCAATGATGAACGCAAAAAGGAAAACTAAAATGAACAAAAAAATGGAAAAGAAATAAAAAGAGATTGTGTGTAAAAATGGCTTCCCCTCTGGGAAGAGGAAGCCCTCAAAAATTTGCACCCTGGACCCCCTTTGTCAAAAGGGTGCCACCTGCAGGTGTAAATATATTTCGGAGGTCCCATTTTCTGAACGATCGTTCAAGTCAACAAATGTCAGAATGGTCAATCTGGTCAGTAATGGTCTGTTTAATGAGTAAAATCTCGGGAGAGTCATTACACGATGAAACATTATCCTTACGGGTGCATGCGTATAAAGTTTGATGTTCTGCCAAAAATGACCAAGAAGGTCTTTTATAAAAATGATCAGAGCGAGCTGGCCGTAAAAAGCATGTGGACAAATAAGGTCTTTTATAGAAAGATGACCAAACGAACAGGTCGTAAAAAGCGTGTAGAAAATTTGGAGAGTTGACGTACGGTTAAGAATGCATGTTCTTGAGTTACCGTAATAGTAGAATTACGGTAAATTTTTCTGTTATGGTAATAGAGGAATTAGGGTAATAGATGTGTTACTGTAGATGAAAAAGGAAAACATAAAATGAGCAAAATATGAAAAGAAATAAAAAGCGATCGTGTGTAAAAATGGCTTCTCCTGTGGGCAGAAGAAGCCTTTCAAAAATTTGCGCCCCTGGACCCCCTTTGACAAAAGGGCCCCACCTGCAGGCGTAAATATGCTCGGAGGCCCCATTCCTGAATGATCGTTCAAGTCAATCTCAAATGGTCAAATTGGTCAGTAATGGTCTGTTTAATGAGTAAATTCTCGGGAGAGTCATTACGCGATGAAACATTATCCTTACGGGTGCATGCGTATAAAGTTTGATGTTCTGCCAAAAATGACCAAGAAGGTCTTTTATAAAAATGATCAAAAAATAGTCGTAAAAAGCATGTAGAAAAAAAGAAAAAATCTTTACATATCAAAAAGAAAAATTTTTAATTCGATGCAACATTCTACTTTATTGTAAAATTATTTAGTCCAACCATAAGGAAATGTACAAAAATTACATTTCAAAATACGTTTATCATATACTATACGAAATTTTTTCAAAGTTTTACGAGTAACAACTTTACGATCTTGCTGACGCTCTATACGGAGACTATGTACATCTACTTCTTCTTTTCCATTGTTTTTTACAAAAGCAAAAACCATTCGATGAAGCAAATAAAAATTAACTTTTTTCATAGTATCTGATGACAAAGTGATGCCGCGGACTTTGATTACGTGACGGTATTGGTCTGTAGAGGGACTGTACAACCTGTAGGCGTAATTTTTAGGACCTCCACTAACAAATTCGGTAATGTAAGATCCAGAACCATATTCACGTAACTCGTCAGTCATTTCACCAAGACACCAACCAGTGGGTACTTGATATTGTTGTTTGTCAACTGTTGACAGGTAAATAATACTATCGGTGTCAAAATACAATACTCGACTTTTTAATCGCTCAATGTAAGAATATAACTTTAATCAAGCTTGAGCCGTTGTATAAGCTGCAATAACAGCGTTAGTATTTCCCATGACTTCGGCAAAATCATCATGTTGACAATATGTTGTTGACACCAATTGTTCATTGATTAGTCTAACATTCTTAATAATGTTGGCGACATTCATCACAAGTTCAAAATATTCTTTGGGTGCATTGTCGATAACAGTCTTATCCATATTGTTTCATTGACCAAACTAAAAAAACATAAAAATAATTAAATGAAATACAAAAAACTATGCATAGTTACTTTTCCCCAGAAAGAATTTAGCATTAATTTAGCCAAAGCCCTCTTTCCAGAATTTTTTTAAAATTTTTGAAGAATCCAATGAAATATTCTCACGATTGTAGACCTCCATTTTGTATTCACATTTTTGCTTATCTGTCTGAGCTTTAGCAGGATAGCCTTCACTCTCCTATAAAAATTACAATCAAATTCTGTCACATTTACATAATATAAAATTTACTAGTTTCATTTTCATAAAGGTATTGACGTATTGAGTAAATAAACCACCAGTAGGGTTTTTGGTTGGATGATATTGCTCAATATTATCATAATGCCAAACCTCAAAAATCTTGAGGATCTGAAAAAAATAATATACATAGAAAAAGAACCATTACCGTAACAATATACCTTATATCCCTTCTCTAAGGCTTTATATAATTCTATCGTAACCCATGTACCGTCTAATGCTCTGTCTTGGTCGTTATGCACGCATGCGGTCTTTTGTGAATTATGCGTGCAAGTTTTGCATAAAGGAAACAATAATTTACCACCATGTCGATACGGTAAAACAGGATGTAAGAGTTTGGGAGGTGGTAAAACCTTACACTTGATTAACCCCTCATAAGGTTGTGAGGTTGAACTGACCTCTTCAAAATCTTCAGTAAAGATTTTTGGATGACCTGTAGGGTATTTCCCGTATTTGTTGACAAACGGGTATAAACTGCATACATCTACATAATTGATCTTTTCTGCAGGTGTACCATCTTCATTGTACTTAATTTTATGATACAGTTTTACAGCATTAGTGCGACTGCCAAAGAAAGCTAAAACAAGAAAACTTTTGACAAAATAAAAAAGAACAATTCAAGATTTTACCTTCTCGAGGATTTATAGGTTCCGGTATTTTGACTGTATCAAAAAATGTTTTCATTTCGGGATCTGAGTGAAGTTGTTGTAAAAGTTGGCACTCCCACATTTCGACTACGCTATAACCGAGTGATTGAAGTTCCATAACACGGTTAAAAGTGCGCTCATATGCATCGACTGCTTTTGTATTATTATCGGCTGTTAATTGATATCTATTTTTCATACATTTAGGGCAAGCATGCCAATAACAACCGTGAAATTCATAAATTGTGGTGTCTTAATGAGCAAACATATAGATATTAAAATTTCAAAAATTTGAACAAAATTACCTGATAAACCATCAACTCTGTATCTTCCAATTTGAACTTCGCCACCATTAAGTTTATGTCGAATATACAGTTTTTCATTTTTATGGACTAACCACTTCAACCATTTTAAAGCTATAACAGATTGTCTTTCTTCTTTACCATAACCTTTGTATGGTATTACACCAATAGTATCTGGCTTCAAAAAAAAACATTGGAAAACTAAGTTGCAAGCACTAGCAATGGTTATTGAATTTTCAAAAGGATCGACATTTGTTTCTTCCATAAAAATATCGCAAAATTTCATACAACATTGTCGTAAAACTTGCACATCGCTACGACAGTAGTCAATTAACTCATTATCAAAATTAAATTGACAACCCTAAACAATGATGCATTTAAATGCAAAACTTCATACTTTTGCAAACTTACTGCTTCAAGCTTTCGATTATACCACTCCAGAAACGTGGCACGAGCCGCAGGTTTCATAGCATTGTAACCGTACATATTGGGTGATGGATATGAGCCAATATATCCGTAATTTTCTTTTCTGTTAAAGAAATGAGGGAAATATCCTTTACATATTTCACTTATTAGAAATGTTTTCGGTAAAGCCGCCAAAGGCATCGGAAGAAAGTTCAGAGAATCAATAATTTTTATCGACCCTACTTTGATACACATCAACTCTAAACCTAAAAATAAATAAATAGACGAAAATGAAAAACTATAAACAATTTACTAATTCACCCTTATTAATGATATGTAGTTTATGATGTCCATTATGATACAAAAACTGCATTATAAATTGTCCATCAAATCCTCGAGAATTATGCGCTATTGCAGTAATGTTTTTCATACCTTTTGCAAAAAGGTATTCGCAGAAATCATTTAGACATGTAGATCCTTTGAAAATACGTTCGCGTTGACCGCATGTATTGCAGCAAAAATTTCTCTCTTTTTGACGACACTGATCGCATACAGTATGGACAACACATAAATTTGGTTCATGTTCGAACACATCCCCTAATTCGCTTTGTCGTAGAATTTTTTCCTGTGTAGTCTCAAAATCATAAAAAACAAATTTTTGATTAACAGGACATTTATCAGTAATTCCTGTTTCATTATCATCTAGACACTCATCCTCATCAACATTTGTTTCAAATATATCTTCTTCCTCTTCAATTTGCTCGCTACCAACAGGTTGCATAAAACATAAATGATCTAAAATAAAAATTTTCATATAAAATAAAATAAAATAAAATAATTACACCATATCTAATACCTTTTTTAGGTACGCTTTTCTTGCATGTTTTGCATTCAAAATAACCGCAATTATGAGGATTAGAATGTGCTCGTCGAACCAGTGTATCACATTGTTCGCACACTTTGAAACGATCGCAAATAGATAAACCTGTTTTTTGACGTTTGGATTGACCTCTTTGAGTAAAAACAAGCTTGTGTTGAGCAAAACACTTATCGTTTTTAAAATATCGCAGACAATGTTTGCATTTTCGAGCATTAAATTGATTACATGGGGGTGTATTGTAACACAGAGGACAAACGTTTCTGCATCTGTGTTCCATTTTGTTATTGTAGGCCAGATCCCAATGAGGACAAAAGTAGCTGCGGTCAAAAAATCCAGGCATCTTTGTAATGATGGAGTAATGGTTATCATGGTAGTAAATATTCAAAACATGCGTTGCTTCAGGTCCTTAAAACTCTAAATACGTACACAATAACAGAGAAATAAAAAACTCTAACCTCTAAATATTAAATCTTTAAAGCGTTCTTTGCTAAAAACTTTGATTTGATAATTGGGTAATAAAACAGCTTGCAGTTGTTCCCACTGATGAAAACCGCAAGCTCCTTGATGATTAGCTAATCCTGCCAAGGTCATCAGTTCTTTAGCAACCTTTGTTTGCAGCAGATGTGACTTGTCTGACTTTCGAATACTTTCCCATTTGTGCTCAGCATTCCTATCTTTTTTATGAATGTAAGCTCTAGCAACAACTAGAGCTCTAGCAAAACATAAATCATCTGTGTTGTTGATTTGAATAATACAGCGTTTATCTTTTAGAAAATCATTATGTTTTAAATATTGATGAGCATTGTGAATACCTTAAATTAAAATAAATAAATAAATAAATAAATAAAAATAAAATCTTACATAAGTAATTTTAATTGGCTTACCGCTACCCTCAGGTGGTGTTACAACAATCGTACGAATTGTAGATTGACTATCAATTTGTATTTGCTCATTTGATTGAAGAACAGCATTGACTATCAATTTGTATTTGCTCATTTGATTGAAGAACAGCATTAAGAGTGTTTACAATCAAATCTCCAGTTAAAGCATGTTTCGGTCTGAAAGGTATCAAAACACGACCTTTCATCAAATCTGGATGGTCAAAGGAAAACCCTATAAACGCATTATCAGCGACATTCTCAGAAATTCGCTCTACTATACGTTGAAACGTTGGCACTATTTGAGCATTTAAATCATCCATATGTTCAGTATTACAAAGCTCACAGAGTACTCGCGACCTTTGGTATTAAAACGCCTAATATTTACGGTACTGGGTTGACCTAGTTCCAAAAAATCATCTGCAACAAAAGATGCATTCGTTACACCTCCACTACCCCCAACACCACCACCACCGCCACCAATTTGAGCTGCTTCGTAAATTTCTTCCTCATCAGAACTGTAAGGCCTATAACTTTTGTATTGATCATCTTCATCATCATCATAATCTAAAAGAGTTCCTTCTTCTTCTTCTTCTTCTTCCAAAATATTATTATTATCAAGTGTTTCTTCTTCTTCTTTCTCAGAGGTAATATTCTCTGAAGACTCATTCACGATTGTTTCATCGTCTTCATCAGAAGTAATATCTTCTAAAATTTCCATAGGCATGTCATCTTCATCCGAAGTAATATCTTCTAAAATTTCTACAGGCATGTCATCTTCATCCGAAGTGATATCCTCGTAAATAGGTTTCATTATAAAAATTATCCAAACTAGAAAATATAAAAACTATAAAATAAAAAAATAGAAAACAACCTATTCATCAAAACTTATACAGTAATAATAGAAAATTTATATAAATTAGAAAAAACTATTAATTTTATGATAGAGATTTAATTATTGTTTACGAGGTTATTGTAGTACTTTTCTTTTTTATGATGGGAAAGCTTTAAAAACCTCTATAACTCATGAACACGTGCCCATATCATTTCTTTAGCTTATTTTATTAGCATATAACCAGATAAAACCAGTTGAAAAACTGTTTTACTGTACAACCCTAGTATTTTTGTTTTGATTCTTGAAGCTATAAAGTAACTGTAATAGCTGCTTATAACCCTGTTGCACCATCTTTTCTTTTTATGTGGGAAAGCTTTAAAGACCCTTATAACTCATGCGCACCTGGCTATATTGCTTCTATAGCTTTGGCCTTGATAATTACTATAACACATAAAACACATATATTTTTCTAGCTTTGATCTCAAAGGTTACCATAGCACATAAACACATTTTATTCTATTTTTGTAGAACATAGCTCCTCCTCTCATATACTCTTCAGAATAGTAGAGTACTGTAGGATATATGTCTTGAATATTTATTATGCTTATAACTCCTCCTCTTACATCTATGAGCTATATATCCTGATTATTTTGTTATAGTTATAGCCTCCTTTTACTCTAAAATTTTGAACACTTTATACATTTATCTGTTTTGTTGCTACAAAAACTACTCGCTTCTTTTCTCTCTCTCTTTGGTATATTTCTTCAAGAATTTTCGAAAATGGAACACCAGTTCATGTTAGACGAAAACGTGGCATTATTTTTAGCGGTTGAAGGTAGATAGGTGTCAATTTATTTTCATAATGTTGACCCTAAAACAAAAGAGGCATACGGTCGCATATTCAAGCTCATTTTACCACAATACGGTATACTAGGTTGCAATGTCAATATTATTGGAAAGACATTTTCACATAGAGGTCAATGCGGCATCAACCTTGGTTATAAGATGTTGGTTGAGAGGGACAGGGTTACAGTACGATTTAACAATTTGTTTAATGGAACGACATGGTGTTTATCTAAAGAAGTGAGCTGATATATGAATTCTTTCTTTCTTTCTTTCTTTTAAAATATATAATGTTTTATTCTTTAGCAGTTTTGGCGCTGGACCAATATGATACATGAGATAGCGCCAGCTATTTCAAACGAGTACAACGCTTTAGTAGTAAATCACCAATTAGGGATAAAACGCAAAACAAACAAAAATGACGACATAGCTGGAAAAGATGGTTCTACCACAAAAATCGTTAAAGAAGAAGAAGTCACTGCGGATAAGAAAATTATTAAAGAAGAAGAAGGGGTTCATGCTACAAATTCGCCGGAGAACAAAGCAATGCTCGTGAAGATCAAAAGGAAGCTAGCGTTCAAACGTCGTTTATTAATGATCTCTTCATCAACTGTTTCAATGATCCTGACTACAATTCAACGTCGGATACCAATTCGTTGGAAGCCGAAACCAAGCGTATTTGTGAGTTACGTGTTCCGGGTTTAGATATTCCATGGTTTTTTGATGAGCAAGTAGTAAAAGGTGAAAAATTATTTATAATTATATGTGCTGAGTTAGTTATACAAGACATCTTTAATGGGTGTATTTTTGATTGTTATTGCGCGAAAGAGGTAGGAATTGTTGAGGATCATCAGTGTCCAGCTCGTAATTCCATTTATAATATCGCAATTACACCAACAGTTAATTGTTTATATGAAAAGATGGGACTTATCATTGACTGCTTTGAATATGTTATAGGTGAAGTTCAAGGTTATTACTGTCTTCGCGCTTTTAAACAGATGATTGACACATTTAGATGTATACCACTTACAAGTACTGGTCATAAAATTCTTAAGGATACTGTAGCTAGTTTTAATGATGAAGGTTATCATTATGATTTTGATGATGCTGTTGTTATCAAAACACTACGCGATTTTATTAACAGTAAATTGTAAAAGTTTTGCTTACATTCATTCATTCATTCATTACAGCTTGTATGCTTTAATTAGCTATATTTTGATTGCTTATGTAATTGCTTACGTATTTGCTTGTTATATAATTTCATACATACATTGCGCGTATATTTTGCATACAGTAATGCTATTCTATTTTATATAATCATCTATCTTTATGTTTTACATGTGCACTGTTTTATATTGTAATTTTGATAATTATGTAACATTTTGTTTTAAATAATAATAAAAATCATTTTAAAAATTGTTCAAGTAAAAAGGTGGTTGGTTTTTGTTGTTGTCAAAAAGAGATGTCAAATGATGATGATGATGAAAAGTTTTATATATGGAAACATCCATTTAACTGTATAGTTTCTGCTCCAACAAAATCAGGAAAAACACAATTTGTTAAAAAACTTGTAATTTTTGCTAAAGAAATGCTTCACCCTGCTCCTGTGAAAATTTATTGGTGTTATTCGGAATGGCAAGAAGCTTACGATGAATTAGTTCAGAAATGTTCTTATGTAGAATTTATTCAAGGTTCGCCTGATTTGAATGAACTTCAGAAAAGTAAAGATACACCTAAATTATTAATTATGGATGATATGATGCAAGAGATGAAGAATGATCAAAGTTTAACTCAACTTTTTACTAAAGGATCGCATCATTGGAATATATCAATTATACATATAGTTCAGAATGCCTTTTTTGATGGAATGCGTACGAGTAGGATAAACGCTCAATATTTAATTCTTTTAAAAAACCCAAGCGATAGATTACAAGTCCGCACACTGGCTCGACAGATTTTTCCAACTACCTCAAATTATTTCATAGAGGCCTATGAGGATGCTACTAGTAAACCATACGGTTATTTATTAATAGATCTTACACAGACATGTCCTGAAAAATATCGACTTAGATCTAATATATTCCCCGACAATGATCATATGATTTTGTATACACCTAAATGATTCATCATTTTTACAAAAAACTTTATACAGGTTAGTCGGATCCTATTATTTTAGCGATATGATATACAGTAAACACATTTTTTTAAACACTCTCGCTGTGATCCTTTTCATAGCTGTTTTTATTGTATGGGTACAATACCCTTTTCAATTTTATGAAAATGAAGAAGAACCTGTAAATGTTACAGATTTTACGATACCAAACACAAAAAATGTTACAGATCAGAAATTATTATTACGGGAAAATTATAAATTACATATAATACCCTTACTACGTTATGTAGAAAAAATTTTACATTGTCCTCAGAATGACGGACAATTTATGCAATTAGGAGCGTGTTTCAAAATATATATTTTCAATCCTGTCGTATTTTCTTGTTGTAGTCAAAGCAGTAAATTTCAAAACTTGTACATCAATGGAAGTAGATTACGATATATTGATACGATAGCTTTATTACATAATCAGAAAAAAATATTATACCCTTCATCAGTCTAGTCGAGAATTTTGAAGAGGTTGGTCGTTTTTCTATAATTCGTTTGTTTTGTGACAATTACGATGTCAGCTGCATTTGAAGTTTTTGTCAGAATGGTGCAAAATAAAGTAAAAGGTAAAAATTTTATATCTCTTTTTGTTCTTTAACTATTTATTAAACTATAGTATTTTTATTTAAGGTAAAATACTAAACAACAAACAGAAACGCGAAATAGCTGATTTGTTTTGGACTCGTTTCTCACCCGAAGCCAAGATTTTTTACAAAGACATAGCTAAGGCGTGCAACCATTTACGGCGTGAAGTTGGTTTACCTATGGGATGTAAAAAAGTTACAAAATTTTGGTGTTTTGCTAGACTATTACTGATGGAATTGGATATGATCGAAACTCGTGCTATTTTTGTAGAAGATCTTTTTTTAAAACTAGATACAGCTCATAAACTATTTTTTATGAATATGAATAACTTGTGTGCTTTTTCTAGACGCGAAGAGTTGAATATCGTCATACAAAATGAAGCTTCATTACTATCTTAATGTAATACAATAAATATTTCAATGTTTACTCATCATTTGGTCATTATTGTAAAATTTTTTTGTACTGTACGGTCTGTTTTGTATGGCTTCTAGATTAAAGAAATATATTCACGAGCTCAATGTGTTGAAAAATTCAAATCGTGTTCAAAGACGTGCTTTTCTTCAACATTCTTCCCCCGATTTGATCTGTTGTATATGTGAAATTTGTTTGAACATTTTGAACGGTAATATTCCTATTAATTCAAACTTAAAAAAGAAATTGGCCAAACATAAATTATTGCTCAGAGGTTTAGCTACAAGACACGAAAAAAACAAGAAAAAAGATTTACATAATAAACGTGTAAGAATTGTTCAAAGTGGTGGAGCATTTTTACCTCTAGTACTACCCCTTTTATTATCTACATTAGCAAGTTTTGTTACAGAGAAATTATTATAGAATGAAATTTGCTAATAAATTTGCTCTTATACCTCAGGAGGTTCTGAATAAACTGAATAACTCTCAGGTTTCTTCTTCTTCGACGACGACGAGTTCAAATGAAAAGACAGGTATAGCTAAGCAAGTTGACATGTATCGTAACGAGCTAGAGCGCATTTTGAAAGATAATACGTTAACGCCTGAAGAACAATACAAAATGTACTCGCAACTATTTTCACAATATTTAACTTTTGAACATGAAAAGGCTCAACCTACTACAGTGATTTTAAAACAAAAAGTTATTGATAACGAAGAAGATGAAAATGATAGTGACGATTTGAAACAAAAAGAAAAAAATTGGTTGAACGATGAAAAGTTACTTAGCGGTATTCCTAAACAGTTTAAACACTCAGCATCCTTATTATTGGAGCATGTGCGACGTAACCCTAGTATAAATGTTAATAAGCAAGGTGAAGTATTAATTGATGGAAAATTAATTGAAGGATCACACATTATTGATTTATTACATGATTTGTCTCGTAAACGTTCAAAAATTATGCAAACGCTTGGAGTAGATGAGTTTGTTAATGCTTTGAAAAAATATAATGTACCATTAGAGGCTATAGGAAACCCATTACGTAAAATGTTATTCACTTTACCTCGGAAACTCTCCTACCATACACCTCCGGAAGAATCAGATGATCATACAGTTAGTAGTCTCAAACAGTTGAATAAACCACTTGTGAAAGGTGTTGATTTATTTTCAAGTGGTGCCGAGGAAGATATCAAAGACAATACAATCTTGAGTAAAGGAAACTCGACAGAAAAGAAGATACGACGCAAAGCTAGAACACTTAGACGGTATACTCCTTTGTACTAGAACAATGGATAGATTACTTTCAAAATTGTACAAAAATTTACACGGAAATCCCTCAGCTTTTCCTAGTATTGAAAAATTATATGCTGAAGCTAGAAAACACAATAAAACAATTACACTTAAAAATGTTAAAGATTGGCTCTCAAAACAAGATAGTTATACATTACATAAGCAAGTCAACAAAAAATTTTCACGTAATCGTATTTATGTTACAGCTATGGATCAACAATGGGAAATTGATTTGGCAGATATGTCTTCTTTAGCAGATTTTAACGATGGATACAAATTTATGCTTACATGTATAGATGTATTAAGTAAATACGCCTGGGTTGAACCCTTAAAATCAAAACACTCAAAGAATGTTTGTGATGCTTTTCAAAATATTTTAAAAAGAGGTCGAATCCCTTGGAGAGTGCGCAGCGATAAAGGAAAAGAATTTGTCAACAAAGATTTCCAAAAATTATTGAAAACTAACGATATACATTTTTTTACTTCTCAAAATGAAGACATTAAATGTTCAATAGTGGAACGGTTTAATAGAACTTTAAAAACTAAATTATTTAAATATTTTACAGAGTTTACCACTTATAAATGGATTGATATTTTACCCGCAGTTGTTTCCAACTACAATCACTCTGTTCATAGATCGATTAAGGAAAAACCTATTAATGTAGATTATTCTAACGAAAAAATTATATGGCAAAGACTCTACCCTGAAAGATTATACACTAGAAAGTCTAAGATTGATATAGGAGATTACGTGCGAATTAGTAAACATAGAGGTGTATTTGACAAAGGTTATTTACCTCAATGGAGTGAAGAAGTTTTCAAAGTAAACCATATTGTGAAGACCCGAAATCATATACTTTATACAATTCAAGATCTGGAAGGCGAAGATATAGAAGGACGTTTTTATGAAAAAGAACTACAGAAAATCGATTTTAATCCTAATATCAAAGAATACAAAATTGAAAAGGTTTTGAAGACTAAACGATTACCAGATGGTCAGAATAGAGTACTTGTGAAGTGGTGGGGTTATCCTGAAAAATTCAACAGTTGGATTTTAGAAAAGGATATACAAAACGACGACAACGACGATGATTACGATGAACAACTTTGAATTGACATATTATGCTCAACAAGATGAGCTATTATCACAAAATTTTTTAGGAGTTTTTGCTTGCGATACTCTACCGAAGATAGTTAAAAGACCAGCGGGTTTAATTGCAAACACCGATACATCTTTTCAAAAAGGAAGTCATTGGATAGCTATGTATTTTGATAATGCTAACTCTGTATATTATTTTGATTCTTATGGTTTACCACCAGTTATTCCTGCTTTTATAAATTATATTAACAAAAATGCTTTAATAATATATACAAATAAGAAACATTTACAAAATTTTAATAGTAAGGTTTGTGGTATATATACTTTATATTTTTTGTATTATAAAGTGCGACATGTTCCTATGTATAAAATGTTTAAAAGTTTCAGTAACACAAATTTTGTTTATAATGATAAATTGATTTGTAAGTTTTTTCATTGTAAATTTTCTGTAAAAGGTCACTTGCGAAATAAATTATGTACACCTTTGTAAAAAGTTAACTCCTTCTATATGTATTCATATATGTATATAAATTTTACTTCACTTTGATAGCTCCGCCTCCTTTATATTTTTGTATAATTTTATTGGTTATTTTAGTAGCTCCGCCTTTTTATAAATTTATAACTGAGTGTTTAGTTGTTAAATAAAAATTTTTTATTTTGAAATGGATAGTAGTAATAGTATGCATTCAGAAACGTCTCGCATTAGCGTTTGGGAGTTTTTTGGAAAACGTCTACCTCGAAACGAAGTGGTTTTCTTCAGTCAGGTCATACTAATATACATTGTAGTCATTACAGCTATAATAAATTTATCTCTCTACAATAATAATACACAATTGTGGGTTGGTCTTTTGTGCACTTGTATAGGATATTTATTACCTAGCCCCGTACCGACCGTATTACAGTCATCTAATTCATTGAAGACCGTACCTATAGCAACAGCAAACAACATTATAAATAATGACAACCTTTGAAGATCAATTTTATATCACATTACCTAGTAATAGCAAAAATGGAAACAAGCCCTCTGATTTTTCAGCCCATCTACCTTACCGTTTAAAACTAGATGGAAACTGGGAGGTAGGACTAAGTGAAATAATATACCCCTATAGTTGGGCTACATTTACCAATCATGGTGGAGATAATGTAATAACGTTAATTACGGATGGTGTCCGAAATAGGGTCAAAAAAATTAAAGTAATAGCTTTTGAAAAACATTACTTTACCATATCTGAATTAATTGAAGAGTTGAATGCAAAAGTTGGAGCAGCTATTGCCGGAACTAACATGGAAATCATGTTTTCATACGATGAACATAGTAGAGGATTAGTTAATTTGAAAATAAAAAGTGGTACAATTTTACGTAAAATCGATATAAGCAAACGGTTAATGGAGCTTCTCGGATTTAGCTCTACCAATACTGAGGCCTATGCAACTGCTGATGATTTTTTAAATAGAGCTGTGAATATTAACTTATATACTGTTGGAGAGAAACCTCCAAAAAATTCTAACACACATATTCCACCATCCAAAGCTGTTTTTCTTGCCGAGCCTGGAACTAATCATTTATACATGTTAGGCATTCAACCACCAAATTTGAATGATTTACAGAATTTTTATGTTTACTGTAATATTATTGAAAATCAGATTGTTGGAAATACTTTAGCACCGCTTTTACGTATAGTAAATGTTCAGGGAAAATACAAAGATAATGTGAGTCGATTATATGAAACACCTCACTATATACCCATTCAATTGAAAGAAATTACAGTACTCGAGATTAATATAAAAAACAGTATGAATGAACTTATACCCTTTCAGTTTGGGAATGTTATAGT
Organism: Romanomermis culicivorax; assembly: GCA_963922205.1. Taxonomy (NCBI): domain Eukaryota; kingdom Metazoa; phylum Nematoda; class Enoplea; order Mermithida; family Mermithidae; genus Romanomermis; species Romanomermis culicivorax. The sequence goes on along the minus strand of CAWUHX010000299.1, from coordinate 128,067 downwards.
TAAATTACATTTTTGGCGACGTACTCCTTTATTCCTATAATCATAGTATCAAATTTTTATTTACTCATTCATTCATTTGCATTTGGACACGTTGTCGTCAGGTTGAATTTTCGCAAACGCTCTTAATTAATTAATTCATTTAGTTGTTGTTCCTTTTGATTTTCAAAGCAAAATATGCATACCGTATTTATTCCTGAAACCATTGATTACTGGATCAAAATTTATCAACATAGTATTCAAGATAATCAATTTCAATTAGGTGGTACTTTAGAAGGTTTTCGAGCAGCATACCCGTATTATTATAGACATCAAGGAGCTGGAGTTGGTAATTTTTTTAAGAGTTTGTGGCATCTAGCTATGCCTTTGTTAAAATCTGCAGGAAAGCATGCACTTGCTGCAGGTTCCAAAATTGCAGGTCATGTTGTAGAAGGTCGTTCTTTTAAAGAAAGTGTTGCTGAGCATGGACGAAACGCAGCTGGTAGCTTATTACACGAAACGGGCGAGCGCATTCATAAAGGAAAAGGTTTAGGGAAGCGTAAACATATAAATTCTACGATACATATAAAAAGCAATAAAAAGTTAAATGATGGTCAGCGTCAACAACATCAACATCAAAAACAACATAAACGTAAACACCTGAAACGACGTTCCTCATTCTTAAAAAAGACTCCACGTAGAGTGGTCGGTTTCAAGGATATCTATTCAAAATGAGTAAATTTATTGATGCTGCGTCGTCTCCTAGTAGTAAAACGGAGTTAGATTTATTTACCGTACCTCCAACACAAGTTGCTATTCGTAGAAGTTTTTGGTCTGAAATTCAGTTACAAAATCCTTGTACTAATGAAGGACCTTACGAATTTGTTATTTCACCTGATTCATATATGTTGGACTTATCAAAAAATTTTATATATTTTACTATTCGAATTACGAAAGCTAATGGCGCTGCTTGCACTTTAACAGCAGACGCCAACAATAACCCTACTGGAAATGTTGTAGCACCAATTAATTTGATCGGCAAAACATTTTTTAAACAGATCAAGATGTACTTAAATGGAAAATTAATATCTGACAGGTAAGTTTTATAATTAAATGTATGTTTACTTTTTTTTTAATTTTAACATTTTAACATTTCAGTGGGGATAGATACGCTTACAGATCTTATTTGGAAACGGAATTGAACTATGGTCGTGATGCTAAGTCGACACATGTTGCAGCTGCTGGTTATGCTTTTGAAAATGGCGATGTTCTTGATATAAAGAAAAACAAGGGTGCTTTGGAAAGAGTTCAGATGTTCAAAAACAGTGCAGTTGTTGAATTAATGGCTCCTATACATGCCGATCTATTTATGCAAGAACGTTTCCTATTGAATCAATGTACTTTGAAAATTGATTTATACAGACATAGAGATGAATTTTGCTTGCAAAAATTTATATCTACTGACAACAAAGCTTATAAAATCGAGGTTAAAAGCATGTCTTTATTTATTAAAAAAGTTGAAGTTGCGGATAATATCAATCTAGCTATTGAATCCATGTTACAAAATACAGCTGCAAAATACCCTATTCGTCAATGTCATGTTACAAGTCTATACATAACAACTAGTCGTGGCTCAGCTCCTCTGAACTCATTGTTCACAGGTCCTTTACCTCGTCATCTCGTTGTGGCGCTCGTTGATGGTTCGGCTGCTAGGGGTGATTATTATCAAAGCCCCTTCAATTTTAAGCATTTTGGATTAAACGAAATTAAAATAATGAGTGGCACTACAACACTACCTACAACACCATATATGCTAAATTTTAAAGAAAACAAATATTTGCGCACTTTTGTACAATTATTTGAGGGTGTAGGAATTGGTACAGATAACAAGGGTAATGAAATTACTCGAAATTCTTTTACAACGCATAACATGGTTTTTGTTTTTGATTTGACTCCGTGCGGTATGGATGGTAATTTTTGGGAACTTGTACGTGAAGGAACCACTAGTTTACAGATGAATTTTGGCGAGGATATACCAGATGGTGGTATTGAAGCACTTATGTATGCAGAATTTGACTCTCTCGTAATGATTGATAAAAATCGTGAAACCTTTACCGATTATAGTATTTAAATACGTTATATTTATATGTACATTTCATCTCATTTTTTTATAATAAAAAATCACTTATAGTTGTTGTTTATACACTCCTTCTCTTTAGCTATTGTTTAGAAATATTCTTTCAATTTATTCCTAATTATACATAAACTTCCTTTTATTACTCCTTCTTTCCTTTATTTTCTCCTTTAATTCTACAGTACTATATAATTATCTTGTACGTTCCTTTTACCCTAAGACCTGTTTGTGCATATTCTCTACATACCGTTTACTCGTACATCTCTGAATATCTGACTACAGTAAACCCTTTTTTATATTCCAGAAGTTGACACACACACACACACATTCATAGTAGAACTCTAAAGAAATTACCTTTACTATTAAACGCATTAAATAAAAAATTTTATTAATTTCAATTCAATTTAATTTATTTGAAACAAAATATATACAAAATTTAAAACAAAATAAAATATATATACAAAATTTAAAACAAAATAAAATATACATATATACAAAATTTAAAACAAAATAAAATATACATATTTATACAGATTTTACCTAAAAATAAAAACATTAAGTTTCAAAAAATTTTGCAAAAATTTTTACTTACATAGATACTATATACATACGCATCCACAACCGCTACCGCCGCCACCGTCGCAGACCTCGCTAGAGGCTTTAGGCGTATCCACTAAAATTTTTACAAAATTTAATAACTATTTTAGTTAAACAAAAATTTTTACTCTAATATATATCATTTTAACTGTTAAGTAATAGGTACAAGATCTATCGATAGTCTTTATTTTATCGTGAATTTTTATCGTATAAATCGTGTAAATAATTGAAAGCTTCTAGAATATTCTAGAAATGTTCTTTGTTAAGTTTTAGACAACTCAGCTATACACCATACATTAATATACATGAATTAAAAATCTGTAACATACTGCAGTTAGCACATTTTAACCTACGCATATTTATCTTGAAATATTGTAGTAAAAGCTTATAATAATAATTTTACTCTCATTAAATATAAAATTTATATGTCTACAACGTGTTTTAACTATAACATCTGAACTTACTAGAAACGCGGCAGCGCTAGTTTTACCCTCTCCTCGACGTAGCGACCGTCGGCATTTTCCCATTCAGCCCTCGCACCTGGGGGGAGGATATTCCACAGGTGCGAGGCTAGGTGGCCGTCGACCAGCGAAGGGTTTTCAAACATCCGGCGTAGACGTTTCATAAAACCCCAAAAGGGTTTCTGTCTAGCCGGATATTCAACCCCTCGCTGGCTTTTCCACCAGCTCTTGAAATCCGTCGAGGCCTCCTCCCAAAAGATGGACGCCCACGAGTCAATGTCGGCCGTCATTAAAAACGGCTCTAAATTAATAATAATAATAAAATAGTATACATATTAATTTTTAAATCAAAATATCTGTAAAATCAATGTACCGTAAGCCTCATAGGCGGCTCTCAACGTCGAAATAAACGTAACAAATAGGGCCTCCATTGGTAGTCTCGGGTGTCGTGCGCAAGTACAAAAATAAGAATGGTTCTTCTTCTTCTATTTTTTCTATTTATACCTCTTTACCCTCATTAAACCTTTTCCGGTTTTTCTGCTTTTTGGTTGAATCTTTTCAGTTTTTCTTTGAAGGTTCTTGACTCTAGGTTATTCTAGAAAACTATCAAAATAACAATAATCACCACCTTAATTGTTTTGGTATTGCGTCTCTTTAAAGGTTTTAGGCTCTAGGTTATTCTAGAAAACTATCAAAATAACAATAATCACCACCTTAATTATTTTGGTAAAGCGTCTCTTGCTACCGTGTTTTATAGAACCTTTGACCTTTTCTAGCATTTCTAATTGGTTTTACGATCTAAATGGCTTCAGCTGTCTAACCTTTCTATGTTTGCTCTGGGAAACACTCTGTATACAAAACCGCATCTACCTACATAAATCATCCAATATAATGTATTAATTTCCGATACGTAGAATAACGTTCATGTATTGATGATTTAGTTCTTTTCTTTTTTCTTTTTCTTTTCTTTTTTTTCTTTTCTTTTCTTTTCTTCAAATATTTTTGTGGTATCAATTACTTTTTACCTTTAGAATATTTTTCATCTCAACTGTTCACTTTTCTACATGCGCTTTATGCCCCACTCTTTTGGGTCATTTTTCTATAAAAGAATTTGATCATTTACGGCTTTATAAGTATAAACCCGTAGGAATAATGCTTCAAGTTTTATAGACTCTTAGAGTTTTTATATGTGGAATTGAGCATTCTGATCTAAAAGACCGTTCTAATTTGGACGATCGTTCAGTATGCAGGGCTTCCGATTAGCTTTTCTGTGAACCTGCAGACGGCGCACCTCTTATTTTGGAGTCCGAGGGCGCGTTTTTTGAAGGACTTCCTCCGTGGGCGGAGGGGGTCAATTTTATAAATGGATTCTTTCTTTCTTTCTTTTATGTTTTCCATTTTTTGTTCACGTTATTATTTTTGTATTTAGACTACAGTATTTTAGTGATAAACAAAAATAAAATAGTGTTTCAAAAGTTTTATAATAAAATAGAATGTTGCATTGAATTAAAAATTTTTGATACGTAAAGATTTTTTAACTCGTCAAATTTTCCGCATGCTTTTTACGACCTGCTCCTTTGGTCATCTTTCTATAAAAGACCTTATTTGTCTACATGCTTTTTACGGCCAGCTCGCTCTGGTCATTTTTATAAAAGACCTTCTTGGTCATTTTTGGCAGAACATCAAACTTTATACGCATGCACCCGTAAGGATAATGTTTCATCACGTAATGACTCTCCCGAGATTTTACTCATTAAACAGACCATTACTGACCAGATTGACCATTCTGACATTTGTTGACTTGAACGATCGTTCAGAAAATGGGACCTCCGAAATATATTTACACCTGCAGGTGGCACCCTTTTGACAAAGGGGGTCCGGGGTGCAAATTTTTGAGGGCTTCCTCTTCCCAGAGGGGAAGCCGTTTTTACACACAATCTCTTTTTATTTCTTTTCCATTTTTTTGTTCATTTTAGTTTTCCTTTTTGCGTTCATCATTGATTTTCCTTTTCCACCCACAGTAACACATTTATTACCATAATCGAAAAATTACCGTAATTCCACTATTACAGTAACTCTAGAACATACATTCTTAACCGTACGACCTATAAATCGACCGTATATGTTTACTGTACGACCTATAAATCGACGAAGAAATTAACCGTATATGTTTACTGTACGACCTGTAAATCCACCAAAAGCCGATCGTATATGTTTACTGTACGACCTATAAATCGGTCAAAAGTGACAAATTATAGGTCGTACACAAAAGATAGGAGTATCCTTAAGTGTACGACCTATACGGTCCGGCCTTACTACTACCATGCATCAAAATGATGCACTTTCATTTCTGACATAGTTATATGTGGCCGAAGTTTGTTTTACTTGCCCTAAATTTTATTTGCCGCTTAATCATAAATCTTGATGACTGGAATCCCAGGTAATCATAGAATTTACAAAACTTTCCTCCATGTTCACTAGCATTTTTAATTCTCTATGGTTGCATAGAATGATAAGATCAAAAAAATTAATTGGGTTCAATGTAAACTGTCAAAAAACTGAATTTCCTTAATTCAGTTGTTATCCACGGCAGGAATACTGACTCAATTCGAAAAAACTTCTAAGTTTTTCTCAAGAATCTTTTTACGTTTAATTTGAGCTATAAATCACGAAGAATGGGCGACTATAACAGAATTTTTCAGCTGTAGGAAAATGTCGGGCTACTGTAGATTACAATTTCTGGTAGATTCCCACCTTCTCAAGAGATCTTTTGTCAGTTTGTTTATTTTATTACAAATTCACAACATGAACTGATAAAATTATAGTTTTCTGATGCGAAATGATGTCCTGCGTTTGGGTATACCTCTTTTGCACTTTAAGCCCTATTCAGGAGTGAAAAATCCTAGGATTTTTGTCGCCGACGATTGCAGGATGCCCTATTCGGGAGTGAAAAATCCCACGATTTTTGTCGCCGACAATTGGCGACTGCACTTCTGAATTGGGCTTCAGTTTTCGGTTGTTCTTGAGATATCTGTCAACAACTGACAATAACCCAATTTGTTGTTGAACGTACGTGCCTTCAAGACCAAGAAAGTGCGTTCTGATGCATTTTAGAATGTCTAAACAAAATGTCAAAATTTTCCTGCAATCTGTACTAATTTTAAGCTAGGCTGATGAAAACCGACTTTTCAAAATTATTCGGGTTCTTGGGTTTTCGCTCAGGTTTTTTGCATAATGGTAAAGGCCGATTTATATTTGCTTTTTTGGCGGAATGGTACGGAAGGGAATGCAGTCTATGGGACGTAACCGAGCGGAACCGAAATTTACGTTCCATTCGATTCCCTTGGAGGTTACCCTCGGTCGCTTTCCGCAAGATTGAATTATACTTACCGACCGAGAGTGTAAATTGAAACTGAAACAAAATTGTGCAATTTAATTAATTTACATCTGAAAAATTTTTTCTGGCACGCGTCCTTAAATTGTATTGAGATGGATATTGCCAGCCTCGCAAAAAAATTAGATTTCATTTTCAGGTTGGCTTTTTCTCAAATCCGACCTCTGTTTTTCCCAAATTGTGCGTTTTGGGGGGAAAATCAGAGTAGTAAAAAATTTTAGGGATAGGATATAGAAAAAATGCATTTTGGCGCATTTTAGAAAGTCCAAATCTCAAAATTTTCCGGCGCTTCGCGCCTGTTATGACTTTAATAATCATTATTATTAATTATCTAGTTCAGGCGTGGGTTTTAACACTTTTTTTGAGAAAAAAAATCAGCACGTCAATTTTCTACATTTTTTAGAGCGATAATGCTTCCAAATAGGAAAGTGACACAAACCAGAACCCTCGTCAAAGTCGTTTACATGGAGCTCTTACTGTAGAATTTTTTCTCGAAAAATTCCATTGGGTTAAGTCATTATGCTCACAAATTTCCAGTTCAATATAATACCAGGAAAAAATGCCAGGGGCTGGCAAGCTAAATCGAACATATTTGATGTAAGGCTTTCTTAGAAGTTGATATGATAATCATTTTAAAACACGAGACAGACGCTTAAATGGCAGATATAAGCAAGGTATCACAAAAAGTCCATCCGAGACGTGCACTTAAAATGCAGAGACAAGGTTTCGTTTCTTCCGCAAAAAAATTCCTTTCAAGAACAACATATATGCGCCACAAAAATTTTTTAAAATACTTAAACTTTCAGCATAATTTGAAGAAAACAAAAAGAACTGCATACTGTAGAACATTAACTGAATTTGGGAGCCATGTCACATTAAGTAGATTTGTGGCCAATCACATTGATGGGAAAACCCCATGCCATATTGATAAAAATACAGCCATGTCACCGTGAGTGACATGCTGTGACCCCCTTGGGTGGCTCCGGTTGGTATTCAGTTTGGAAACCTAACCCAGCTGGTACTGGCTATAGGAGAGCCTATAGGGTACCTCGGTACTGTCCTTGGGTTCTGCTGAAGAATAATAGACAACGCCACCGGGTCAGGGGTCGCAATCCCTAGTCCTATTCAGTGAGAATGAAGGACAAGGCCATTCATGGAATGATTTACTGTAGGGGACCCGATTGTAAACATGAATCTCCTTTTTGGCCCTAACCCAATAGGAACAAGGGCCCTTCTAACTGAGGGGATTCTCAAGGGTAAACCGACTTAGGAAAAGGGTTCCCACAAATACACCCTCAACAACAATAATCCCCTGAGAAGACTTACCTAGTCCTTTTCTCAACTATGACTTGGTGTGGGGCGATGGGTTCACAAGTGCACCAGTTTACGGATTCTGGGATGATGGGAATGGGGGTGATGGCGGTCCCTTTCGGGTTTGGCATGGGGTGTACTGAAAAATGGGTCAGCGGGGTAGGTACTAGGCGAGAGGGGTGACATATATCCTATGCAGGAATGCAGGTGGCAAAGGCAGTGATGGACAAAAGTCATATGCATATTTTTTCGAAAATGTAGGCGGTGGACGCAATATATGTAAATTAACATGCAAACAGTCAATGGATGCAAGACGCAGAGCTAAATGCAAAGGAAAGCAATGTAGGCCCAAAAATGAGTACAAAACTAACGAAACAGGCCCTTTTAATGGGCCTCATAGACCTACAGTATGCCCTGGGCGGAGCTAACAACACCCAAGCTAACTTTTTCAGCGGAAATTGCTGAGAAGATGCCTATGGTCACATAGACATTTTCCTGTTCGAATATGTTAAGCATTGGGGCGAGTTTCACTCTCCATGCTAAACATATGAACATCTTTTAGAGAGAATCTCCAAACTAGTCATTTGGCGTTGTGAAACGTCGCAGTTTTTACTGATAAGAGGTGCATGTAATGCTCCAATTATGGCCATGAGCTCGTAGAGCTTATCTTGGTGGAAATTCTAAGGGGTTACATACCGTAGTCTACGTGCACAATGGAAAAATAACAAAACACAACGGAAATGAAAACACAAAATGAAACAGAAATGAAACACAAAAATGCATGTAAAATATAATGAATGAAAAACAAAAATAAGAGTTAGTAACTGTTAAACAAAAAGTGGCAGAAACATAAAGAATTGGCATGATGTGAATCATGTGATGTTGGGCTATATTGATTGGCACATGACAGTAGATTGGCAAAACAATAGCAGACTACACATGAGAATGTCAATCAACCCCACCAGCACAGTCCACGAGATCAAGGTGTTGACATTTGATGAATGTATTACATGGAGGCAGCTATATTTTTCAGTTACGCTAAACAAGAGTACATGACATGGGTTATATGACATAGCATGTAACTGGAAATTTGTGGCTTACTGACTTTAATGCATGATAGTGTCATCGCCCTTGTCTCATAAACATTTTTTTATTCCAGTCATCTTGATGTGCAAGTTAAACCATTCAGTTTTAATGTTGGTAATGCAAAAGATTTACTGTAGCAAAAATTACTGCTTCTACATCACAACCTGCTACTTCATCAGCCCAACCAGCTAATATGCCTGCAAGGTTCTTTAGGCCTAGAATGTTGGCGGAGCCTGATATTTTTAATCTTCTATCTAGCCTTAATATCCAATAGCTGATCGGTGCTGCCCAAAAGGCTAACACAGCAGCTCTTTCTCTTTATCAACTGTACAATTCTTGCACAAATGTCGATCATTGTCACATTCATCACATTACACTACTGCTTACACTTTCTCTGTTGATATGATAGAAATTATTCTTCAAAAACCTGAAGACATAGGCGTCACTGACCCTGACAAGCTACGGAAGTTGGCTGCAGTTCGGGCCAACACTCATGCTGAACATCAGGTCAATCATCATATTCTTGGACAATTTTTTGTACCCACCATTTCTGATTTACCTCCTATGCCACTACCTGGCGATTCTGCATGTCCTGATTATCCTCATGTTGTAACTGATGCCAATATTCTACCTCACGATACTCCACAACCTTCTCACCAGTCACATCAACATTCTAGTTCTCACACTGCTCATCGTTAGATCAGAAGTCTATCACAACTGCTGATATTTTTAGTTCTTCTGTGTTCGTTTTGTTTGTTTTCTTTAATTTCTTTGCTCAAAAAGATAATCTCAGTGTCCTCCTTTTACTTTCATTTTTAGAGCTTTTGTACAGTTTTCAGCCCAGCCCTGTGAAATATTTTTTTGTGTGCATTTTTCTTTGTGGTGATGAAATTCACACAACCAGTTTGCTGTTGCCGTTTCTCGCCTAGTTAAGTAAATCTCTATGAGTTTCACCTTCTCACCATTTTGATTCTGTCATGTCTTGCCCTCATTCTTCCACAAGAGAGGATCGGAAAATTCTCCCACTACAACAACTCTAACACACCTTGTAGTATTGATTGCTTAAGGCAATCTGCTGCAAGGGGGAGGGGTGTTGTAGTGGAATTTTCCAGTCTACCACAACTGTTTTAATGTCACTTTACAACTTCCTGATCTTTAAAACCAAAGATGAGCATGTCTCCAGCATGCCATCTTAATTCAAACTGGGTGATGCAATTACTGTAGTCATTGCATCATGTGCCGAAATTTGGTCAGTGAATTATTATTCATTTTTAAATTTTTTTCATCTGGTCCTCTCTCTCCAAATATACACATCGTGCTATTTACTGCCACCCATTTCCCCTAATATTTTAAATTGGGAAATCAAAGATTTCTCAATTTAGAATATTTAGAATTTGCGAAAAATTTTCGAGCATTTGTCTGATTGTCAAAAGGGGTACATGCCCCAGTCCAATGCAAGGTAAGTCTTAATATTAAGGTCTGAACCTCTTGGATAAACTCCTGCCTAAAACCTTTTTGAACTCAAAATCCAATCGTATATTTTTGGTGGATCACCATTCGAGAGTCTCAAATTAAAAGAAGAAAATAAATTATATAACAAGATTAGTTGGAAGCTTTTTGTGGAAGACATAATTTTTAGCCGACATGCTCGTTTCTTCGTCATAAATTCGTGAACGACAAAAACGGTCATTTGATTCACAAGTTTGTGATTTCGCCATAATTCTTGGGCCAATTGCACCACAAAGTCCGAGTACAGATGATCAGCTTGCATTGCTTACTTCTCCTTATGTTGCTTCTGTTGCTTGCATCTGATTTTTTATGCAACATAACTCAAGCAATGCAACGTAAGCAGTGCAAGCCCTGCATCCGAAGTAGATGGGCATTCACATCCCAAATAGCTGTAGCTTTTCAATTCCAAATCAGTGTTCCTAAACCGAATCCCTTCGATGGTTTGAAGTTCAGAGCCCGGTCGTATGAACTCTATCTTATTGATTTATGGTGTCACGTGCCGACGAATTTCGCCCAGCGTCACGTGATTCCCATCATACTTTTCGTCACGTTTTGTGTTACAGTAATTTACATTAATTTTACGTTTCGTTTTTATAATTTTTACATGCATTTTCTGTGTGTACTTTCTATGTTTCGTTCCTGTCTCATTTGCACATTTTATTTCCATTTCGATTTATTATTTTCTATCGCACACGTAGACTACGGTATGTAACCCGCTAGTCAAGAATTTCCATTAAAGATAAGCTCTCCGAGCTCATCGCTGTAATTGGAGCACAACGTGCACCTCTTATCAGTAAAAATTAGCGACGTTTCGCAATGTGAAACACCTAGTTAGAAATTCTCACTAGATGACGTTCCCATGCTAAGCATGGAGAGTGAAAACTCGCCCCAATGCTTAATGTTGTGAACTGGAAAATGTCTATGTGACCACAGGCATATTCTGCAGCGATTTCTGCTGCAGAAGTTAGCTTGGGGGAGTGTTAGCTCCGCCCAAGGCATACTGTAGATTACGGGGCCCTTTAAAAGGGCTTGTTTTGTCAATTTTGTGTCATAGTCTTGTCTTCGACTCTAATCGCCTTGTTGTGTTTCACAGCCTGCCTCCAGTGTTTGCCTTGCGTCGTCTTATTATATTTTATATATTACACTTGCGTCTGCCGCCCGTCAAATAAATTTGCATATTCCGCCTTCAGTCTCCCGTGTGTGCCAGTTACAGTAACCCAACTGTAGGAGTTCACCCATCGCCATTGATCGAGAACCCCGGTCGCCTCCGCAAGGAAATGTTTGATACCGTCACCTGCTGACCCGCAGCCCCATTACCCTCCACGCTAAATTGCTTCAGATTACCGTACCCGCTTCCCTGCCCTCCGTAGGACCCACGCTTTGACCCTTGAACCCGTCGCCCAGCGCGGAGTACTTTGAGAAGAGGATTTAGTGAGTCTTCTCAGGAGTTATTATTGTTGAGGGTATATTTGTGGGAATCCTCCTTAAGCTAGTTTTCCCTTGAGAGTACCCTCAGTTGAGAAAGCCCTCAGACCCTTAAGGTCAGGGCCAATTAGGGGATTTAGGTTAACAATCGAGTCCCTTACAGTACGCCATTCTGCAAATGGCACCGTCCCTCATTCCCAGTGAATGAGGACTAGTGATTGCCACCCCAAACCCGGCCGCGTTGTCCATTATTCTACAGCTGAACCCAAAGACAAGGCCGAGGTACACCATAGGTGTTCCTGTGGTAGTACCAGCTGGGTTAGGTTCCCGAAGTAGATAGCCTCACAGAGCCACCCAACGGGGTCACAGCATGTCACCTACAGTGTCATGGCCGTATCCCCTATGGGATACGGTATGGATTTCCCATCAATGTGACTGATCACCCACTTCATTTAATGTGACATGGCTCCCAATGTCTACTTAATGTGACAATGGTCATAGAAATTTCAGTCTGTAGGACACGATTTCTAGGAATTTCGACCATGTATTGACCTATGATAAAGCCCTATAAAAAGTGAAATCGGCCACATTCGCCGATTCCTATGATTTAATAGGCGACAGTGGCCAAATTTAAAGGATGAATCGGCAAAATCGGCACCGATTTGAAGGAATGAGTCGGCAAAATCGGCGATGGTCGCCGATTTTTGCGAATGAATTGTGAAAGAAGCCATAGAAAAATATTTTTATCAGAATCTCCAAAAGAATGAACATTGTTCTAAAAATGAGTAGAAATTCCCAATCCCACTGAAAACAATATCAGGTTATGACTGAAAATAGCTGAGAACAGAATCTTCTTCCCATGTATATCAATTCTATGCGCGGGTACATTAAATGTTCTTTAGATGTTGCATTATCTTTGCATATCTAGACTAAATCAAAAATAAATTTTGATACATGGAACAAGCTTGGCTTCCTATGCTTTTTAAAAATCGGAGAAAGTTCCCATATTTCCTCGCTGATTTCTGGGATTAAAATCGGTGACCAAAAAATCCTAAGATTCTGGACTGGTTCTTGGGTTAGTTCTATTTGTTCCATATCGGTGTTAAAGTCGGGAGAATTGGTGACGATCGCCCAGAATCGGTGATAGTCGCTAGGATTTTTTCACTTCTGAATAAGGTTTAAGTTAAAAACTAATCATACTTCAAAAGGAGATAAATAGTCTGATGCGCCGAACCTCAATGTGATATTTTTAGCCTGAGAAGAATCACTGAAAAACACCATGAAATTGCTTATTGTAGCCATGCGAATTTAGAGTTTCAGGCTACATGAACGCTACAGTGAAGTTCAGCGCATCAAACTACTTAATATGCCTTTTTTGAGATGATTAATTTTTTACTTCTCATCACAGGTCAAACTTCTCACAAAGTGTGTCCAATGAAATCTGCAGTTGTTTCAGAAGTTATCCCCAGAGTAGTTCTTGAGCTTAGATTGTTTGTTTACTTGTCGATGTTTGCGATGCAGAAGCCTACACGCTGCCTCCGCAAGGCAGATGACTATAGCCTAAAAACAGCCATGTACCCACTGAGAGAAGTCGAACAAATTTTTATCTAAATGAGCTCTGCAGATTGACACCCAATTTGTTGCTTTTGGCAGAAAACAATCTTCCGCATGAAAAGTCACTATTTGGGTGAAATCGAAATCCTCGTGCTGAAGGACCTACAGTAATCTGCAGAAAAGTCATTTTGTTTATATTCTCTCAACCAAACTTTATCTTATCAAAAATCCATTTATCCCAAAAGCAAAAAAGTTATTTTAGAGTTCGATAATGATAAAAAAAGTATCTGATGAAGAACCACTGATATTCTGTGGCATTCATAGGAGAAACTCGAATTCTTACTTGATGAAACCTAGACCACCATTATCGATTAATCGGTCGTTGCGGAATTCCCCCAATATTTACTCATTAGAAAAATAATTTTTAAAAATTGTTAAGAATAAATAATTTTTTCTCTACGTCTTTCTCAGTTTTCGTGTAGAATCGGCCTCTTCTCTTTTTCTGGAGCATTGAATACTTTGCTTAGTCCTGTTCGCTTGGACTCGTATGCTTATTATCTGCAAATGTCTGTTATCTGCAGCAATCTAGACGGGGACACCCTGTCCGACTTTAATCCGCACTTGTTATGAATGTATGTGCCTTTTATTTCAGTGCTTATTGTAACAATAAATGATGACCCCAACACTGATCCATCTCCCTGTGACATTTGGTGCGCTAGCAATGTGACCAAAGATTTTTCAACCAATCGGACAAACTAACCGATGATTCATCACAATTTTTGGCGATTAGACGAAGCGAAAAAATCCGGTTTTTTACTTACGTGCTAAATTACTACGAGCTTCACTGTCATAACAAAGCATAAGGCTAACGGATTCAACAGAAAACGACGGATACAGCGTTTCACATCTTCTGAATCATGATTCTACCAATTAATACCACTTTGTCTTAAGTGACCTCAGTCATTCCATTCCAATCAACCATGAATTTTCATTTTTTAGGAGCTAATCTGATTGCACTCTTCGAACTGGGTTCAACACAGAAAATTTTACTTTTCTCAAAGCATCAAGCTACCACCCCCGCACTTGGCAGTTTAAGCGGTAACTGTCACCGAACATTGAGAAAACAGCAAAAACATAATGTACAAGGAAAGTCTTCGGATCGCTTTGGTGCCTTATAGAATCGTGCAAATTTTCAGCTTGACTTGCATGGAAGTCGAGCAATCGCTCGGTATGACTTTGGTCAAATCTTCCCAAGTGGGCCTATCGTCCCTCGAACGACACCAATGAACGAAAATAACGTTGCCTTTGGCGTCTAGAAGTACTTCGCCTCCCAGTTCGAAGTGGTTAGTGCGGCCAAAAGACTTTCGATCTAGAAATAGGTCGCCTTTAATTTTGAAGTCCTCATGATCGTGTTTGAATTATTCAATCAAAATTAAAGTGCTCCGAATTCTCTTTGAATATGGATGCAAAAAAAATTCTCTCGTTGAACACCCATTCATACTTTTCCGAGTGATTCCAGAAAGCCTTTTATTTTTCTCTTATTATATTAAATTTTGAAAATCACTCAAATAGCATCTGCTTCCACAACAATGAGTGAAACTCTTTAGCAGATCATTATTTTTCAAATTCGGTCTTTAAAAATGATGGAAATTTTGATAAATTTCGACTTTGGAATCATTTGACTCCAAAAGTGACCCTGATAAAAAAGTTTCAGAAACCAACCTGGCCTATCAAGCGTGCAAATCTGTTGCTCCAATGACTGCCCCAAGCGTATCAAGTCTTCGGCACATTCGTACAATTGTTGGAGACGACAATAGTTCCAAAAGGACGTCGTTTGTTCGAAAAGTTTGACGAAATTGCTTGTTTCATCGGCCATCACAGAAAACCGTAGACCCATCAATTCGCGCCATTTTCGGCCGCCTTCCCGACTTCCTGTGACAGAAAATGATCAATAGTTTCCTACTTGGGCGGCCCAGAAAAAAATGAACCGTAATCTTATTACGCAGTAACCACTACAGCTAAAATGCTCGTGTATAGTTTCTCTTGTAGCCCATCTACTGTATTTGCTTGTAAAGAAATGATATTAATAAAGCCACAGTAATTTCTGAGCTGCACTTAATTACAGTAAACTGCTGCTTTTCGAAAATTCGCACCGGAAAGAACTTACCTTTGCACACCAGTACAATATTCGAACTTACCTTTGCACACCAGTACAATATTGCACAATCTCTGACTGACTTCGTGACTTTTTTCCTGCAAGTTTTTGACAAAGCGACCCAATTCTTGTCAATCGAAGGAAGGCGTTATAACGAACAATGTGAAACGACCATATTTGGCGTTGATACAGTCGCTCAAATTGATTTGACGCTGAGTATCGCAGTCGACCAATTTAACATCCCCTTAAAAGTGAACGGTATTCAGTAATATTCAAAAAAGATGACCACAAAATTTTGACGTCGAGAAGATGCGCTGAACAAAGAAATTAATGTCTTTCCAGACTTTTTAACTTCAAAGCTTTTGGTATTTGCCAAAGCATAGATAAATGCTTCCATATTTACTTCTTCTCAAATCTTTCCTTTGCGGCATGTGCTTGTAAGCTGTTTCGTCCATTTCGATGAGAGATATCTCCCAGTCTCGTTCAATGTCGTCCAGTGATTGACAGACTGCTTCCAGTTCTGTGAAAAACATTCAAACCATAGTATATTATTTGCAGAATGCTTTTAAATCAGAAAATGATAAAAATTAGTGCTGTCGTCAAAAATTTTTGCACAAAGCTTCTTACGAAAGAATTTCATATTAAAAAACGCTAATTCTACGTGACACACTTTAGCAGAATATAAAATAGTAATTGTTTTTCAATTTTTCATTAATTTTCAAAATAATGAGCTTTGAATGCAAAATAATCCGTAGAATTCCACGACCAAACAGTAAACCTGTACCATAGGCTCAATTTTTTTCTGGACTTAATCTCTCAGTTGTTGGTAGCCAATTATAGTCTGTTTTTCTTAAAATGCTTCCAAATAATGAATCTGGAAAGGAAGTACTATTTTATCTTTTGAGCATTTTTTGCCGAGCTGTACGTCATATGGGACTGAAAATTTGTGGCAACATTCAACTATAGTCAGTTTTTTATAAAATGCTTCCAAATAGAAAAGTGACACGAATCACTACTGTCGTCAAAATTGTTTCCATAGAGCTCTTACTGTAAAATTCTTCCCTACAAAAATTTTTAAAGGTTAGGTCAGTATGCTCACAAATTTCCAGTCTTATATGACATAAATTTCATCAGCAAATCGTAATCGTCTGAAATACTACTTGCTTTCCACTTCCATCATTTAGAAGCGTTTCAAGAAAAACAGACTATAACACTCAGAAATTTTTGAGTAAAAAATTCTACAATATTCGGTTCATGTGGAAGACTTTCAAGCCAACGCACATATCCGTCATTTTTCGTTGTAAAAGCATTTTGTAGAAAAGACTGTAGAAAGAAAGGTGTCCGTGCACGCAGGTTATTAATTACTTGCATGAACTTTGGGCTTCAAGGCTCACTTAAAAAAATAGACAATAGTAGTCTTTCAAGAAAATATACAATATCTTTTTTGAAATGCTTCTAGATTATAAAAGTTGAAAGCTATAGTCTGTTTTTTATAAAATGCGTCCAGATAGAAAAGTGACACAAATCAGTACTGTCGTCAAAATCGGTTACATAAGGTTCTTACTGTAAAATTTTTAACTCGAAAAATTGCTAAAAGTTAGTTCAGTATACTCACAAATTCCCAGTCCTACATGATGTGTTGTTTTTCAGAAAATCACAAAAATCTCAAATACTACTTGCTTTCCACTTTCATTATTTGGAAGCATTTTAAGAAAAACAGACTATAGTACTAGTTAATGCATATTTCCGCGATTTTCTGCTAAACCATATCATGTCAAATAAGATTAAAAACTTGGGGACGTACTCAAATAAACTTGGACGATTTGTTCAACGAAAGATCTTCCTGTGGAAGCTTTCTGTAATAATTTTTTATGTTAGTCATATGCTATAGTTCATTTTTTCACATGAGCCTGGGAAAGAAAAAATGATCACGCAAATAATAAACAACTTGCGTATGCAGCCGTATTCTTTCCCGGAACCTGAAAAAATAAAATGTTGACTTGCGGTGCATTATCAGCTGCCTATGGATTTGTTTGCACTCTTTGCCCTCCGAGGCTCATTTAAAAATAAAAAACTATAGAATTTTATATGCTTTTAAAATCCATAGACAGCCTGAAATAAAATGCAATCAAAAAACGTTTGTTCGATTGGACACTCAATTTTCACAGAGTGGAAAAATTTACATCGTAGCAAAAACGCTGAATTTCATGAACGGAGAGGCCAAAATCATTGACACAATGTCATGCTTATCAACTTTGGATTTTGATGAAAATTGTCGTCACTTTAAATGCACTACTCTAGAAATCTTGACCATTTTATCAGGTGATCGAGGAAAGTTATCAGTTTATTTATTCACTGCCTGTGGACGAGAAAATTTTTTCCATCGACTAAAGTAATAAGCTTACTATTTTATCGTGTTGAACACACCTTTACTTTGCTATCAATGATATGAACAATCAGCACTGAAGATTACTGGTTGTATCGCAAATTCAAAAGTTTTTACGTTGACACACCAGAATATTTCCGATCTAGCTACGGCAAAAACCCTGAAGGCTATTGAACTTTTTATTTCAGGTTGATAAATTGGACACCAATTATCAGATCATGTCTATGCGGAAAAGTTCTTAAAATGAAAAACATAATTTCTGATGGATTAATGAGTAATTAAAGTTTGGGTTAAGACTCTCAGAGTTGTTTGGCTGTGGATGAAATGGTACATTTGCCATGATTTCACAAATGTTCAAAGAATTATGTAATGTAGGATTCAAGGCAATATAAAAATGTATTTGCCGTTTGAAAATCTGTAGACTAGGTCAAGAATTACATTTAAAATCATTTACTGAATGTTTTGCTGCAGAACTTTTCACTCAAAAAGACTATCTTTACTCACAAAATCATCACAAAAATATAAAATTGTACTTGCCTCCCAGCTTCATTACTTACAAGTATTTTAGGATGAAATCTTACCACCCGAACCTTTCCTGTAAGACATTCTTATTTCCTCGAATTCTTTTCTCGTAGTAATATTCAAAGATCGAAAACAATCGAAATATAATTTGGACAATGACCGTTGGACTTGATCATTTTCGAAATATGCGCTGATGAAACGTCTGTAATCTAATTCAGTTTTATTTCTCAAAAATTCCGCTCTTATGCCATCGAATTTTGATTTTAATTCGCACAATAGAATACTCAACACAGTTTTGATGCTTTCTTCGCCAAACTCGGTGATTTTGGTCGAAAACGTTGAAAGACTCCTTTCGTCCTCTATTGTTACTAAATAGTGAAGCAAACCACATTTTTTGTCAACTATTTTAACCGTTTGTTGTGCTATTAACTCTTTATACTTTAGGTTTATATTTTTTCCTCTTGTTTATTTTTCTTCATTTTCTAATTGTTTTCCCTTTCATTTTCTATTACTCTTTCTAGCACTAATTGTTCTTTTTTTCTATTTTCTATTTTTATTCGTATTCTTGCTTTTGTTGAGGGGCTCCCTGAGTGACACCGGAGCTGTCCCACTACTGACGTTTCGGGGTAGGTTTGAGCATCCCGATCAGATCTCAATGAAAATGGCCGAATTAATAATCTGTGAACTGGGTGAAACATGAATCCTAATAATATTATGTATTATATTACAACACTTTTCTCATATTTTCTTTTTCTTTCTTGTTTCATCTTCCTGATTCTTATCAGGATATTTCTGTTCGACCCTTTAGTTATCAATATATTGCCGTTTTTCGATTTTAATTGTTGGATTTTAGTTTTTATTTTTGTCTTGTCTATTTTCTTCTTCTGCATTTTAATTTTATCTTCTGTGTGACATTCATTTTATATCATTCGCTTTTCGTTTTCTTTACCTTTGTTCTTCTGTTTTGTGCATTGTAATAAATTTCAGGTTCATCTGGTTCGATGATTTCAACATTTTCGATAATGTAATTTAATTTATCTTGTTTTGCTGACTAATTTTGACGTGTCACTTTCTTATTGCTTTTCCGTTCTTTCTGCTGATTTTAATTTTTTGTATTTATGTTGAAACCCATTCTTTGTATTTGTCTCCTTCATATTCCTTTTTTGCGATTCAAGTTTTTATCCGGTCCAATAAGCATTATTTATTTGTGTTATCGTTTTTCATCATTATATTTCATACTTTCTAGTCGTTTTTTTTGCTTTTTTATATTTACGGGTTATTTTGTGCGTTGTGTTTAGTTGTTATTTCTTATCTTTTGTTGGTCACTTCATTTTTTTCCAATTGACTTTTGATTTTTACCCTTCTTTCTTAACACGTCATACTTATTCTTTATCACACTCACATCAGTATTTCCACCACAAAGAAGAATTTGCTTACCTGTTCGCGGCATGATGAATCTGAAATATTCGACCCACGCGTACTCGTCTATTCTCGACACACGTAGATCTGGAGATTAATTCTATGGAATTACTAAATCAAAAATCTGAAGCTACAACATACAGAAGTGACAAAATAATTAATCATCCATCACTTCCAGAATGTCAGGAAAATTATTTACTCTGTTCATTTGACGATCCACAGCTTTTTCCTACAGCATGCTAGAGTGTCACTTTTTTTGTGAACACAGAAAGAAATAACAACAATACGAGTTTCTAACGCTCCAACTGCTCGAGCGGTCAAGAACGTTACCTCAACCGTCCTGTAGAACCCGAGCTTTCTATTTTTAATCAAAATCAATGCAAATAATAAACGAAAAATCTCGATATTGTCTGCCACTATAAATTCCTCCCGAAATGCATTTTTCGGACCATAAATCTTTTATACAGCAGAAAAAAATAGAGCAGGAACTCGCAGATCGTCATTAGTCGTGAAAAATTAATGATTGATGTCGGGCTCCTTGAGATTTAATTAGCCGGAGTTGCACGTAAAAAACCAATCCGAAAGGTACAAGTTTCTAGCATAATGAAAAAGCTATAGATATATGGTAACGAACTGGACGTCAGAATTTTACGTACATGGATCGATGCCAGAAGGAGTTTTATAATAAGTGATTGACGGAAAAAGAGACAAATATGTTCAGGCTTTCCCGATGTGAATGATCATATCGATTGCTGCTCTATATATGCAGGAGTGATCCAAAAACGGCTTATCGGGAAAATATTGCATAAAAATTAGAAATCTATCAAGTCCACGAGACTAAAATTAGTGTTGCATGCATAAATATAGCATGGAAATTCTGCGGGGAGGGGGCAGCCAGGACAGGGGATGGAATTGTAAATTTTTTTTATTCTTTGATAAAGAAAAGAGATCTATGTCGTAGAAAGTCTTTTAGCATCTAAGCAGCATATTCTACTACCTATATAAGTCATATATGTGAAATTATTGTCTTAGAGAGCACTTTTTGAAGTTTTAATGTTACTTTTTGGAATCAAGTATAATTTGTTTAGGAAAATTGTTAAATCACAGCATCATTTTCATTTTTATGATGACTTTCTCTTCTCTCTTGCTCATTTTTCTTCGTCATCTTCTCAATCATTGCTGGGGGAGTCAAATCTGCTGGGGGTCAGCAAGAATCTGTTGGGGGTCAATCAAAGCCTGCTGGGAATCAAACCACCCTCCAACCCCCTACGTGCACGTATGGTCACAAGAATTCCGTACATCTGTGAAAACCCGTTGCAGATTTGAAATATTTGAGTCATACTCCTCGAGGTTCATTTATACTTGCCTTTGTCGACGGAACAGAACGAAACGGATCGCCAACAGCTTGAAATGTTCAGCCTGAAAATCAACTTTCGATCGAAAGGGATAACTGCAATTTTCTAGAAAATGACCGACGGTTATCTCCAACCGAACCGAACGGAACGAAAATTTCTCTTTCGTTCGGTAACGTAAAGTCGATTGCATTCCGTTTCGTTCCGCCGGAAAAGGCAAGTATAAATGAACGTTTAAGGGTATATTTTTCCGCGACTTCCGTTTGACCTTGTGCCTGATTTTTGTTATGGACGTTGAACGTTCTCTTGAATGGCAAGGGTTTCGTAAATCTCATAAGTGTTTCCTAAGTACACAAGGGTTTCAGAAGCATTTCGTAAGACCTATAAAAGAGGTCTTGACCAGTAATAATCCCCTATTAATTCTTACAATAAGTTCATTCTCTTTTTCTTGAAATGCTCCTAAATAATAGTAGTGAAAGCAAGCAATGTCATATTACTAAATTAACGTTTAGAGATTTTTTAAAGTGAAAAATCTTATTGTGAAAGATTGACGTAAACGATTTTGACCATTATACTAATTTTTCTCATTTCTCAATTTGCATACATTTTGTGACGGCGACCTTCCGGGGCCTCACTTTCGCGCCGCCGTTTCGACTCCAGCAAATTCGACGCCGGGCCGTTTCGGCGCCGGCTATTTCGGCGCCAGCCATTTCGGCGACAAACTGGCTTTTTGTTTAATTTTTTTCTTCCGTTTTCTTTACCTGCTTTCTTTTCCCATCTCATTAATTCTTTATCTTATATTTTTCTTTGTATTCTTTTTTCTGTTGTATTCTGTGTCTTGCTTACGTTTTTGTTCATGTTTTTATGTTTTTGCTTATTACTTTTTTCGCCAATTAGACCAGGCATCATCATCATTATTCCCGTAGTGACTTTCAGAGATTGTAAGAGTTCTATAAAAGAGTGCTGCGTATTGCATTATTTGAAACGTATGTTTAATCTGACATATTTAGGTATGGGAGGAAGGATAAATAAAATGTAAACTCTTCGATTCTTTTTAAATGCTATCATTTTTACGATTTTCTGCTTATCGTATGTCGCATAGGTCTGGAACTTCGTGTCAACTCAACTAACCATGGCCAGTTTTTCAAGCGAAAATCGTACAATAGAAGTTATGTGCTAACGACTCTTGGAAAGATATTTTTTGTTTTTATTTTATAAGCAGTTTACAAAAAATAGACTATGGCTGACTCTTAGACACTGAGTCATTGCAGATCGCTGCACAGTCAACTTTATTTACGATATGCAGGTTTTTGCCTTGTATTGTTTTTTTCTTCTCTTGTTACTAGTATACTTATTCTTTCGTTATATACTCTCTTACGCAGCTATTACAACCTTTGAAAGTAACTGGGGAAATAAAGCTGGAAAAATTTTATGTCAGTTGCCGAAATGGCTTGCGCCAAAATGGCCTGGCGCAGAAATGGCGGCGCAACTGTCCTAGACCGAAAGCAGACTGTAGTTCAACGAAATTGTGATTCACGTAGGTGCTGCGCAAGATTACAATAGAGTCGGACTACTGTGGACATATATTGCTTGGTTTTTATGAGAATTGAACTTTTACACTGACCAACGTGCTTTAACTGCTATTGAGACTTTGAATTTGGACGATAATATTATTATTATATACTACCACTACTACTAATACTACAGTTACTACTGCTGCTAGCTACTGCTACTGCTCTACTACTACTGCTCTACTACTACTGCTCTACTACTACTGCTCTACTACTACTACAATTACTATTATTCTTATTATTATCATTATAATTACTACTATTGGTATTACTATCGCTTTTACTGCCATTATTACTGTTACTGTTATCATATTCTGTCGAATCATCATAATATTTAATCCTCTGATGACTTTTTATCAGCATTGGAATCTTTTTCCAAGAGTCAAAACATAATTTGTATTTTTTCACTGCTATCTACAATCGAAATTCTGTAGTTATATAAACGTACCATGTATCGTGTACTAGTAACACACTAAAACCCCAAAGTTCTCCAAAAGATACTGATGGATTTTCGCTTTAGGAATTCCCTCGTGCGACTTGAAGAAAATCGAGTCCTTACATAGGCTCGCAATAAATTTTCTGCTATTACTGTT
Source organism: Romanomermis culicivorax (assembly GCA_963922205.1). Taxonomy (NCBI): domain Eukaryota; kingdom Metazoa; phylum Nematoda; class Enoplea; order Mermithida; family Mermithidae; genus Romanomermis; species Romanomermis culicivorax. Next base: position 104,622 of record CAWUHX010000299.1, on the reverse strand, counting down.
AGATAATGGTCCACTTCTCGTAAATGCAAAACGAATGGCTTTGCTGTCCGGATTCTTCTCTTTTTTTACCTATTTACTGTGTCGCAAGCTGCTTGCAGACGTTACACCATTTATTGTCAAAATTTAAGTGTCTGCAAATTTTCGGACCTTTAACATCATTGTGACACTGATTTTTACTCTTGTGGGTGTTGTAAATATAAATCCATTCTCGATCTGTAATGTTCTACGTATAATTGATCACACATCAATGATCGTACATTTTCCCATTCTACACGCGTAGCAAGCAGAGAACTCATTATGAAACTCTTGAGCGGTAGAATATGAACCAAAACTGTGTGGCTTCTTTTCCAGAGATTTTCTTTCATGCAAAGTGTGAAAGCATACATATGCTAATGAAGCTTGGATGCACGCTGAGCTTTTGAGAGTAACCCTTAATTAATGTGGGTAATGCGCTAGGGAGGAAGCCGTGCACTTTTTGACATTACTAATTTCGCACCGTAGGCTTACTGTATCGAAACCTTATTGAGAAAGAAACGAGTTTCTGTTTCTTTTTGGATGCAGTCAATCAAATATAACTCGACCAAGTAATTTTTCTTGCCCAAGAGCGACCACTACAAACTTTCATTTTCTTTCTTCGGAGAAAAATGTACACGTTATAGAATAAGAAAAAAGGTCTTGATGATTTTTTCCTCTTCTTTCTTGCTCACCCGGCTTCGCTCTCTTTTCAATCTGTAACACTCTAATCGATCACCCGGAAATTATAACGTCACCCAAGTATATGCGGATTTGGCTAACATTCACTTTTTCATATGTAAGTAAATCATTCAATTAAGTTTTCTTTGGAGGAAAGAGAGTCTTTCGCTCTCCTCTCTTTTTAGTCTCTCTTTTTCCCGCTCCTTTTTTACTATCTTCAAGGCTGCACACGAAGCTCTAATGTTTTTAGAGTTTGGGTAACGAGTATGGAATAATACGAAGGATTTTTGCACATTAGGTGGAATAAAGTGCTTATTCGTTTAATTCTCTAATTGAAGATGTGATTATCACACTTTTTGTCTGGCAAATTGACCACTTTCATATTCAACCTCCTTTTCGATTATACTGGATTCATTAAGATAATTTAAAGAATTATCAGAGCCTATGAAATATAAATCTTGTAATACGTTGGATGCATTTGACCCTCCGCAAGTACTTGATAAAATAATGAATTAAATTTTTTCTATAGTCTGTTTTTTATAAAATGCTTGCAAATGGAAAAGTGACACAAATCAGTACTGTCATCAAAATAACTTACATAAAGTTCTTATGGTAAAATTTTTCACTCGAAAAGTTGTTAAAGGTTAGATCAGTATGCTCACAAATTTCCAGTCCTACATGATATACTGTTCATCAGAAAATCGCAAAAATCTGACATACTACTTGCTTTCCACTTTCATTATTTGGAAGCATGTCAAGAAAAACAGACTATAATTCAGTTTCGGCTAGAAATAATAACAACTTTGCTCAGTTACAATGTCTGGAAAAAAATTATCATTTGATATGCCGTAACTCAATAAGGCTGAGAAGAACAATCTTATAGATTCCAATGCTGTCTGAACATTGGGAAAATTCTGAAACGAGACAAAAGTTATTCTTCAAGAAAAGATACAGAAACACTGACCAGTTGTCCATCTGAGAAAATTTACAATTGTACGTAGTTGCGTAACAAAAATGACCATTTTAATTTCTGTTAACAAAAACTCGCATGGTATGAAAATATCATCACGTACTGAAATCTGCAATATTTACGAAAAATATGAGTGAAAATTTTTACCTTGGACAGATGCCCAGGGTAGCATCATTCAGGTCCTTATGAATTTCTCAGCACACAATATGAAAAAATTACATATGGGGTCCACAGATCAGGCCTTAGTTATCGATGAGCATAAATTCCTTGATCGATTCCGCGTAAAATAGTAGTTTCGGCAAAGTGAAAGCTCCCTGCAAATTTTTCTCCAAATCGTGTTGAAGTCGTGCGGCAAAGTTTTTCCACGAACAGACTAATACCAGACAAACGAACTTATCTGCATTAAAAATGAGCTCTTATACATATACGTGTTCGAAATAATTTTACATCGCAGGATTCTGGACATATGATTTTACACAAGATACATGCATGTAATACGGGCAGACAATGTTACTTTAAATTGTTTGTTTCTGGATCAGTTTCTTGAGTGGTATTATTGTTCAATAATGGAAACATTTTGTACCGATGAAAAGTTGCCGGAAATTTACACATTCTTCAAAATGAATAGAATTAGGGACGTCTGAAAAAACTGTTTGGTGATGTAACGAACACTGCCATTTAGAAATAATACAGTCCAGGAAACCACGTAAAACAAGATTTACAATAGTAAACGTCACGCCATTTAGTAGTTTTTACATTTAGTTGACTACGTGCTTTTTTGTCCGAACCTCTTTTTTCCCGACGATCACTACCAATCTGCACATATTCTCTTGCGTTTTGTAGATATATCGATACGACTCGCATAGATCAAATGTTAATCGAAAAATATTAGCATACAATAAATTTGCATATTATACGGCGTTTTATATATCAAATTATGATCTAACTCCCGAAACACCGATCAGTATAAAAAAGGGAGAAGGGAAGAGGAAGAAGAAGAAGAAGAAGAAGAAGGGAAAGACCCTGGTTTCGAATTTTGCTGGGTACATGTGGCTGGGTGAGTATTACTGTTGTTGCTTTTTGAGTGACAATCGACTTTTTTCAATACTGCGCTAACAAATCTACTTTTCTAGAGTGCAGGCTTTTGGAATAGGCGAGAAAATGCTCGTGTATGTTAATTGCTGACATAATGCTAATCTTGTTAATTCAATACGAATGATAAAACTATATTAAGCCAACTGCAGAGACTTTATAAGGTTTGATCATTGTGTCCACATGTGCACCGACGGGGAAATGTCTACGAGTGATTTGTAGGAACCGCTGCCAGACTTTTAAAAAACTGTTAATCAAGCATGGCATTCGGAATCCAAATTTTGTCGTTTTCATACTTATTTTTATTGAATGTGATTGATGCTGTCCGAGAAAATTGTAAACGATTAAAATGACGAATGTTTTGATGATTGAAGAATTGAAGAATGTCCGAATCAGTTTACAGAGCTTTCTTATTTCAATTGGTCTTCATAATGACTTCAAATTTCATGTTTTTTCTGAACTCAAAGAATGTTTATCACGCATTAGCACGGAGCTATGCATGGAAATCTTTCGTTGAAAACAGTATAAGAAAACGATCTTTCGAGAAACTTTACGGCGCACATTTAACAAAGTTCAACATCACGCACTAAACTTGACAAATTGACTTGACAAAGAAATACGACACTTCAGGATTTATTGTTTATTTTATATACGCGAGACGTAACTGTCCTGATTCAACTGCTGCTTTCGAACCAACAGCGTTTTCTTCTAACTACTGTTTCACATTTTTCTTACTTATAATTTGAAACTGGAACTTTGTAAAATCATAATAATAAGAATAATAATTTATTAGGTCGGAAATTATACGTAGTAAATATAAAGAATAAAGATACGTGAAAGGCGTAACAGCTAAACAAATTAGCGAATTAAGTTACACCTCTAAGAAAAGTAACAGATTTACCCTTTTAAGTCTATCAGAAAATTTTTTTACACTAATAGCATTTACAGTACTTTCATCAAGAGAATTCCAAGCCCGGATTACCCGACTACAGAATTCATATTTCAACAAATCATGGCGATATTTACAAGATACCAGTTTTAACCAATTATTGGTACGGTTAGAATTATGAACGATAGAGAAAAAGTTATCAATTGGCAAAACATTCAAACGGACAATATTATAAACCATAGTAAGATCGAAACGAAGCCGTCGTAGGTCTAATCGCTCTGAACCCAAGTGGTTCAAACGTTCATCATAAGATTATGTAATATCATAACCTAGTATTCTCTTAGTGAATCTCCGCTGAACTTTCTCAACTCTTTTGATATCTTTCTTGAGATTAGGATTCCAAACTACTGTGGCATATTCTAATATAGGTCCAACGTAAGTAATGTAAGCCTTTGTGAGTACATTTTTATTTCTACTGAATTAGTCTAACATCTGACATCTAACCATTAATCAAACGTCTAATATCTAATCATCTAACCACTTAGCACACTGCAGATGAAGATTCCTCAGCCCGGTTCATACTTCTGCTCGGAGAACAAATTTATCTCGAAGTTGCTCGGCGAGCTTACTCAAAGTTGGTTCATACTTCGCGAACTAATTTTCCCGGAACAAGATTTATTTTTGCATTTTGAATCGATCGATCCGCAAGATCAATCCCTAAAATGCATCCCTATGAATATTTTTTTCGTGTATGAACTATGAGACCAATACCTTGAATATTTAGTTCCTCCCGAATTTCTTTGAAGGCACGATGTTTTTCCTAATGTTCTTGTGATCAGGTGGTTGAACGTTCCGGAATTCTTTTTCACGACCAAATTCAATAAGTTTCAATTTTTCATCATCTGATAATTTTTTCGAATAGGAATTAAAAAAACTTTATTGCAAAAAATGGAATCCCACAACAAATAAATCTGCCGATTGATCAACGAGCGCAGCTGAATTTTAAACTAAATATCACAATATGATTCACTATTCTAAAATTTCGCATTGGTCGTGCCCGCATTGTTCAATTTTGGAATAAATCGACGCAGCCTGGAAGGCGCCTATACTTTTAACATGTGAACATGCTCCGAGAAGTAGAAAATTTTTCTATTCTTCATACTCGGGGTTCTGCATGCCGAGCAAATATTTGCAAGCATGCTCGGCGAGTAGCTTGCTGAATTATGAAAACATTCAAAGCTCTGCGTAAAAGACTCAAAAAGACATTACTTTCTTTTATGAAAATTTACAAGCAGCCAAAAAACCATACAAACTTCAGGAAAATTTTTTTTCGAATGTTGTAGCAACTTACAACTGGCACGAGCAATTGCGTATAAATTCGTTCTCAAGTCTCGTCATTTTATGTGACTTGTTTGTGAAAACCGTTAGAATACTACTTGGAGTTTGGATGACTGTAATCAGTCCGCGAGAATTGGAATCGTTTTCGGTGGACAGTGAGCGGAAGCCACTGCTCAACTACGACTTGAGTAGGTTTTAGATAGGTTTGATGTTGATCATTTGAGATCATTTTGAAAATATTACTCTCAAATTATACTGTTCTCACGCAGTTTCAGGTTGCTCCCCGATATCATGAGGCTCATTTTCGCACCGCCCTGGATCTTTTACGCGGATTTTTGGCACCACGTTATCTTACTCCTGATCGCGTGTCGGCTGGGCGTTTCGTTTTGCGACGGCGATCGGCATTCGACGATGGTCAAAATTCAAACGGAAAGCGGCGTTTTGGAAGGCCGGGTCGAAAGGGCAGTCAACAAAGACGTTTATACGTTTTTCGGCGTGCCATTCGCTCGGCCCCCTGTCGGCGATTTGCGGTTCAAGCCGCCCGAAATGGTCGAAAAATGGCAGGGTGTCAAACAAGCGTTGACTTTGGCTACGTCTTGCGTGCAAAATAAGGATACAGAGTTCGAGGTGAGTTGTCGAATTTTGTATGAGCATTGGAATCATCTGTTATACCAAACAACCAAACCAACGGATAGCTTGTGATTTTTTTGTGTACGGATTCCATAGAATTGTCTACAGTAACCATAATACTATCGTTTATCTACAGCTTTTCTTCCTGGGGTGAACAAATCATCTTCGGAATTTTGAAACACGTTGGTTTCAAATTTCTCAATGGGAAAATCTTGTCCCCGTTTTCTGAATATCAAAAAGCTGTATTTACACTTGACAAAATAATCAACATAATCTTTTGATTTAATATAAGCGTTTATCAGGAATGAAGGCTTCATCGTTGCTGTGGAAATAATGCACCTCTTTAGCTAACTTGCCTTTCAAATAGAATTCATTAATAGATATCGTAGTTGAATTTTTATACTTGCCTTGAATCAACACAGTTTTTTACATACCGAAATATTTTGTAGAGTTCAATTTACTGTACATGCTGACCTGCTTTTACAAAAACCGAATGTTTGGAAAGACTAAGAATTGACGGATCTAGAATCCACAAATGGATTTTGAAAACAGTAAAAATGATCAATCCGAGTAATGAAAATTGAAGAAATTCTTTGACAGACTGTACAAAAAGCTAATCGCCTATCTAACCAGGTAATTTATATTTTGTAGTTTATAGCTTAATGATCAAAATTGTTAGGAAGTGAGCAAACACGACATTGCGGACGTTAGTCGTTTCTGATAATTAACATATTCTCACGACTTCAACGTTCTACAAATCTAAAATCATTTACATAATGACGGCAAAATTAACGAGCTTCCAAAAAATCGACCTTCAAATTTTGATAGAAAAAAATTGAAGGAATGCTGTTGTCGTAGGAATGAAGTTGGGCGAATCAAAAGTTCACGTGATGCGTGGGTACTTTTTCGCGGTCGGAATTGAAAAGCGAAGAGACATTAAGTGCGATTGATCTGTTTTATCTGACCCTAAAACACCGAAATAAAAAAATTGAAAAATGAGAAAAAACCACTAATTTCTCACATTTTCATTGAATTCTTGAGATCATCACTGATTATTCACAATATGAATAATCAGAAAAAAATCACTGAGTTCACATTTTTATTGAATTCTTAAGATCGACTAACTAAGAGTCAGGCAAGAAACAGCCTGATTTTAGAAGAACAAGCTCAATGATGCTAAAAGTTGAAGAGTTTGTCGAAAGTCTTAGAATCTAGCTCATGTGCCATATTTTTAGTCATAAATGTCTTTTATGGAGCACAGTGCTAGAACTGATTGTCAACGATTCCATGCTGCCGTTCACGTCTAATATTGAATTAAAACTTGACATGATACGTGTAACTGAGATTCGATTGTCTGTCTACGTTTGACATTTGAGGTTTCCCGATTTGGAAAATAAAGTAATTAACGTTCGGAAATTCTAATTATCCGAAAATTAGTATTTTTGAGATAATGAGAATTCCTGCCATTAGCGCAGTCTATGCAAATACGATAATTATTTTGTACATGGGAATACCAAGCGTAAAAAATGTAGGAGTACATAAAACCAGTGCTAAAGTTGATAATGGACAGCCCAGAGGAAAGATTGAAATTTTGATTTATTCGTGAAAATATCGTATTTACTAGTATTCGAATAAAAAACAAACATTTTTTCAGATTTTTGGTGCGGGTTATATTATTTTTAACAAAGGCATTAATTTGAAACTTATCAAAATTGGAACATTAGCGACTAGACACTGAGTCGAACAGGAAAGATTACCGTTTTCATTAAATCCTTCTTATAAGCTGAAGTCATCAGTGTGACTGTGATTTTTGTCGCACAATTCCACAGAATCAACTCACATTCGTGATAAAATTTTGGTTCATTTGGATTCTTATATAAAGTTATTATAGATACGGTGATTTAGCTGAGCTATACAGGCAATCATTTAGAATGTAATAAAAACGCTAACACTCCTCCTAGTTTGTAAAGAAATATCCCATTCTTTGTTGACATTCCGTCACTGCTCCGTGCAGTTTGATATTTCATGTGATACTGTTATTGCTGGACGAGCAACATAATTGATGGTTACCTTGGCTTTCAGCAGCATTTTGAATTTGAAGTAATTTGTAGCATATAGCTTTTCATGATCAAAACTGGACGAATTATAATATACTGATATCCGATAAATTTACATCGACAAAAAATGATATAGTTATTTAAAATTCGTTTCAAACTAATCAGTAAGAAGTAGCGCAAAAGCTGACATCTGAAAAAAGTTTCTGTTTGCTGTAGCACAGCTTATTTACTTCAAAACAAAATTCATGATCATTTTCACTAATGCCTATGTGACTATAAAACCTTTCAAATTCTCTTCTTTTTTTGCTACTGAACCGCACGCAATGGAAATTTCTCAATTCGTTTATTCGCAGGGGTTTTGGGGCTCGGAAATGTGGAACGCCAATACGCCCACGTCCGAAGATTGTTTGTACATGAATATTTGGGCGCCTAAAGACGCCCGGAACGCCACTGTCATGGTTTGGTTGTACGGTGGTGGTTTTTACTACGGCAGTTCTTCTTTGGCAATATACGACGCTTTGGGCTTGGCGGCCGTCGGCGAAGTCATTGTCGTCAACGTTAACTACAGAATGGGCGCCTTCGGATTTTTATTTTTGGACAACGAAGAGGTAATATATACTTGTCTTTAAATCGATTTCGGATATGTAAATCAATGATGCACGTAGTCGTTTTCTATGCTCGCACCCAAAACGCGAAGACCAATTTTTTCAGGTTCCAGGAAATATGGGCATGTTAGATCAACAAATGGCCCTAAAGTGGATAAAAAGGAATGCGGCCGCTTTCGGTGGCGACCCAGCGAAAGTATGCCTGTTCGGAGAGAGCGCTGGCGCCGCCAGCATCGTTGCCCATATGGTGGCCCCGTCAAGCGGCAATTTGTTCAAAAACGGCATCCTCCAAAGCGGTTCCTTGGATAACCCTTGGTCGATGAACACTCCACGCAGGTAGGTAAAATAGAGGATGACATTCCAACTCTTCTGTCGTGGGTGCAACGTTGAAAAGTCAGCATTACGTTATTATATTTCTTCTTTTCTTTTCTTTTCTTTTCTTTTCTTTTCTTTTCTTTTCTTTTCTTTTCTTTTCTTTTCTTTTCTTTTCTTTTCTTTTCTTTTCTTTTCTTTTCTTTTCTTTTCTTTTCTTTTCTTTTCTTTTCTTTTCTTTTCTTTTCTTTTCTTTTCTTTTCTTTTCTTTTCTTTTCTTCTCGTTGATTCTGTTTTGTATAATGATGATTTAAACCGAATTTTCATGCCCCACATGTAAACTTGTTTTTAGAGCCTTAAATAAATCCATGCAATTAGTCGAAAAAGTGGGATGTGCCACGAACGACCATGGAAATATACACCAAATTGCCAAATGCCTCAGGAATCTAGACGCCAAAACTTTGAGAAATGAATTATGGTCCATAACTACAGGGTTCCTGGAATTTCCGCTAGTTATGGTTAGCAAAGATAAGGCGGGATTTTTCGTGGATGATGCTTTCGAGGTGAACTAGCTTCAAATTGCATTTTTTTGAAAAAGTAAAAAAACTAAGATAATGTTTAATTCAATACGGAAAACAAAGTTTCTAAATGGTAGGATCAAGAAAGAATAATATAGATGAACTTATTTGCGTAAAATGTAGAAAACAACGTTGATTAATGAACGCGATAAAAAGGTAGAGAATACACAAGACAAGATTATGGTAAGTTTTTCTTGAAATCCTTCCAAGTAATAAAAGTGGAAACCAAGTAGTATTTCAGATTTTCACTATTTTCTAGTGAACAATATACGATATAGATCTGCAGATTTCTGAACATACTGAGCTCACCTTTAACAATTTTTTCGAGTGAAAAATTTTACGGCAAAAGCTCTATGTAAACCATTTTGACGACAGTACTGATTTCTGTCGCTCTTCTATTTGGAAGCATTTTATAAAAAACAGACTATAAATTATCAATGAAATGGACGTTGAAAAGAAAAACAGATGCCTGGAAAAATCGAAAATGAAAAAACTAATTAAACGAATTGAAGAAATGGAGGCCGTAATAGAACAAAACAAAATAAAACAATTTCAGAAACTTAAAACTGAATAATTATAGTGAAACAGAACAAAGTAAAATAGATGACAATAAAATGGGGCAATAACCAAAATAGGAATAGAAAAGAAAAATGTAACAACAGTGCAAAAATAAAGTACACGGATTACAAAAGAATCAAAAATTTGACTGAAAAGTTCAAAATAAAACCAAATTTATATTGAGAAAAAAGTTAGACTAGGAGAATTTTTACGTCCCCCATATTCTAGGCCCTCAGGAAAGGAAATTTTCGACACACGGACATCATGATAGGCATAAATGCCGACGAAGGCGTTTTCTGGTTGGTTTATTATTTGAAAAAATATTTTTCCATCAAATCGCCCAGTTTGATCGACGAAACAAAATTTTCGGACTGCGTAGAACAAGCTTTCGGTCATTTGACCGGAAATCAAAAGCGAGCCGTAAAATTTGAATATTGGGATAAACGATGTTCTAAAGATACGACATTCTACCGCGAAGCCGTCAATCAAATGGTCGGCGACTACTTTTTCACTTGCGATTCAATTTGGTTGGGCGACGAGATTGTCAAGTACGCGGAGATTGAAACTATTTTATGCAAATTAGTCGATGGAAGAATCATGCAAAAATCTGGGGCCGCTGCATCAGCAGAAATCATTGACGAGACTTGGAATCGTGAAGTTATTTAACACAAAAAATTGGTCTCTCTGCTCTAGGAGTTTTTGATCATATTATTGTTTATTTTTGATCTTTAAAAAGTGTCTGGTCTGTATTAAGCGTCCAATTTAGTAGCGTAGCAAGTATAGGTTTCAAATTACTTTTTAATTTTCTGTGTTTCTTTATTAGTCTTCTTTAAATTATGCTCTTTTCTTTCAAGTTAAATTTCTTTGAAATTTGGTCACGCCGAATACTTTAAATCTACAATTTTTAGGTCTCTTGATTTCCGAATGCATCACTTTTTTCTTCCTCTCACACATACTGGAATGCAAGTAGTATTCTGTATTTTTAAGAGTTCCAGAGTTTCATGTTATATTAGGGCTTGAATTTTGGTAGCATACTCAAACGATCTTTGACAATTTTTTGAGTAAAAAATTATGTGCCAAAATAGTTCGTGCAAGCGAGTTTGATGACAGTATTAATGATTCTGTCATTTCCGAAAATTTTCAGAAAAGCGGACTATAGTTTTATTCTGTTTTCTTAGACGTTCTTGAGAAAATCTAAAGCTTGACTTCCTCAGGATCTGTCTGAATTTGAGGTCAACTGTAAGGCAATAGCTTACATGTGCTATAAAAAATTTGGGGCGCTTCCTAAGACAAAATCATGATAGAAATGCCACACTTCAACTGCGAATTCTATTTTCATCTCCATGTCTTCTGTAATATACTTGTTGATTTATTCAAAGGTCGAAAATTTATGGTAAACCGTTAATCAGAAGGACACTTACATAATTACATCAGTCAAGATTACCGTCGTCTATTGTTTCCACCTGACGATGCATGCATGTTTATGCCGAGCCAAAAATCCTGTTCAGAATTACATTAGCTGATGAAGGTCTCAATCTAAAAATTTTTGTTAAAAACGGGGGTTGAGACACTAAACGATGACATGAACGTAATCAAACACTCTCGTGGAGTGTGAAGATTGACAGTTTCGAATTTTCTGTATGCCAAGGAACGGTAAACTAGACATCATTCGATATGTCTCATTGAAAGTCACTACAAAACATAATTCGACATGTTGTGTCCCTCCAGCTGAATTATTGTAGCAATGCTGGCCAAAAAAACGCATAATTTTCTATGCTGCCGATTGCATCCTTTCTTGAAATGATCTGTCGAAATTTTGGTCAACGTAGACATCCGAGGAATCATAAAATCAGTTGCAGTAGTCTTGGAATGGTTTCGAAAAATTATCATCAATGAATCTGCATCACGAAGGAAAAATTTCTTGAAAAGTTAATTCGTAATGTTGAATGAACTTGCGATCTTACCCAGCTACATCGATCATTTCAAAATGTCTTGTCAAACTAAAGATCATGAAATGAGCAGTAGTACCACTCCTGCTTGCCTCAGTTAGTTCATAGATTTTGAATACGTCAAAAAAGCAGGCGGAAAACCAAGGAAAAAAATGAGGGAAAAGCGCATTGTATACTAAAAAGTAGAGTTTTACTTGTATTCCAGAAGGTCCAAAGGCTCAGTGTACATTTATCACTTCGAACAGCGTTCTTCCAACAATCCGTGGCCATTGTGGATGGGCGTTATGCACGGCTACGAAATCGAATACGTTTTCGGATTGCCGATCGTGGCGCCGGCCAACTTCACAGGCGCCTTCGAACACAATTTCAGTCGTGACGTGATCGGCTATTGGAAATCATTTGCCGAAACTAGGTAACAAGAAAAAATTAGGACTACCCTAAAATATTAATATCCGTCCAGAAAGAACTTATGGCTGGTGTTATGCAGCATCTGTGAGAATCTATTACTTCTGTCGCAAACTGTAGGGCTCATTCATACTTGCCGTTTGTGACGGAACGGATCGTCAACAGCTTGAACCCTTCAGCTTGAAAATCCATTTTTGTTTGGAAAAGATAACTGCAATTTTGCGGAAAACGACCGACGGTAACCTCCAACCGAACCAAACGGAACGAAAATTTCTCTTTCGTTCGGTTACGTTCCGTCGATTTCTATCGGAAAAGGCAAGTATAAATGTGCCCATACAGCTGATGATGTCTTTCAGCGGCAAAATCAAAAGTAAAAGCAATTAGTCTATGTTATATTTCGCGATGTCGACAGTCTTCTGAAGTTTCGCAACTTTTGCAATAGATTCCCTTTGATTTATTTCACCAAACTTTGACTTTTCTTTAAGATTTTGGCAAAAATTAGCCATAAATTATCATGTTACCACTTTTTTGCGTCTGTTATCTAATGAAATAACTGATGGTCGTACCTCTCAAAAGTTGACTCTGCAGAAGAACTCAGTTGCATCCAATTTTAATTTCATTCCTAAACGAAATTAAAGTGAAAATTTAAGGCTTAATCATCGGGCGCCGGTTTTATCTAAGAGACAGTCTCTGATAAGAGTCTCAGATAAAGTGTCTATGATGAAACCGGCCCCAGCTATCTGTCGCCGTCCTTTTCCTTGCAAAAGCTTTCATGCAAGTTTATCTTCATGTAAAATTTTTATAACGTTGATGATTTTTCGATGTGATTTTCAGAAATTTCGGCTGTAATTATGAAGTTCCAGAACTAAATGCTCTTCATTTTCTGTAAATTTACCTATAAAGTCACATACCGATTGGGTAGATAGTATTTTTCTGAAAATAAAGTTTTGGAACTTGAGGTAATACATATATATATATATATATATGTTTGGCCCTTCTTCGTCCCTCTTAGTTTTATACACATACTTGCCAGTAGCAAAATCAGACCATCTGCCTTCTTTTTTGTGTCTTGCAATTCGTTTCCGACAACCAAGAATTAGGCTCTTAACGTGAAGTCATATATCTAATTCCTTAACAATATGATTGTTAATTGACACCAAAATTTTTCCACAGCTTTGCATTCATAGTTTATGTGCATTATGTCTTCCTCTTTTTTATAGTACGTGCATTCTTTGTTTTCTTTTAATTTGTATTTTTAGCAACGAATTTGTAATTAGGAGGATTTGCAGGATTTTGAACTGGAATTGCCTATATTTGTTACGTACTTCCTGCAGTGAATTCTATGCCTATTCGATTTCTGGCACTGTCATCGTTGGCAATGTTTTTTCACGTGCTAGCCCTCCTTCTCTCCTTTAGGTTTATTTGTTTTAACAGATTTCATATTTGTTTTCACATTTTTTTATTTGTCTTAGATTTAAGTCTCGTCTATCAAAAATCCACTCATCTTTTTTTATTTTGACTGTTCTCAGATATGCTTTCCAGCGCTTCGGTATGCCATGAACTGATGATGTAATCAAACCATCCAACGCTACACCCGTTTCCTTTCAAGGCATATTGGTTCTTGATAGTTCAATTTTCGTCAAGTCAATGAATAAAAATTGTTGAATTTCGAATTTTCCAAACTTCTGATAAAGATCGATTTTCGGCCACTGGTGATGAATTAGTTAATGTTTATCATCTGGATTAGTACTTGTTCTGGAGTCACCATTTCAATACAACTAGTTGTTAGAATATAATATCTTATTGTTTAAATAACTTGTTCATAAAAAGGCGAGATTCCTGCATCCAAAGTCTCCAAACTAAAATTTGTAACTATAGTTTCATGCAATTCTCTTTTTTCACCAAGACATGTTGTTCCTATTGGTTTCCATTTCCCATGAGGGTTGATCAATCGATATATCTACTTAGCCTTCGTGTCACAACTACTTCCATATCGTGCATTTTAACTTCTCCTTTGTTTTTGTATTATTCCACATAATGCTGTTTTGCATTTTCTTCAGATTTTAATGATTTCATTTTCAACCGTCAGGTTAATTAGGGTAGTTTAACTTTGAAATTACTAGGTAGTTCCTAATTGTTACTTTTCCGTAGAAAGCAAGGTTTCTGCCTGTCTATGTACCACATATTGTTTTACCCTTTTCTATATTGTCACCAAAATTTTCTTCGTATATGATTTTTTAAGATAGTTTTACCGTGTTAACTACCGAGCATTTACCAAATTTCTCTTTCCCGTTTTTGTTAAGTCCCAATACTTGTTTTTTCAAATTTATCTTTAGTCCTTATACATTTGAGAATGAAGCAATATGATTCAATGCTTCTTCAAAGTCATGCTTGTTATTAACTAAGATTGTTGTGTAATCGGCGTACATTTAAACTTTGTGCACTTGTTCGCCAATGAGTATGCCTCTGTACCCTTGTTTCAGATGAATTTCCACATCTTTCATTGCACAAATAAATAAATAAGGTGAGATAGGGCAACCTTGTTTCAATCCTTTTTGTAGAGTACCCTTGGTTGACAACCACAGCATCTGCTGTTTTATACAGTGTTTGGACCAAAGATAAGAAATGTCATCCTATAATAAACTTTTGCAGTGCTTTCATCATGACGTTTTTATCTAGCGTATTAAGGCTTTTTCTATATCTTTTCCTATAAGGCTGTTGAGTATCCTTGAATATTTGATGAATCCCATAATTCAAATTAGTCTATCAAATACTGTTTTCGCCTATGTAGCGATTTGGCAAAGACCTTTTTGGTCCTCATTTATAATTGTTTTTATCCAAGCTTCTAGTCGAGTGTCTTTGCTAGAATCTTATAGTCTACATTCGATATAAGCCCCCAATTTGTCAAATCTAAGCTATCCTTATTTGGCTTTAGTAGTAACATAATTATACTTCTCCTCTGTGAATACGTCGTTCCAAATTGAATTTTAAACACTTGAGGGTTTCTTCATGATGTTCCAAAAACTTTTGTAAAATTTTAACCCATCATCGCCAGGTGATTTCCCATTTTTCATGGACTTTAAAGTATTAGAATATGGGAGTCTTATAATAATGGGGATCACTGATGTCTTTTGCCAATATTTTTTTTCTAATTCAGTGATTTGTGGACACATTGTCGCACTATCTTTTTTGAAATAATATTCTTGTTCCGCTTTGTCAACTTATCTCTTCTGAAACAACTTTTAACATTTGATCATTTTTTCTATGATCTTCTTTCTTGGGATTTTCGATTATACTTCCATTAGTACCTTTTAATTGATTTATGCTCTTTATATTTTAGTGTCTTTTTTCATGTTCAAACAATACGTAGATGCCCTTTCGCCCATTAAATTCAACCTTATCTTGATTTTTTTCTAGAAAAAATTCTGCTTTTCTTTCCATGATTAAATCAAAATTTGTTTTTAATTCCACGTATGTTTCATTTTCTCTTGTATATTTTTTCTCATCAAAGATTCGTAGCTCTTGATTTTCATCGGTTTTTCTTTCGAGTATTTCACTTTTACGTTTTGATTTTGAATTTAGTATACACTCAGGTTTTTGCAGCATCTAATTCATTTTCTTCTGTTTCCCTCAGAGAACTTTCGACTACTTTAGCCAGCTATTTTTTCATATTCCATTGGCGTTCCACTCAACGTGGCACTAGCTCACTTCATGAGTACTTTAGAAGCAAAAAATTAATCCAACTTGCGATCCACTGATGATTTAGATTGACATCACGTGAACCTTCTTTGATTGAATTTTTATTTCTAAATGAATTTTCTAAATCATAGTTCATTAGAAAATTCATGTCTGTTGAAATAGCAGCTGATTATCTACAAATTTTGTTTTTCAACAACGTGAAAATTTTTCTCTCTCAACTCCTTGTTCGATTTCCATGGGCCGGTTATTGCCAGTTTTCGTGCTAGAGTTCAACTCGATAAGCGTCAGGTTTAGCAGTTGCAATAAAAGGAAGATAAACGAACTAAAGATGAACCTCGGGCTCAAGTCGAACCCGACTTGAACCCGAGCTGGCCACTTCCAGTTGCAAAAAAAGGAATTTTTTAAACCTGAGCTCTGTTTTACTTCAATAGAAAAGACATAGGGGCAATAGTCCGAGCTCCTGTATGCGTTCTGCATGTCCACAACCGATTATCTATTATTTATTTGTGAAAAAGTTGGTAACAATTGGACCTTTGTGGAAAGAACAGTAACCATGGTATTGGGGACTACCTTAGGAAGAAACACCAAAGCATAGACAGTGCTAAAGCATGGGCGGCCAATCAAGCAGAAACAAAAACCAAAGGGAACGGGTGAAGATCGAACAGTACAGGTATGGTGTAGGAGTCCAGCACGGCATCCACCCAACCAAACCGTATTTGAAGACAGCGGACATGAT
The DNA here is from genome assembly GCA_963922205.1 of Romanomermis culicivorax. NCBI lineage: Eukaryota > Metazoa > Nematoda > Enoplea > Mermithida > Mermithidae > Romanomermis > Romanomermis culicivorax. The sequence goes on along the minus strand of CAWUHX010000299.1, from coordinate 88,111 downwards.
GTTGGTGGAAATGCTGACCTATAGTCTGTTTTTTGTGAAAGGCTTCTAAATAATGAAAGTGGAAAGCAAGTATTATTTCAGTTTTCCACGATTTTCTGGTAAACAGTATATCATGTAGGACTGGAGATTTGTGGGCATACTTATCAAACCTTTAACAATTTTTAGAGTGAAAAATTTTATAGCAAGAGCCCTATTTAAGCGATTTTGGCGACAGTACTGATTTGTGTCACTTTTCTATTTGGAAGCATTTTATAGAAAACAGGTTATAGATTTTATGCTGCCGTATTTAAAAAATTTATCGATCTTATTTCATTTTAAATCTGTACTCTATAAGGAATATTAGAACAGGAACAGATTTTGAATTTTCCTCAAATAGAGCTTGGCAATAGTCTTGCCATAAACAAAATCAATAGGTTAGTTCTGATCTGATCAGCCTTGATATTGATTTCAATGCGATCAAAGTATTTTTTAATGACAGGAACACGGTGAGGTGAAATGTAAGTCTTGTTCATAGTATCCACGCTTTTGTGTCGATGTGACATTTAAGTCTGTGTGCACGAACTGATTTCCATCAAAGCCCAACATGTACAGAGTATCAGATGATATTTTAGAACTACCAACATTTTTCAGGCTGTACTTTAATTTTCCTTCTAGCTTGTACAGCTCATTGTAGGTCAACTCCATGCACTGGTACAATCGATGCCATCCTGCAGCGAAGCTTCTTTGGCATATCAATCAGTATTTTACGGCTTTCCACTCTGTTCTTTGGTAGATGAAATTTGCGCCAACGTTTTTGGAGGGTTGTACCATGCATTGAAATACATCCAAAACGAGATTTCCAAAATCATTTAGGAATTTCCTCATATATGGATTCGAAGACTGATGTATTTTGACCCATTGGAGGTCTTAACCAGAGGAGAGTTAGTTTCTGACATGCTTTTATTTCAGGAAAATTCAAACACTGTTCCTGTTCTGAGATTCATTATGGGGTTGGGCTTAAATGACATAAGATGAATAAATTTTGTTGTTGTAATTTTTGCGGGTTCATCTGTACCCATTTTCCTACAGCTGCAAAGGCAGGCTTTACAGGACTATGCGGTCATGCAAGTGTCCACCATATATGAGAGGCGTTCTTTGGGTGCTTTTTGCCGCCTAGTGAGGCCACATTCCATAGGCTAGCATCTGCCTGACAAGCAGGACTTGTTTGGCTATCTACCTCATAAATGGAATAGGCTCACCTCATTATTTGCAGCACTTTATCGCCAAGATGCAACTGGACTGAGTAGACACTGACAAGCTTGCCTCAATCTGCAAGGATGAAAGGCTGTGTCTGCCTAGGTCAGCTCCGAGAAATTCAATTCGGGTTACACTGGAATCAAACCTGGTTCTTAGGACTAGTAGTCCGAGGCGACAACCACTAGACCAAGACGGTATAAAATTCATAGGTCGAGCAACTCTGATGAAGTCAGCATTGATGTCAACCGTTGTCTTCAAAATACGGCTTGGCTAAGCACAAGTTATATCTTGATTTTTTTTGGTCGGGGCTTTGAGAAATCAGGCAGGAGTGGGATTCTAGGGTTCGTCCTTAATGCACGTACTTCCAACGCCCATGCTTACCCGATTTAGACTAATCAATGTACTTAAACCTGACACTAAGTAACCACAGATCAAGGAAAGATTACTTCCTTAATCCATCTCCCAAATTAAGTAAAGAAAGAAGAAAGGAGAATTCTCTCCAAATTTTACCTGACACAAAGTATACACTTACTAATACAAAACGAGACGGGTGAAGCGACAATCACTCCCAAGTGCTACGAGAAAAACATAAAGAAAGGCGGGGTGCACTGGGAGGCGAACGAGTAGGTGTAAAATATACCAATAATAATAACGCACATAATCAAGACAGAGCCCAAATGCACGCCTGCTGACATGCGCTACAGTAAGACAACTCTCGATGGTCCACGTCGCTCACTCCACTTTGAACCTGCGGGCCTCGTACGAAAATCGACAAAATTTACGAATGTATAGCAAAATCGGCAGAAACACACTACAACACACATGCCGCGCTGGACTCCTTACATTTTATATGCACTGATCGATTCTCACCTGTCCCCCTTGATTTTCGTTTATGGTTAATTCTCTGCCTATGCTTCTGCACTGCCTATGCTCCAGCGTTGCTGCTTAAGTTAACCTCCTCTACTACTCACAACTGCAAGTCAAATATCGTCCAGCATGAAAAGACATGAATACGTTTTCTCCATTAAGAACAGGCTCGGACTTAAACCTGATGTTTAGCTGAAAATGAGCTCGAGATTTTTGCAACCGGCCTGAGGATCACACAATGTGAAACTTAGGAGAAGCGAAAACTTTTAATTTCTGTCAAATTTAAAAGTTCATTTTTTTGGTAGTAAGCCGCAACTGCCCTACAAAAGTGACCACTGGCCCGAGTACAACTTGAAAGACAGACCGACATTCATTTTGAAAGCAGGCCCTTATCAACATAGCCTTTTGCATTCGTTCAAGTCGAGCGAATGCGAAATGTGGCGGCAGATCAGGGACGAAGAATTTAATCACTTTGCCGCAAGTGAATTGAACGCCAACAGTGAGTTGCATTTATTGCTGAAGGAATCGAAGCTTTGAAATGGCAGGGGCAGCGAATGTTCTTTCGAAAGTTCTTGATAGCGATTTTTCCCTGATTCTCTGGAGATTACAACTGGGATTTTCGGAATCCACGACTGTCAAATTTACTCTCGCTGTATCTGCCATTTCAAAAAAGTTGACTATATAGTAGGCATGTTTTTCTCACGTAAATGAATTATCAGATTTTTTGCTACGTTGGACCTGACCAATGTGCAGAGATTCAGTGGTTCGTGTCATAGGTTACCTCGCACGATTTCTAATGGTGTCAGTGACTCAGAGAGGCAGACAATATTCTCTTGTCCAGAGCTTCTATCGTGAAAAAGTTGAGGGTATATTGGAATTTCATGAATCAAAAACTAACTTTGCAAGACTGTATTTCAATTTTTTTAAATGAGACTCGGAACGCTGAAAGATGCTCAGGTAGAGAAAAAGTCACGTGCAGACGCGACCATCATTCTTTCTTTTTAACTTTACAAAAATATGATGTCCGCGTGAACCGCAGACATTGTCATCTGCGAACACTTTTTACGTTCCGGTTCGAGTCACATTTGGAAATTAATGGACTATACGAATACGGTGATCAAGAAGTTTTCCCGAAATTTGATGACAGACTGAAGTTATCCTTGAACTCATCAGGTTGAAAGTATAAAGAGCCGGGAGTCCGTTTGTGTTTTCAGGTTCAAATGTCCGATCAGCATCTTAGAATCATAAAAATTCCGTTGCTGCACTTGTATAATGTTTTTCGAAATTTTCCCGTCCCGGCATGTCTTACGAGGCATCCTGGGTCCATTCGCAAAGAGTATGTCCATACAAAATATGCCTGCGTATGTACGCGGTCGCTCCCAAATTGACTGTTTGGAAAAATTGTCTAAAAAAGCAGAGCCCTGCGGGAAATGCATTCTTCCGGGTTCCGCGCTCAGAGGAAAAGGTTAAGAAATATGTCACCCTCAGGTTTGTCGCAGCAAATGTTTTCGTGCAGTTCTATTTCCTATTCAGATGCTTTATCGAGATGGTGCACCGCAGTTTCCATACTCCTTACTTTTAGTTTACTATTATTGTGATATAAATACGAATCACCTCTGTTGTATTCCTATAGTTATATGATTATAGTGCTTATTATTTCTGTGAACATGTACTCAGCTGTATTTACGATTTTTGCGCAGCTATTGTCATTTCCGTTAAATTTTATTTTTTCATCAACGAAACAATAAATATACAATACGTACAGAAGATTTTCAACGGGCACTGATGAGAACAACAAAAATTGAAAAAAGCGAATTGAACTATTTCTCCAACTTCCGAGGCAAATTTTTTTCTTTCAATAACCTCCTGCCAAAATTTCTGGCAATCTATTACAAATCCGCTAATGCCCGAAGATTTCGGAGCTCGTTACATGTGGTCGTTGGGCAAACGATTAAAACACGGAAACAAAAATTTTCACGAATCTGAACACAAAAATCTACTATTCCAGGAATCGGCAAGATTTGAAAATTTGTTGGCGTTTATTGAGGCAAATCCTGCTGACGTCTGATTTACTTTTGAGCCTCCTCAGATTTTGCACTCGGAAAAAATTTCCAACTATTCTCAGTCATTTACCGTTGCAACAATAAATGCAAGATTTATGGTCAACTTCTCGTATATTTTTTTAAATGTTCCGGCAGTGCTAAACTTTGACAACGCGTAACTTTCATCGCTACGCCTTCAGGCAAATTTCTTTGAATATATTCTAGGAACGTATCAGCCGTCGAACCAGTCAGATTTTTAACTTTAACGCGACGGAAATAAGTTCTAGTTTCGTATTGAACGCGTTTCTTTTTGTGAACGAATGCTGATCGAAGCAACGTACGGCGCCAAAAAATCTTGTCGATGTTCACTCCGGCGACGTATTTTGGTTTGAAAACGTCGGCCACTTCGACTTGCATATGCTCGGTGGTGGAAAGGAGAAATTTTTGATAGCTAAAAGTAAAAAATACTGCATTACGACAACAATTGAAAGATTTGAAAACAAGGTATATATGGGATGGCAAACGAAAAAATAGATTTATTCATGGCAAAAAATTTCAAGTTGGTGGCAATAATTAACGATTTGCGCAGATGTAGCCTGACATTTCCTGCAAGCATCTCTTGGTGCCATGGTTTTTTTAGCACGGTGCTAATGAAAATTAGTCGTACTAAGAAATAGTATTACAAATTGAGGAAAGTTAGCCGCCATGCTAATAGGACTCGTGCTAATAAAAAATCTTGCTTGATGCCATACATGTAATTGGGGATGGGATTTGTGGATCTTCCGATGCCATGGCAAGCCATTTTGTCGCAAAAATAATGAAAAGTGTCCACTTTTCTCGGTGCTTCGCGTCATTTTTCTGACTTTAATGGTGAAAAATCGAGTTTTTTAGGGACATACTTGTATTTGGGAGGGGCATTGGGGGACCCTCTTAGCTTGGTCGAATCTTATACCCAAACTCCCAAACTTGGAAGAATGGAAAAAGTACCTTTCTGGGAAAATTTTCGAAATTTTTTCGACTACCCCAAATTTCGGAAATTCTGGGATGCCCCCAACTCAGCGGACCTCTTACAGGTATGCTCAGGGATTCCCTAGAATTTAGGGGTAGCGGTGATCCCCCCGACCTGGGGGCTCCAAAAATGACTATTCTGTACGAAAAAGTGTAATTGTTCAGTTTTTTCAATTCAAAGGCAGGGCACGGGGCCGAAAAGGCGACCTTGCCGGCCACGTTTTTTGACACGTTACAGGATTATACTCTATACATACGCTGGGAGGGGAGAGTGCCGTAAGAATCCCCCAGAAATCGTAGGTTATATGGCTAGCCGTATGATGATCCACCACGAGATTTATCAATATATAGCTAACCGTATACTAGCCGCAGGGATCCCCATGCTTTTGGCCGAGAAAAAACTGAAAAATGGTCGTTTTAGAACAATGAACTGAGAGCTTTCTCGGCGCTTCGCGCCACGAATACATTTTTTCAGTTTTTAGACGAAAACATTTCTTAAATCACTTTTTTTTGGCGAAAAAATGGGAATTTTTCATTTTCAAAGATCTCAGTAAAATTGTGGACAATCGATGACCCTCCGTCTCGAATAAGTATAGCTTGACCACCCCCAGAGCTCGGAGCTCCGCTACAGTTATGTTGTATACCATGCATGTAATTGGAGAGGGAAGTGCTTTAGGAACCCTCCCCAGAAATCGTCGACCATATGGCTAGCCATTGGGCGGACGCAGCATCAGGATTTTCCAATCCTATGGCCAGTCGTACGGACCCCCATACTTTTGGTCGGAAAAATACCGAAAAATTTCTATTTTCAGATGAAAAATGTCAATTTTTGAACAAAAAATGATCGAAAACGTCAATTTTCTCGGCGCTACGCGCCATGAATTTTTATTGTCTTTTTAGACAAAAAATTACTAATTTTTTAACTATTTTTCGGACTTTTTGGGAAAAAATCGAATTTTTTATCCTTTAAAGACCCTCCCCCCGAAATTTTGGGGATCACTGGCCTCCGCCTCTAAAAAAGTCGCCCGACCATCCAGACCTCGGGGCCCCGTTACATGTATGTTGTAAACTCCATAAGCCCCGGAATGCAAAAAATGCGAACAAATCCAGCTAACGACCACATATCGCAAGCCAATATTTTCTTTTTCCGACTTTTGACCTTTAAGGTCAATCTGAGAAAAAAGCGACCGTACAAAAGTTGTTCATTATTTGCATGAAAATCCTTTTTTCGATACTCATTTCGGAAAAAATTGACTATAGTATTATGATATTATTTATTATATCATTTTTACCTATCGAGCACCGCATCATCGTGACTTAAAGTCTCGATTTCTATCGTTTTATACAAAACGTCCGACTCTTGAACATCCGGATTTTTCAAATCGGGTAAATCCCACGTAATCGGATTGGCCGATTCGGTGGTAGTAACTTCTATTCGACTATCGTACGGTACGGTTTCTTCACGACTCAATTTTCGCCATATTCCTCGGCGGGGCGGTTCGATAGAAAAACAATGTGGCGAAGCCAATAAGGCAGAATTACGGCTTTTGGAAACATGGCCAACGGCCGAAACTTGTTTCAGGTGCGGAATGATTTTCGAGAAAGATCGAAGCATCTTGATTCAGATAGCCTGATTAGGAAACAAAAAGGTAGGAGACCGTCGTCTAAAATTGTGACTCTGAAAATGGTATGTGATTGAAACGTCAATATAAATATTATTTAATCCAGTGCAGAACTGATTTCCAGCATCTCATGAGCAGGGTTTTCTTTTGCCGGAGGCAAATGAAAATTTTTTGGGGCAAACGAAATTGGAGTAGTCATTTGTACATGAACATACGGCTCTTTCCCATTTAGGGAAGAAAATTTTGGGCATAAGGTACAGAAAATATGCATTTTGGTGCATTTTAGAAGTTCATATTCTCCAAATTTTCCGGCGCTTCGCGCCGGTTATAACTTTAATAATCATTATTATGTATTACCTAGCTCAGACGCAACTTTCAGAATGTCTACCTTCACCTATCATTTAATGTATAATAGTTTTCATCATCTCAAACGTATTATCTCATTTTTAAAGTGGTAATCTTCAATATTTTATCTTGATATTTGATGAAGATTCATAGTTTTTCCCTGAAACATTTTTTGAGGAAGATCAATACGTCAAGTCTCTAAACTTTTCACAGTGATTATTTCTTTCTTAACATAAAATCAGTTCGAAAGCTTCATGGAAGTGGCCTTCGGAAATTTCTACTCTTCCACTCATATCATTTCGTCCAAGGTCATGAGAGTTAACGAATAAATTACTGTTTTCAAAATTTTTCAGATGATAAAATTCTAAAATTTAGGACTTTTGAACACTAAATTCGAATCTAATTCTTGAAAAAAAGTTTGGAAAATTAATTTTCCAGGGTCGACGAATGTTAATACACAAAAAATTTTTCCGACGCCAGGCGCCGGAAAGATTGACATCTTTTTTGAGCTTTCATTTCTCATCATAGAGGACTTAACCATCAATTTATCATCTAATGCAAAGTCATTATGCTATTGGATAGTTTTCTACAAAATTTGTTCCACAATGCTTGTAAATTAGAATTGAAACTCGAAAATTTAAATTTTTTTCTAAATTTCAATGAATTAATGGCATTATTTGAGTTATAAATAAAATCTGAAAATTACACTGATTTGGTTATTAGTCTTTGGCCAAGACATAGAGGAACACAGGTTACTAATTTTTGCTATGTACAAATTGTACAAATGGAATATCGACTACCGTTTGTACGTGTACAAATGGGTCATGTACAAAAAAACCCTGCTCATGAGTAGGTGCCTCTTGGGCAATTTAATTGACTTTTTAGCATTTCCTACCTCGTTTTTGTCGCTTCACAATTTCGTAAGGTGTGTGCAGTGCATGGCTGTGGGGAGTTTTTGCAACAACATTGTAGTGTTCCGAACATAATGAATAATTAAAAAGTTATGCGTTTTCTAGATTGACATGTCGTCAACCCCTTACATTAGAAAAACGTCAAAATCAAGAAATTATTGAATAGCAATGCGAGTTTTGATTTCCGAACGAAATAAATATCACTGTACTGTTTATACTCAGCGTCAAAATTAACCAAAACATCATGATTATAATGGTTCCCACCCTATACGGCGAAACACACGACAGCGATGTCTCAAAACAGCGAAGTATCAGAACAGATTCTCAAAATACAAAATTTCCAAAACAGTTGTCTTTAAAGTGGAAGAATTGAGATTGGGCGGAGTAGACGTTTTGGCGCATGGCCCATTTGGTCCTACTTTTCGATCTGGTGGATGTCGGTTGTCACACATTTTGGCACCAATCGCCAGATTTCTGACATGGCTTTATAGCATGTGTTTTCACATTAGTTTTTTATTCTGGTTTCTTTATTATCAACATATCTATTTGCATGTCTTATGTTCCTTTATCGACTTATTTCTTTGAATATTCTCATGTTGTGCTATTTTCTGTATAATTTTTTCAGGTTGTGTACTTTTTACTACACTATTTTACTTCTCATGTCTTTATCATTTGTTTTTTGTTCTGCCTTTACAGCTTAATCATTTTATTCATTTCATCTTATTTGTTTATTTTATTCATTTCATCAATTTAATTTTTTTGCAATGCAATCAAGCTGCATACAAAACAACTTTAATGGAAAATCCTTATGATAATTTTTGCTTTTGTTTTTTCCAACCTTTCAAAAAAATGTTTTTCTCAGAATTTTTTTTTTGATTTTGGAATGGTCCGTTCGTGGATACCTACCGGAATTGCAGCACAAAAGCATGTGGAATCTAGATGGTCAAATGCAACTAAAAATAGGCTATCCCAACCATCAAAAACGATTTTATTTACTCAATTTACATATCGTGCGCGTTTACTCTAATGCATAGAAATTTTTAGTATTCGCTGTATTGAGACTTCGCTCGAGAATAGCTGTTTTGAGTTTCGCTGTATTGGGGACACGCCATTATATTGCCTCATGACTTACCAAGTCGTATTTATACTATTACTGCTATTTTTTCAATTAATTCTCCGACTTCTAAGACAAAAATTCTGTTTCAATGACCCCTACCCAAAAAGACAGCCCACCAGAAATCTGCTACGTAGAAATGTCACGGCTAGTAATCGCCGATTTCGCTGACCATACGGCTTCCAAACTCTTTTCCTGAGTAAAAAGGAGAAATTCCCTATTGTTGGTTAAGAATTGGTCATTTTTAAACCGAGAATTACCCAAAAACATGTATGACAACTTTCGAGTAAACAAGTAGAACCAGTTCGCAATTTTCAAGATTTATTCCCCTTCAAACTATACACACCAAAAAAATTAGGACGAAAAAGCCAATAACATTCGGCAAAATCATGAATCAATATATTCAATCTAGATACCTGATCGTAAAAATCGAAAGAAACTCCCGAAATGAAATATAAAAGATTTAAACAAACTAAATTTCGCCGGAAAATTTTAGGTATATATTCAAGATGAAAAGAGGCAAATAATATGTTAACATGCCCGTATAAAATAATATTTCGTGTTAGGCAAGTCACCAAGTTATTATTTCATAGACGCAGGAGGAAGAGTAAAAAATCGAAATGCATATGGCTAACAGTTTGTTTATTCCAAATAAGCGTCAGCGCGCAGAAAGATGGTCATTCAAAAAATGAACAATCTGCGTATACGAATGTCTTTTTCTCTCGAGTTGAGCGCAGCAGTAGGCGGACAACTTGAAAAAAAAGATTGTCTACGATGAATGTTTATTCACCAATTTCTATGAATTAGTTTGTTTGCCAAGGCTCATTTGGAAATGAATAGCCTATAGTTGAGTGTACCTAAACAGGATAACAAATTTAAGATACTATTCAAGAATGACAAGTTCAGCTTCAAAAACGTCTAGTCCTCCTGCGAATTACTGGACAGAAAATATTCGGAACCGCGGAGTATTGTTTAAACCTCACTGCAAACATTGCGGTTGAGCGGGTCTCAAATGCGGCGGAACATATTTAGCAGGTCCAGTGGGTGCAACGCCGACGGAAGGCGTTTCCTTAACCTTTTCTTCTTTTGTCAGTTCATCCAGTACTTTTCGACGTTGTATTGAACGGGCTTTCTCTTGTTCCAAAACATCTTTTTCGCGTTGAGCTCTAAAGGAATGATTAAGAATCGAATCCACTGAACCATTACAGCCTTGACTTGAACTTTGAGCTTCCCTTATAAAACTGATAATTCTGCATTAGGGTCGAGGAAAAATTAATTACTTTGTTAAGCAGAGCTACTAATTGAAAAAATCAAGCATCGCGCAACTATTGAGATAAAAGTTGAGCAACAGAAAAACCTTAACCTTAATGCTGATAAGATGAGCTTAAAGTTCATGTCGTGCAACCATATATTATTAAGATTATCTTAAGGTAGTCCCCTCAATGGTCGCGCTAAGGTTCAAGTCGGAAAACCCACCTTAGAAATGAACGTTAAACATCCTGAAGGGTCGTTAAGGTTGAAAGTCAAGCAGGTTTTTTTTTTGTTTTTTCTCGACAGGCCATTTGGCTCCTAAGGTCATAATTTTACAGGCCAATAGGAATTTCAACAAGCCGAAACTAAAAAGTCTGTAAATAAATGTGGTAGTAAAAAACAATGTTTTTAAAAATCAAATACAAATCAAAAGAAAAATGATTAAAAAACACTCCTCAAAATCACAGTAGAAGATCACATAACAGATCAATCATTCTGAATATATTCTCAATCACACACATAATAATAAGGCTCAAAAATTAGATCAGTCATTATTCAAATCAATCATCAGGGGTTTTTCGCACAAGCCAGGTTGATCTGTAACGTGGGGAATCTTGATTTCGAGGCCTCTAAAATGTCGGAAAATGCATTTTTCAGCACATTCTACTCCAACTGCAAATGATGGATCTTTCACCATTTGATTGGCGGAAGAGGCCAAACATTTTACCTCCATTTTGGATCTATATCTGGAGCCAGTAATTTACCAATCACAATTATTTATCAAAGGCGATTGTTTTCACATGATCTATAACATAAAAAGGTGCAATAGGTATTTTCTTCGGACTTAAATATCTCCGGCGCTTAGCATTGAAAAAAATTTTAGATTATGATATTCTATAGCGTTGGAAAATGAATTCTTTCAATATCTTATTACTGCATGAAGGGTCTGTTTTTTCAGTGAATTCAATGTGTTTTCAGTGGGGGCAAACTAAAATTCAAAAATTAGGCAAGCAACAATGAATCTGAATGGCTTCTTCAGATAGCAAGAACCTCTGCCATTTTCCCATGCTGATGATGTTTTAATCATTTTCTAAATGCAAGAAGTTATGTTCATCAAAGCCAAAAATTCTAAAGCGCCACAAAACGATTGTGTAAAAATAATCTAGAAAAATCTTGATTTTTGTCAAATATGTAGAAAGAACAATACAAGATACGATACAAAAATTCATCCATAACATCCTGGTTTCTGAAAGCTATAAGCATAAGCTAGAATGACATTTTCTAACCGCACAATCGAAATACCAAAAATAATAAATAAATTGAAATCCGGCGCGCAGCGCCGGAAAATTTCCGGTATTTTTCATTTCAAAGCGCATAAAAGTGCATCTCTGCACAGGAAGCCCTATAGCCTAATCAAAAAGGGTAGTTAGTCTCTCATTCTTACAAGCCAATTTAGCTTGTGCCCCTGAATTTTTAGGAGCCAATCAGAATTTTCAAGTCATTAGAAAAAGTTCGCATAAAGGCTACTTTTATTAAGCTTCGAATCGAGCAACCGAGCCTGGGTTTGTCACTACTTGCCCTTGAATGACGAAAGTGGTGGACGAGCTATTTATCGACTGAACAAATAACACGTGCAATCTACTCACTTTATCTTTTTAATTTCGACTTCTTTTTTCGATATGTCCACTGCGGCCATGAGGGACGGAAACTCGGCGACGTCTTGCAAATTTGGTTCGATGCTGGTTTTGGTCAGGACCCGTCGACTAGGCGGAACGTATGCGTTGGATTTAAGTGGTTCTGGGGCAACTTCTTCTTTTGGTTCTTCCAAAGTGGCTGAAAATTAGATACAGGAAAGTAGAAAATGGCCAATTGGAAATAACCATCTAGTAATCAATCACCATTATAAAATATATATCAAAAATTGAAGAGCACGGCCTTCAAAAATTCATTGAAATTATGAAACATTACATACGTTTCAACTTGGGTTGTGCCGGGGCAGCTGCATGATAATGCATTGATTGATAGGTTAGAAAGAACTTGAGTATTTTAGACAAAAAAAATTTAATTTTTAAGATAACTGTCATTACTTAGTACGAGGAAGCTCAATCTTTTCCCAAAGAAACTGCGTTGCACACAAGCCTGGACACTTATATCGATTTATCTGCAGGGTTTTCAGCACAGTGCTAATGAAACCAGAGCCATGCTAATGGAAATTTTTGGACGTTAGCAATAATGCTAATGACTAGAAGTGAAAAATTTTTGACAAAAAGTTTGAGAAGAAAGTTGAAGATATCACAAAAATTAAACAACTGTAGGTTTTCTGAAAAAAATCAAGAACCTGTATTGAAGTTGAAGTGCAGTTCTAAAGACAATGAAACTATGTAAACTTTTATCCAAACAGAATGTGACTTTTGCTACTGTCAAACTGACTACTGAACATTTACTTGTCATATTCTAAACTTCAGTTCTACTATAAATCGAGCTTGTTTTCCTATCGAAACTACTAGTTTTATGTAGTCTTGCCCCTAACCGGGGCAACCCTAGCAACGGCCGGGGGCAGCTGCCCCGGCTCCGGGGCCTGGAACAACCCTAGTTTCAACATATTCTTTGTGCAGGGGGAAACGACCGTTTAGAGGGGGGCAGAAATTGCCCAAAAGCCGAATTGGAGTATCTCGAAATTCGAAAATGCATGTTCAAGACTTTGAAGTTCATCAGACTGTTGGTGACGTGAAACACCGGAAAATCTAATTTATCAGACTTTTTAGTCAAAAAGGGCCCTTAGCCTAAAAATTGACATTTCTTCTTTGTTTTGGTATACACGGATTTCGTACAACCGCCCCGATTTCAGGTTTCCTTTCGGCCCATGCTAGGGTGCAGACGTCCTCAAAGTCGAAAATTCAGGTAGGGATAAAATGGTAAATTGTGAGGGTAGTACTTTCCATAATACCGCGAATTTTTTTCTCCCTACTTTGTTGCGCTGGGGGTGGTGTAGGTACTTTCACCACAAAACGAAACAATTCCCACTTACAAAAATGAATAATGCCGTTTGCTTTACATTTTTACGGTCAAAATAGTTTTTCATGCAAGAGTCAAAATTTTCCCGACGTTTCAACCCAATTTTCCAGCTTTCAATCATACAGCATGGATGTACTAATTACAGGCAGAGGGAGACTTTAGGGTAAAGATTGTCGGGTCAACTGATTCCTGCAGATTTCAAAAACCAGACACAACATATTTTTGGAAACATTATTTGGACCAGTATCCAGGAGTATGAGCACATTTCATCACTAATTAGGGTTGTACTAGTGCTTCCAATTGGAAGTGCTAATGCCAAATGTGGCTTTGTTAATATTAATCACATTCGATTATAAATCACAACTTTGAGACCAGATGCCAATCCTGCACTGATGTGCATCCGCGTCAACGGAGCTCAAATGTCCCAACTCAAAGCAGAAAAGCAAGCCACACTTGGGTGGAATACAACTATATGCCCGCAAGAGAATATAGGAGAAGAATTTCAGAAAATTATGTTTTTGTTCATCACGGGGCGATTTTTTGAGATAACATTTTTGTCTTATAAATTATGTTTACATAACTCATTATTTGCTCTCCCAATTATATGTAAAATCATATTCGACAGGTAAGATGTATAAATTTGCTGATATTCTTTCCTAAAAATCACCATATGGCACAGAAGTTGCATACTTTTTCATTATCATCTGCTCAGTGAATATGTCAAAAAGACCAGAGAGTTATTCCTCTGAAGTACACATTGTGCAATTTTTCTCGAATTACTACTGAGGATGGGGTCTATCAAATTTTTTTACAATTGTGAGCTGTTTTTACCGGGGTAGTGAATGAATTTCAAATCTAAAACCGGAGTAATACCCTTAATGGGGTACTCTGCTTGGGTGGTTAGCGGTACCATGAGATTAAAATTTCAAACCCTCAATAGCATGTATAAAACAGTAACAACTGTATGAAACGAATAAATAAGATCAACTAGACTAACTTGATGAGTCTATTTGATTCCATGTTTTCGGTTTTTCAACCGGATCACCACTATCAACTGATTCGTTTTCTTCTTCCCTTTCGTCAATGTTCAATTCGTGCAAACCAACGGACAATGGATCAATTAGCACATCTTGTTCAATATCAATCCATTCCGAATCTTCCTAAAAGACGTATTGGACTTTTGATAAATATTAGGAAGCCAAAGAGAACATTTTATACGGGATTGGACTGTTGATTTTCAACTGCCATTTGCCTTTCTTTCAAAATACGGTCTTCTTCCTCACGATCACGATCCAACTGTTCTTGTTGCTTCACAGCTTTTTCCAGCCGACGAGCCAAGGCATCTGTGTCTTGGGCGACAATCTTCTTATTTTTCTTGGCGGCTTTTTTGGCGAAGAAATTATCCAAGTCATCCATGATTGAGAGGTCTGTAAAACGTATCTCATCATGGGAGAAAATGTGAAAGATACCAATGTGCCATACATGTAACGGGGCCCTGAGGTCTGGGGGGGGGGGGGGGGGGGGGTCGGGCGACTTTTTTGGGACCGAGGGTCACCGATTCCCAAAATTTTAGGGGAGGAGTCTGAAGAAAAAATTTAATTGTTTCACCAAAAAAGTCAGGAAAACCGTTCAAAAAATACTAATTTTTGTCTAAAAAACTGTAAAAAATGTATTCGTGGCGCGGAGCGTCGAGCAAATTGACATTTTTCAGTATTTTTCCAACCAAAAGTATGGGGGGTCCCTATGACTACCATGGGGCTAGTCATAGGATTGGGAAATTTGGGGGGCCGCCGACGATTTCTGGGGTGAGGGCATACCTGTACTTGGGGGAACCCTGTACCCAAAATCATTTACCCCCCCCCCAGTTTCGAAAAAATTTAAAAAATTTGCAAAAAGTGTATGTTTTTTGGCCTTTTTTGGGAAAAATTTCGAATTTTTCCTACCCCCCCCCCCCAACTGGTCGGAGGTCTTACAGGTACGGGTGAGGGGGGGGGGTCCTATAGCTTTTCCCCCCGAATTACATGTATGCTATATACTTACGGAGATTGAAGATTTTAAATATTCTTACTTAATAGAACGCCAAAGCGTTACACAGGATGTAAAAAATAAAAAACGGAAAAAACAGGGTAACTAGCTGCTGGGTTGTGAATTTTTCGCTTAATCTTGAATGGTAATCAAGGTTGTACTGCTGAAATTGGTAGATAATTCGAATCGAACTTTGCAAGGAATAGCTTAGAGAATACACCAATGCTCCTGTTTATGGCATCACGTGGTAATCAAATCATGTGCGCGGAGCTTAATAAATAGCTCCTACCCTTTAAAAAATATCCAGACAAAAATGGGATTCCGGTTTTCTATCATCTGGTTCGCCCTGGATGCTTGAGCACAACTCGCATCCTCCTACTAAAGGCACTCAGGTTCAAAAAAGCTAGCGTTGCACATACAGTACGTGTAATTGACGGAGAAAAATTGAATTGTTGGAAATTAGCATACGAAATGTGTAAATTTTGAGGAGATTTTTCATTTCGGTGCCGACGAAAATACATTTTCCGGCAGCGAAAAATGTGCAAGGCATGCGCGTAGTCAATGAATTTTTGGTTCAAAAGTGATACGGAATATAATTTCAGGTTTTGTGCTACGCCATACCTGTGGTTGGGGGGAACCCTCACCTTAAAAACTTCAACCGTATAGCGATACTCCCAACACACATACCCGTAAGATCGTCGATTGGGATAGTGTACCACCATTTTTAGCATCATTTTCAACTATTAGTGATGTTCCTCGGTTATTTTTTGACATCCGGATATCTGGGGTTTTGGAGAAATCGTTCATCCGGATAATTAGTCATGTGAAAAAAATCGACTTGTGTTCTGCATTTTTAAATTTTAGGAAAATTAAGCTTCTAAAATGTTTTTTGATGTCATCGCTGGCGATGATAGATATTGCAAATTTAGAATCTATCAATATTTAACATACATGTAACGGAGCCCCGAGGTCTGGGGGGGGGGGGGGGATTGGACGACTTTTTTCGGACCGGGGGTCAGTAATTCCCAAAATTTTGGGGAAAGGGGTCTCTCAAGGAAAAATATCGATTTTTTATCACGAAAAAAGTCCTAAAAATAGTTTAAAAAATTGTAATTTCTTCCAAAAAGACCGAAAAAATGTTTTCATGGCGCGAAGCGCCCAGAAAATTTACATTTTTGACCATTTCTTGTTCGAAAATTGACATTTTTCAGTATTTTTCCTACCAAAAGTAGGGGGGTTCCTACGGCTACCATATGGCTATCCATTGGATTGGAAAATCCTGGGGGGGGCGGGTTCCCATAGCACTCCCCCCAATTACATGTATGATATTTAGTGAACATTATCCTAAGAGCCACGCTGTAGCTAAATTCAAATTAATAATGATAACTATGTCTAAAACCAGCGCGCAGCGCTGTAAAATTTAAAGATTTTGACTTTATAAAACGTACCAGGAGACACCTTTTTGTTTTTGACGACCGACTTTTCCTTTCACATTTGTAGAGAAAGCTCAAAGCCAAAAATTAGATGCGAAACAGATCATTAAGGCTACTACAACGTGGCGCCCATCGCAACTTAGCGCCTTGCATTTAACTTTGGCGCCCATGCGATTGTTGAAAAATTAATTTACACACTTCAGAGACATTCCGTGGTTAGATGGATGAAAAAAATATAATTAAAAAAGGAAAAGAATAGAATTACACAAAGTTTACAAAAATCTGCTCAAGTTAGCAGTAGAATATAGATGAAATTTGTACAATGTGACTAGACTTGAAAACCACTGATCCTTCTATTCATCTCAGTTTTTCACTAACAAATTCCAAGTGCAACCTAAGAATAATACGAGACAACATAACAAAAAATTATTCACGTCTTGAATAGAGCTTCACACCGGGTACCCGAATTACCCGGGTACAAAATGAAAACCATTACCCGGGTACCCGCGGGTACCAGGGTATACCCGGGTAATTCGGGTACCCGTTTTGTATCACGTATATGCAGACTTGAGGGTAGAGGTGTATGCATAGTTTTTTTTAGCCTTTTACAAGCCATGGCTTGTTGGGCTGACAAAATGGCTTGTAGAATTTTAGTCCAACAAGCAAAAATGGCTTGTCAGAATTTTTTGAGTCATGTGTTTGATCATATCGGATACAGAAAAGATGCATTTTGGTGCATTTTAGAAGGTCATAATCTCAAAATTTTCCGGCGCTTCGCGCCGGTTATAACTTAAATAAGCATTATTATTTATTTCCTAGCTCAGGCGCTGCTTCTAACATGTCTACCTTTATTTATCATTTAATCTTTAATAGTTTTAATCATCTTAAACGTATTGTCTCATGTTTTAATTGGTAATCTTCAATATTTCATCTTGATATTTAATGAAGATTCACATTTTTCCCTTGACACATTTTTTGAGAAAGATCAATACGTCAAGTCTGTAAAGTTTTTGAAGTGATTATTCCTTTCTCAACGTAAAATCAATCCAAAAGCTTCATGGAAGTAGTTTTTGGAAACTTCTACTCTTCTTGCTCATATCTATTTGGCCAAGTTCATTAGAGTGTGTGAATAAATTAATGATTTTAAAATTTTTCAAACATGAAATTCCAGAAATTACGACCTTTGAACAGAAAATTCGAAACTAATTCTTCAAACAAGTGGTTGGAAAATTGATTTTCCAGTATCGCAGAATGTCAATACCCCAGTGTTTTTTTAGCGTCACTCCCGTTAGCGCTGGCGCTAATGGAACATTTAGTTCATTAGCGCAGAACAATTTTCGTTAGTGCACACTGCACAGAAATAAATTTTTCGCGCGTTGATTTTCGATTAAAACACATAGTATAGTCAATCCGTAGAATATGTAATATGTCGTACAGACAGGTTATCAAAAATCATCACATTCCATTTTGGGCATTGTGCATATTTGGCGTGTGTGCTGTGCTTTTGATTGTTATGGGCATTGGGTAGAGAAAGAATACTTTTTTTCATCAACTAACTGATTTAATTTTGTTTGTCTTTTAAAAAAATCTTGACTTCTTATTACTGTAGAATATAATCAAATTCAAATAGCGAATTTTTAATTTTTATTAAATTTTTTAATTTTTTTGTTTTAAATACATTTTATTTTTTTTATTTTCTTGACTTGACATTTATAGATCTATATATGCATTAAATTAAAAATGTCTTCTGTCAAAGAGAAAATATGATTTTTGATAAATTTTCAACAAATTCTTGTTTTTAATGAAGAATTACCAATTTTGATGAAAATATTTTGATTCATTTTAAAAATTTGCATTTTCCAGGTTAGCCCTGTCAAAAAGTCGGGTAAGGCGTACGGGTTCGAAATTTTTGAATTTATAGCCGATGGCATTTTTTTCAGAATTTGATCCAACCATGAGTACATGTATTTGGATTAATATGATGTACTATAAGAAGTGTTTCCTTATGCTACTGAGCTGCGAATTTCTAAATGTTAATGCATTTTCGAATCACTTGAAATTTTAACTTCAACTCGAAAGTTTCAGCAAAAATTTTCATTAGCGCGCCGCGCTTATGACTATCATTTTTCATTAGCGCAAAAAATTTTCATTAGCGCCGCGCTAAAAAAAAAAACACTGCAATACCCAAAAAATTTTCCGGCGTTTCAGGCAGGAAAGATTAATAGTTTTTTGGGCTGTCACTTGTCATCATAGACGACTTAACCGTCGATTTCTCATGTAATTCAAAGTCATTATGTTCTTGGATAGTTTGCTGGAAAATTTTTTCCACAATGCTTGTAGATTAGACTTCGATCAAACACAAAAATTTCAAATGTTTCCTGAATTTTAATGAATTAACGGCTCTAAAATGTTATTGAATAAATGTTGAATGACGTCTCTTTTTTGATCCATTGCCGTGATGCTCAATATATACATTTCTTTAAAAAATAACCTAGCATTGGAATTTATTCACGTATACTGATATTATAAAATTGGCTTGCAAAAATTTGGAATGACTTGTCAAATTTAAGGTCAACAAGCCACTTGGCTTGTGACTCGTAGGTCAAAAAAAAACCCCTGGAGATGCAAATTTTGCTTTGTCTCGTCAATAATATTGAGCTATCGTGATGTGATGTGTAGTATTTTGCAGCGTAGGTGCGTCGATGATGTGTATCAATCATCATCTCTAGCATTATATTCGCAATATACCTACCTATGCAGCCTATTGTATACAACAACACAACCAGTGTTTCGACACAAGTGTTGAAAAATATTATGTAGTAGGGACTACGGAGTGTGTGTAATGCATCATTCTATTTTCACAGCGTATCTGTCTAATATTATATATGTACATTAACATTACAACTCATTTTAACATGTACCCGGGTAATTCGGGTACCCGGGTAATGAATAAACGGGTACCCGGGTACGAAATTTTTGTCGTGTGAAGCTCTAGTCTTGAACCAGAGGTCCCCAAGGTGGAAAATTTAGGTAGGGGTAAAATCGTAAATTGTAAGGGTAGTACTTGAAATATGCCGCGTCATGCAGTGACCTTTTTTTTGCTCTCAACTTTTTTGCAGAGGGGGGTGGTGTACTACTTTCACCACAAAACAATTCTCACTTACAACTTACAAACATGAATAATGCCCCTACTTTACGCTTTTTACGGCCAAAGACCATTTACTATTTCAATTCCCTTTTTCCACCTCCCAATCATACAACTTGAATATACTAATTATACGCAGAGAATAGTCAGACTTTGAAGATTGTCGTGTCAACTGATTCCTGCACATTTCAAGAATCAGACACAACATACTTATAGAAACATTATTTCAACCAACATCTTCAGGAGTATGAGCTTATTCCATCACTGACAAGATTTGTAACAGTGCTTCCAATTGAAAGTGCTCATGCCGAATGTGGCTTTAGTATTATTAATCCTATCAGATTATAAACCACGAGTTTGAAACCAGGTACCACTCCTGACCCGCGCAACGGACCTCGGATGTCTCAATTCATAGCCGGAAAGTATGTATGCCACAGCTTGGGTGGAGAAATATAACCATATGCGCACAGAAGACCCAACGCACAAGCGGGAAAAACCAAAGGAGAGCATGAAGAGGAAGAATTTTAAGAACATAATGCTTTTCTTCCCACCCATGGGGCAATTTTTTTCATAAATCACATATACATAACTCATTATTTGATCTCTAATTATATATATAATGATTTCATACAGGCACTATGTATTAATGTGCTGATATCAGAGTGCCCCATGGGGAGGGGTATGAGGGGGGTATTACCCCCACCTCAAGTCCTTAAAATCGATCACTGGCTGCCTAATTCTGAGACAAAATGACGTGTTTAGTGGACATTTAGCTATACTACCCCCATAAATTTTCAATTTTACCACTACCTGAAAAATCTGACCTTGGGGACCTCTGGCTGATATCCTTTCCTAAAAATCGCTATATGGCACAGAAGTTGCATACATACTTTCCCATTATCATTTGCTCAGTAAATGTGTCAAAAAGACCAGTGAGTAATTCCTCTCAAACACACATTGTGCAATTTTTCTCGAATTACTATAACCTACTGAGGAGAGGATGAGGAAAGAGAGGATCTACCAAAATTTTTTGCTGTGAGCTGTTTTTATGGGGGTAGTAAATGAATTTCCAAATCTAAGACCGGGGTAATACCCCCCATGTGCTCTGTCTTGAACTGAATGTGCAAAAAAATTACTACCGACACGGCAGACTTTTTTTAGTGGGATTGGATAAATTCCGAGGGGTCTGCTAAGACTTTAAATCCACAAAAAAGCACTAGTGTAAGTTCTCTGAGTTACACATTTCACCTAAGAAATGGTGCTGTTAATGCAGTCAGATGAAGGAAATTAGAATGAAAAAACTTGACAAAACAAGCAAAAAATGTCAAGCGCAGGAGAGGATGAACCGAAAATAAAGAGAGAAAAACTGCAGGTTTGTCAATAAAAGTTAATTTACAAGCGTTGTAAAACAAATTTTCCAGAAAATTATCCAACAGCATAATGACTTTGAATTACATGAGAAATCTATCATTAAGATACGATTAAGATTACGAAGAGAAATCGATACGATCTTACCTGAGAATGAGAACACAAAGACATAGTAATATTTTCGGCTCGGCGAGGGAAATGTTTTTGATATTGACATTTTGAAACATTGGACAAATCAGTTTTCCGAACATTTAGTTAAATAATAATATTCGAATTTCCTGCTCAGAAATCGCAGGTACATACTAGAAATTTATCATTTGAAAACACTTTAAATCAGTATTCATTCGTGATTAGTAAAAAGAGTAAAAATCATACCTGTACTTGGGGGGGGGGACCCCCCAACTTGGCTAACCCTGTACCCAAAATCATTCCCCCCCAGTTTGGAAAAAATTTAAAATTTTTTCAAAAAAGTGTATATTTTTGGCCTTTTTTGGGGAAAATTTCGACTTTTTCCTACCCCCTCAACTGGTCGGAGGTTTTACGGGTATGGTAAAAATCATACTTGCAATTGGGGATCTCCCTCCAACTTGGTCAACCATATACTCAACCCCTCAAACTTGAAAAATTTGAGTAAAAAGTGGCTTTTTTGGCCTTCAATCGGAAAATTCTCGAATTTTTTCGACCCCCCCCCGCCCAACTGCTCGGACCTCTCACACGTATGGTAAAAATTCCTAAAACAAGAGCCTTTGAATTCAATATAAAGTTAAGAAAGTAACTATCGCTTCACGAAGTTGGTAAATTTGACGTGTTAATCTTCCTTACAAAACGTGTTGTGGAAAAAATGTGAATTTTCATCAAATATCAAGACAAATTATAGATTTATAATCAAAACATGAGAAAATACGTATAAGAAGACAAAGCTATTGAAGATCAAATGATTAAAAAAGGTCTGGAAGCCGCACTTGAGCTAAATAAGAGAATAATAATTAGTTATAACCGGCGATGCGAAGCGCCCGAAAA
Source organism: Romanomermis culicivorax (assembly GCA_963922205.1). NCBI lineage: Eukaryota > Metazoa > Nematoda > Enoplea > Mermithida > Mermithidae > Romanomermis > Romanomermis culicivorax. The sequence continues at coordinate 65,709 of CAWUHX010000299.1, read as the reverse complement.
TTTTGGTACTTGAGCCTTCAGAATGCATGAAAATGCACCTTTTCTGCACTTGAGTTACAAAATTATTTTCCGTATGGAGAATGAGCCCAAAGTTGTTCCCCATTTCCGAATTCTTTTCCCTAAAAAACACGATTTCAGAAATAATAGTGACTAGGATAGTTTTTTTTGCCAAAACATAGTCATCGAAAATTGAATCAATTTGAACTTCCTCATCAATTCTAGAGTTATTTGAATCTTCTCAGCATTCCGTTTCTTTTTGAGTCGTCGTGTCATGGACTACTTTCTTGCACATTTTTTTATTATCTCACTGAATAAAAGGTTGGCCTCGATTTTTATAAAAAATTAATGCGTTAGACGTAGCTTTAATTAGGTATATTTTTATCAAACTTTGGCCTGAAACCTTTCCGCAGCTTTCAGTATACGTTTATAATAGAAAAAGTTTTTTGTGCCATTGGCACAATTTTTTTAGCCTCCTGTGCCAATTGGCACAAATGTCTGTGCACAAAAAAACCATACCTGTAACAGGTCCGACCAGTTGGGGGTGGGGAGATAAATTCGAAATTTTGAGGGGCGGGTCGAGAAAAGTCGAAATTTTTCCCAAAAAAGGCCAAAAAACATACACTTTTTTGCAAATTTTTTTAATTTTTTCTAAACTGGGGGAATGGGGGGTTGGTTTGGGGAATTCAAAGCCGGAAAGATGCGTTTTGGTGGACTTTGAAAGGTCAAAATCTCAAAATTAAAAACTAAAAAAATTGGATAATTCTAATCAGAACCACACAGAAATGTTACCAGCAGATAAATTCATGAAAACTCTATGGTTAACAATTGAACATGCTTTCTCTGCTCCAGCAGAACACAAATATATTCTTCATCAGCTCATTTTGACTGACCTATCTAGAATTTTCTCAATTTCTTCTCATTATTGCAGGTTCTTGACTCCAAAGACATCAAAATACTTGGGTATGCTCATAATGCATAAAAAAGTATCCTTAGTCACACAATGAATGTTCTAAACATTGTGGAAAATTTTTGGAAAATGAGGAAAAAATTTTGGGTCCTCTTTCCTTCTCATGTGGAAAAAATCGGTGGCGCACAGCACAACTAAATAATTACAGCAAACACTTACATCCTGAATTGTATCCTTTGTAATTGATTTAGAAGAAACACCGGGACTAAAGTGAAATGGAAGACTACCGATTTCAATCGTATAAAACGTTCATGCATGATTCTTCAAGAGCTACTCGTCTTCGCATTCTTCAGAATTCAATCGTGTCGATTCCTACAGTACATCAAACATAGAATTATCCATCTAAGTTACGAACAAACGTGTCATTATGACGATTGGAATTACAAAACAGGCATAACCAGGTGGGACAAGCAATAAACTTTATTGGACAAGTTTTATTGAGCAATATTAATCAAAAAAACAAAATTTAGAATATCAGCCATCTTCGACACACGTTCAGCACATTTGAATACCACTCGGCTTACCACGAGCATCTAGAGTAAAACGAGAAACTTCCTAAACATTGTGTAGCCTGTTTTTCATAAAAGGCTTTCAAATAATGAATATGGAAAGCAAGTTCCATTTTACATTTTAAGAGACAATGTCTGAGAGATTTCAGCTTCTTATACAGAGAGTTGTGATATGTAACAAAATTTACCCTACCTGAAAATCACATATTTGGTGTAACTTGATGCGCTAGGAACGAAAATTATATTCATTTCGTCTGAAAATCAAAACTCGCATAGCTACAGTAAGACGAAAGCTGAAAATTTTCGATTTTTTCAATTTTGGACATACACTTCTTTAAACTCTTGCAAGTATATAGGTACGTCAGACGTCGTGTTCTGAAAATTTACCCAATATTAGGCCAATGGATAGACCACAATATTAGGATTACAGTGGTGCTTGAAACATCAAATTTTGAGAGCGAAAATTGTCATTTTTTCCACAAAAATCCCCATATATACTGCTAAAGCTCAGAAGGACCAAAAAATTTCCGATACAATAGGTAGCTTACGATCTTCTACCTGCTGACAAAAAATTACAGAAATTCATGTACTGCTAGGGGGTTGCACAACCTGAAGTTTGAACGCTGTCTTATAATTGTATTTTCTGGAAGTTCCAACCTCCACCATGGAACTACTAGAGCTTGATAAATTCTAAAAAAGAGACAGTAATACAAGTTTCGTATGGTGAATATTAATCTAATTCCCAAACTCATGAAAAAATAAAATTCGCGGGGCTACAGTATCCCAAAGTTTGGAATTTTTGCATTTTTTAGCATTTTTCTGTCTATTTACGTGACTTGAGATATATCAGCCTAGGCATTTAGTAATTTTATAATTGACTGTGTGTTTGATACAGAATACAATGCTCTATAATGTGGTATGAAAATGTCTTCCGAATTGTGCATTTTACACTTTTTAGGAAGTTTTAAAATGTCAAAAATTAGACCGTAAAAATGATGAAAATGCAGGTTTCTCTAAACGAAAATGACTATATGTACTGCTAAAGTCAAAAGCACCCAAAATTTCCCTATTCAGTGGATATATTACGATGTCTGCTAGTTGCATACAAAAAATTTCCAAAGTATGTGTACTGCTAGGGTGTTAAATCTGCAAAAAACTACTATAGTTGATATATTTTAGTTTTCAATTCTTGATTAACAGAAGGGGCTTCCACAAAAAATTTGTAGTTTTCTTCTTTGAGAATAAGAAAAATAAGAAAGCCGTCCCTATGAGAATTTTGTAAAAGGAAATGTATGTCCTATTGCAGTGCTCCTCCTTCAAACCAAGAATCATTAGTTAATGAAGGACTTGTTTTAAATTCGATATAATCGTCCCGATCCTGTGTTTCCCGTTGGTTCTGTTGTTCAACTGTGTGGACTGATTGCTGATCTTGTTGTCTATTGTCACCGAACCCCTTATTCAACATGTCTCATTTTTGACCAAATACTTTCGGCATCAGGATTCTGCAGCCAGGTCCCCGTTTATCGAGAATTTGATGTTTCAAATCATGATGATGTTTCTGTTAAAAACTGTGGCCCAAATTTACATTAATGTGCATAGGCAAAATTTCACCTGGTTGTCCCAATGACTAAATCTCCATTTCTACTGGAGAAACATATTTTAAAGATCAACCCAGCTGCAATATCCATGCTCAATGCCCTAAACAGCCCACGCTTCAGTAATTTTACACCAATGACATACTACATTTTACCCTCACAGCAAATTGTTGATCTAAAAAATACCACCTTCAGTTCAGCGATGCAAGTGGGCAGAAATTCAACGTCATTGCCTGCTCAAAAACCTGAATTTAATAAAAAGCATAAGTGTGCTGACAGTGGATCCATGCTCAGGATTACACCTAGTGAGGTTGACAATGAAAAGACTGTGACAGTATCTATATCAGTAAACAAAACTATTGATGAAAGCATTCCAGAAAATGCTGAGTGTTTCATGAAACATGCTTTCAATAATTCCCTATCATCTCAACTGGAACATTAAATTTCGAGAAAAGTAAACATTTATTGATCAAGAATTGAAAATTAAAATTTATCAACTGTTCTATATTTTTGCAGATTTAGCACCCTAGCAGTACACGAACTTTGGAAATTTTTCGTGTGCAACTAGCAGACATCGTACTATATACACTGCATAGGAAAACTTTGGGTGCTTTTGGCTTTAGCAGTACATATAGTCATTTTCGTGGAGAGAAACCTGCATTTTCACCATTTTTACGGTCTGATTTTTGACATTTTAAAACTTCCTAAAAAGTGTAAAATGCACAATTCGTTATATCGTGCATTTTACACTTTTTATAGATTATTATACATTATAGAGCATTGTATTCTGTATTACACATTATAGAGCATTGTATTCTGTATCAATTACACAGTCAATAATAAAATTACTAAATGCCTAGGCCGATATATCTCAAGTCATGTAAATAGACAGAAGAATGCTAAAAAAATGCGAAAATTCCAAATTTTGGGATTCTGTAGCCCCGCGAATTTTATTCTTTTTATGAGTTTGGGAATTATATTAATATTCACCATGTGAAACTTGTATTACTGCCTGATTTTTAAAATTTATCAAGCTCTAGTAGTTCCAAAGTGGAGGTTGGAACTTCCAGAAAATACAATTATAAGACAGCGTTCAAACTTCAGGTTGTGCAACCCCCTAGCAGTACATGAATTTCTGTAATTTTTTGTCAGCAGGTAGAAGATCGTAAGCTATCTATTGTATAGGAAATTTTTTGGTCCTTCTGAGCTTTAGCAGTATATATGGAGATTTTTGTGAAAAAATGACAATTTCTGCTCTCAAAATTTGATGTTTCAAGCACCACTGTAATCCTAATAAGCACTTTACACTAATGAATCCTACAGTGAATTGTGGCCTATCCATTGGCCTAATATTGGGCAAATTTTCAGAACACGATGTCTGACGTACCTAAAGTTGCAATAGTTAAAAGAAGTGTATGTCAAAAATGAAAAAAATCGAAAATTTTAAACTTTCGTCTTACTGTAGCTATGCGAGTTTTGATTTTCAGACGAAATGAATATCATTTTCGTCCTAGCGCATCAAGTTACACCAAATATGTGATTTTCAGGTAGCATTACTTTTTTACTTATCACAACTAAGCTGAATCCTCTCAGAAATCGTGTCTTAAGCATTGTCTAACGAGCCATAAATCATATGGAACGGAAAATTTGTGACAAAACTCAACTAACACTGAGTAATTTTTTGATTAAAAAATTTTGCCGTAAAACGTTCATGTAGAAGATTTAGAGTTCACAACTAATATGTGTCATTTTTCGCTTCAGAAGCATTTTATAAAGAACAAACTATGATTAGATAGTATATAGTTGTGTCGCCGCACCATTTGTCCTACTGTATTGATTGTCCCATTGTGCCAATTAATTCACCAAATGAAAGTATCCACTAAGGGATCTACGAAAAATGTCTCCAACAAAATATCCCCAACATATGATCTTCAAACAAAATGTCTACATGCAAACTACAACAAAATATCTCCAACAAAATATCCCCAACAAGTGATAGCCGAACAAAACGTTCGTGTGCAACATGTCTCCAGCACAAAATGTCTCCCACAAAACGAGTCCAACAAAATATTCCTAACATGTAATCTCCAAACAAAATATCCAAAGATAAAAAAAATCAAAGCAAACAAATGATACAAAAGAAAAACAGTTTGACACTGCGATGGTGGCAAATAAATGTAGCTTTCCATACTTGGTTGGCAGACTGCAGTTTCACTTGATTCCCTATTGATCTGTTGTATCACATGGACGTAAACTGACATTTTACAAAAGAGTGTTTCGTTATCGAAACATTTTTTTCTTGACCTTGTTTCCGCTTCATTTTCTTTATGTTCTGTTTTATATTTTATCTTTTTCTGACACCAGTTTTTCTTCTCTTCTTTCACATTCTTATCTTTGTTCTGTTTCCTGTTTTCTATTTTTTGTTTTTTCATTTTTCTCAATATATTCTAGTATTTTTCTTTTCTTTCCGGCAGTCTTTCCTTCGAGAAGTCTAGGCTTGCTTCGCTCGTAGATTGCTTCAACATTAACTCACTTTATCTATTAAACTTTAAAGTAAGTAAACTAGTTGAAAATTGACAGAGTTACAGGGTTTTTGGAGACCACCCGGTTTATTACTGAGCCCAGAGTCCACAATAACCCTCTTGTCATTTCGAACTATTTTTGTTTTCTGACGTGTTATTAGTATTTCCATGTTTTCCCGAGTCGAATGAGGTCAGAAACTCAGTGTAGAGCCGAAAAATAGCTAATTTACACCATACGACGTAATTTTGTGTCGTGGTTATAAAACAAACTAGTTTTTGACATCAGATTCGTTTTTTCCTTATTTTTCCGATTCGAGTGAATATATGACACGGTCAGTTTCGATTCAGCGATTTCGCATTTCTGAGGTCAGCAATTGCATGCTTTAATCTTGACATTCTAACCCCAAAAATGTTTATCAATCGTTACTTGGTCAATGTTGTTTTAAACTCAAAATTTGAAAAAAATTCAGATACAGCTCGATGAGTGTAATCTGCTGCATGATTAACTGCCTCAAAATGATATGTCTTACTGTATCGGACACAAATGTTTTAAGGGCAACTTTACACTTAAACAACTCCGTCAATCCTTATGCTACGACCGTGAAAACTATATATTCTTGTACAATATAATCTGAAATTTCAAAAAGCGTTCAAATTGCAATTCACGAAACTTCGGCTTATTGTTACTCCTGAACCGTAATTTTTATCGACATGAAGTACGTATCAAAAGTCTTGTTTTTGAAAGCTCTTGCAACACATATCAAAAAATTCTATTTCGGTTTTTTTGAGATTTTACATCACGTGTTGGGCGATAAATACTCTTTTTACACTAACAAAGTTAACACTATAAAACGGGCATGGATCAATCTTACTTTTCAATTTCTATGAAATGAAAAAATAACTTTGGGGGTATTAGCGCTCATTGCAGAATAGTTATGGTATGTTCTAAAGCAGCTGAATCTAAAGATAATTTTTTTGTTTTATTTTGTTTGTAGAGGTCAGAGTACTCATTTGCTCCGGTATATCACATATATATTTTTGCTCGGCTCAGCTCATCAAGGTGCATCGAACGGTACCTTTATTATAGGAGGCTGTAACGAACTTTTTTTAATTTTTTGGAAATTTTCAAATAAGTTCAAAAAACCGAGTTTTTACATTAAACTCACATTTTTTATGCCAAACGAAAGCTACCTTGCTGACCAAACGTACAGGGTGTTTAAAAAACTCTCCCAAGACGTTCTACCCTGTAGCTTTTGTTACACTAATGCAATTTACACCATTTTTTCACCAAATTGTAGCCCACGTTTTTCAGCTTAGAGTCGAAGTTTAATACAATGGGAAGAATTTCCCCCAAGTCCAGAGCTTTTGTTCTAAAGTTAGTCATTTCTATTTATGGTGCAAAACGGATTTTTAACAAATTTTATCAGCCCAACTGGACTTTTTACGGGATCCAGACCTTAGTTAAGAAAATTAAACAAACGAGAACTCACAAACGTAAGAAGGGTAGCGGACGTCCCTCAACTTCAACATGCTGTTAGTCCTGCTGATGCTGCTGGTAGCCATCTTTTGATTTAAAAATTGTGCGAAAAATAGGTATTAGTCAATCCAGAAGAAAAATTAAACATTTTCAAGCGAGTTCCAAGTCAAAAATTATCGGATTCTCCATTGAGTTTTAACCGCTCAAAATGTTTGCTGCAAAAAGTGAAACAATATTGGTTAGATAAGGTTGTTTTTAGTGATGAAAAATACTTTTTAATAGACTCCGTTCCAGTTACTACGCAAAACAATCGAATTTTTGTCTATGAATCGCTGAAAAGGAATGTTGAAACTAAACGAAAGGTCGAAATTCTCCAAGAAACTGATGGTATAGACGGGGGTATCTAAAAACGGGCGAACGACTATTCAGTTTTTTACCCCAGGGTCAAAAGTAGACAAGCATTGTTACTATTGAAAAAAGTAAAGCTCAAATTTACAAAAATGTATCCGAATGGTGAGTACATCTTCGAGTAAGATGGTGCCATGTAGCATACCATCAAGTTGACCATTCAGTGGATGAGGGATAATTTTAATTCATTTATTTGGCCTGAAGATCGCCGCCAAATCTGCCGGACTTGAACCCATTAGACTAGTACGTGTGGAAGGCTTTACATGAACTAGTCAATCAAATAAAATTCGAAAACGTTGGCCATTTGAAATAGTGAATATGTTGGGCATGGAAATGTTTGAATCAGAAAAAAATTAATTGTGCCATTGATGAATTTTGTAAATGTCTGAAATTGATTATTGCTGCTAAAGGAGAGCATTGTGAATCAAAGGACTGTTTGTGTAGTGTTACAATAAATTTCTGTTTCTCATAACTGGTATGGTTTGGAAAATAGTCAGGCAAAAAATCAACTTTTGGTCTCAAGTATTACGCATTCTACACCGTAAAATGTCCGGGAGTGTCTTTTTAAACACCCTGTACATCCTTAAAGTAAAATTTAACCAATACGTGCGAGCTCAAAAAAAATATAAATATTCTTCACCCAAAAAGGTAGTTAATGGAATTTCGCCTTATATTTTATCTTTGAAAAAGTATATTCTGCAGCTGAGTGCATGTCAAACCAACACCTACACATGTCTCAAATACCTAGTTTGTAGTGCACATGCTTCAAATATAGTTAGCCATGTATCGCTAATACTCAACATCGTCGAGCATAAGCAATACAATCAAAAAGACGCAAATTCATACGCAGCATAAACCGTACAAAACGTATTAGAAATTCCGAACCTTCAATCCTTAAAAAGCTGTGCATTTTTTATATCCAACTTTTTGTTTTACACTCGAAAATTCAAAGAGAATTCAAAATATGCAGGTTGAATCACGATTAAATAATTTACAATGAAGAGATACGACAGTGAAAAAAATTTTGAATGCGCAAATGAGGAGTAAACACGATCTCATTGCCTGAAAATGTGGTAGCAGTGAGAAGCATGCAGTTAGATGAGTTTCATGTAAATGAATTTTGTGGCCACTCATGCAATACACCGCTGCAACTCTCAAAAATGTGTGGGGCGAAGACACCTTGTTTTATGTCTCCTTCTGCGAATATCTTGCGATCTGATGACCATAAAGAGTTGAAATTGTCCAGCAATGTGAGTCGCAGTATTCTCTACAGCTATTGAAAATTTCAGACATTGATTGCGATTAGCAGCTTCAAAAAATTCAAAAACATGAATAGTCGAAAATTTGTGCTTGTTTTCAATCACCTTCACTGTGCTTGTTTTCAATCACCTAGATAGTGCGGTCAACCAATTAGAGAACCGAAAAAATCACTTAGAAATCAACCAGTTAAATTCAAGGGAAACAGAAAAAATCAATATTGATTCCGAGCTGAAACCAAGAAAGTAGAATTGAAAAATGAGACAACCGATCAAAAATTTTCATTCTTCATTGCTCAGCACTACTCCTGATAACCAAAAACTGATATTAAATAAAGTCCTACCGTTTTCTCCGTTTAACTTCTATCGGTGGTGATTTTTACATTACGCTTCGCAGCTAACAGAAGCCAAAAATTTCTGATTATTTATTTATCAAGTGAACGAGTAAGTGACGCAAGAGCAGTGGTTTACTGAAAGTTAGCACAACTCAGGGTACACTTTAGCTATGTGCATGTTTGAAGATTTACTAATTCGTACAATCGAGTCGATTAGTTGTAGCGAAGAACTAATTTGGAAAGTCAATAACTGTATTTCTAGCTTCATTAATTATGTGAAAAGCAATACATATGCGCAAAATTCGGCGGGACAATCATACCAATTTAAAACTCAATGGGACAAACAATACAATGGCACAATGTAAATAGGCCCTGTAACCCGAATCATTAGGAAAGAAAAGTTACTTCGTTACGTGCTTTAATGACGTAGCCAGAAATTTAGCTCGGAGAGGACAGGACACACCACTGAAAATTTTTTGCAGTCAAATAAAGCGGCCAAAAAAGTTGCTTTATTTAAATGATACTTTTCAGGGCCTTATGATAAACATATTGCTCCATATCAAGTGATAAAACTGACAGTAAACCTTGAGAAAATCTTTTATCAGGGTAACGCCGGTTCCGCTTTCCAGTATTATCGACAAGAAGGCCACGAATACCAACTATACATGTAGAATAGTTCGAATGATCAAAAATTGCACTTTTACATTATTTAGGGACAAGAATGTGTTCCCTGTGCACCTCTGGCTACACCCATCATGTGCTTCTCTTTGTTTCTAACACTAGAACACAGAAATCATGTTCGCTAGAATGATTGATGTCTGTCCTATTAGTAGGATAATAAATTTCAATTTTCAATAAATTTCACGAAAAACGAAGATCAATTGAAATGGTTCTATAAGCTTACATTCGTAGCAGAGAAATTTTAGGGAGGTTAAATTAGAAGTATTCAGATATGCTTTGCTCATATATAAGCTCTGCGTACTGCGTTTGAATGGAGAGATGCTTTTGTCTGGAACATGGCTAGCCAAACCGCAAGTTTGGTCAGAAGATATTTTGATACAAAAAATATACAAACTGTCAAATGCACACCAGTTTTGACTAATCTCGGAAAAAATCACATGGGTCAGCAAAAGTAAAACATCAGTTACAAAACGTATTCATCTTCTAATATCACGAAGGGAATTTTTATTTTTGTTGAATGGAATTTAAATTCTAACTTTACGGAAATATTAATTTAAAGATATACACAGTGTGAGCTAAAAAAGGCGACCGGTGCTGATTTTCATGGCTTTCAAACGGGTGAAGCTTTTTTAATGCGGTTTCCTGATAGATAAAACATCTGGCATAAAAACTGCAAAGTTACAGCCAGATTGCTCTGCTATTGACTGACTAGAATCAAAAATACTAAACGTCGGTTTTTTGCAAATAAATTTTGAAAAAATGACAAAAATTGACAAAATCAACATGTTTTACAACAAAAAAGTACGATCGAATCAATCAGCTAACGGCTGGCAACTACAAGAGAGACGTTTTAGTGTGTCCTACTTTCTGTTTCACCAATAATTTAAATCGTTTTTCGATCTAGTCAATGACTGAATTCATTTTGTTTTTTCCCGATTTCAAAGCAAAAGCACTTGATTTTGGCGAAACTTTGCCCATATTGAAACAAGAAGTTGATGAATTTAAATTACATATAACTCATAAATCCGGATGATTTTCAAAGTATTATTGCGTGTTAACAGCTTTGCAAAATTTTTTTCACAATAGGACAACTTTTACTTTGATTTTGCAACTTTTACTTTTTGAAAAATGGCCACTTTCACAAAATTTATGTTTGTACAATAACCATAAACGCTAGGAGCATAAATTTTGGGCCTTGTAACAAAGACAACCAGGGCATTCTACTGCAACAATCTGCATTAAAAAAGCTCCATCCGTCCGAAGGTTATGAAAGTTAGCACCGGTCACCTTTTTTTGCTCACCCTGAACATATTTATAGGTTTAGAAACTGAAGAACTTGTGTTTGTTTGTGCAGTAATAGTTTTATGAAACATTCACGATAGAATCTCAAAAATCATTCTCTGATTGTATTTCTAGTACAGGCTTAAAAAACGTAACGCAAGTAAAAAATTAAATGCATTACTAAATCGCATTCGGTTACCAGTGATGCGCGTCGAATATCCGGATGGATATTTTGAAAAACGGATATCCGGATATAAAAAAATATCCGGATATATCCCGATATTTCCACTGTTCAAAAAAGAAGTAAACGTTACTGAGAAGTTAGGCGCTACATTATTACACAAAGTTTCAACAACAAAACAACGAAAGGTTCAAATTATATAAGTATCTATTCAGCACAGTTTTTAGCACCAGTCCCATTAGCATTCGTGCTAATGAAAAAATATTTCATTAGCAGAGTTAGCACTGTTGACAAATTTTACATTGTTGGTGTCCAACCAATGTGCGAGTTTGTCAATTCTGATAACACGCTTTCATTGTATTAACTCATGAAATCATGCTTGACATTGGTACTTTTAAAAGGAATAAGACTCCCATCTGATTCCAATAAAATCAGCACGTTCTTACCTTATTCACTTGATTAGTTGACCGACAAGTAAATATTCAGTACTTAGTTTGACAGTAACACTTTTAGGAATCGCCAAATTCGCATTCTGTTCCGGTAAACGTTTACATCTTTTCATTGTATCTGGAACAGCACTTCTACTTCAATATTGGTTCTCGATTGATTTTTTCAGAAAACGTACTGTATTTGCTGCTCACTATTACTGATTTGCCTAAACGTCAGCATATGTCAAAATTGCTGTTTTCAAATTACTTAAGTACTGTCCATTGTCCAAGAGGTTGGAGTCGAAGCTGATTCAGATTCGAGCCACAGTCATTCACTAAGCAAAAGTGACGAAAAGAATGAGGATATTGACAAGGTTTTCATTTGTGAAAACAACGATTTTTGATTTTTCACCACAATTTTGTGATATCTTTAACTTTTTTCTCGAACTTTTTTTAAAAATTTCTTCCCTTCAGTCATTAGCACACATCAAAAAATTTCCATTAGTATGGCTCTGGTTTGATTAGCACTGTGCTAAAACCTCTACATAAAAGACTTGTCCGAAAAATGTATAGATGAGGTTTAGCCCTGTGCGAGACAGATCCCAGCAATAACCCGGTTTTGGAAAACACTATACGTGAACAGTTAAAAGTTCAGATATGAGTTTCGTTATGAACATTCAATAATCTATCTCAACACAACTTTTCCTGCAATATTTCCTGAGATATTGAAGTTTAAAAACGTAACATATAACATTTATATAGTAGTTGACCCAGTGTATTATTACTTAACATATAACTTCTTTTTACTTCTTTGCAAACAACATTAAAAATATCTAGAAATATCCGGATGTCCGAAGGTGCAAAAAATATGGATTTTCGGATATATAAATTTTTCTGGCGCACATCACTATTGGTTCCAAAATTTACATTCCTCAATCAACTGTGAAACTTTAAGTTACTTTTCAATGAAGACCAAAATGAATCATACGTAGCCAATCCGGATACAGCGCCACTGAGTGCGGGATTTTTCCTCGTAACTTTAACACAAAATCCATTGTCTCCTTTCAATTCCGCTTCAACAATATGCCATGACGAAAGTCTGTGAAGACCATTAATCAAAATATGTCGAAACGTGCACCAGGACTGTCAGAAAATAATTTAAGAACAATATTCTATTTTTCAAGGTCCAAAATATAGGATAACATTGTCTTCAATTTGAAGAAGAATTAGCTTATCAAGAACTGAAACAAAAACATACCTCTGAGATATAACTTAATGTGGGATTAGTAAAATATGAAAAACGAAAAATTCTACCTTTTATCGGAAATTAAGCGGCCAACGACCTTGTCAAATCCAAGATTATGACTGGCAATACAAGCTACGGCCATCGTATTCACGTTATTCGGCGCTAATCCACACAAATATTTGACAGGGCCTAAACAAAAAGTTTTTTTAACCTAAGAGAAAGAGTTTCGTTGTCTTATAGTCTCTTATTAATTTCTCATGGAGAAGTTTTAAGAAAATTGTGTCAACGAATTACCATACTTTACAGTTCAATTACTAGAAAAAAATAGCAGATATGTTCTACCTTCGTACAACACTTTGCTAATTCCATCGAATGATTCGTTCATTTCTTTCAGGGGCGTTTCCAGTCTGAATGCGCTCGGATGCTTTTGCATCGTTATAGTCAACTCCTTAAGATTTTACGTTTGACAGTTGAATGAAACTATCAATGAAATGTGAAAAACCATAAAACGGAACTAACCGAGAGTTTCAATAATGATTAAACAACATTCCTGTGTGACTAGGAATTAGTAGCCCAGAGCACTCTAACAGTCAGACCTTCAATTTCCCGTTGTCAGCCATCTTCTTCACATCTTCGGCGCCCCAGAAGGCACCACTGGGAACATAAACCGTCTTCTTAAACGCTAACGCACTTTCTTTAATCAGATTCAATGTTTTTTCGTCCGCAAGGGCAGTTGGCGATCCAATCTAAGTGAACGAGTAATAGAGGGGGAGGTTCTTGATAATTTTCAACGATAATTTTCAACGTCTGTCCACAGAAAATTACATACGAGTGCAAAGTGTAATGACTTTATTGAGAGTTATATTAGCAAAAGTAATTTTTGCGCTAAAAATCTAAAAAAAATAAATAAATCATCGAAGAGACCAAGGCTACAGCTGGGCTACAGCTTAAACTATAGCTTAACGCTATATGTTATACCGTTGCCGCTAAGGTGCAGCTTAGCACAGTAGATTTGTGCGAGCTATGGGAATCACCGCAAATTTGCATAAAAGCACCACTAGCGAGGTATTTTATGGCCAATAGTACTTTCTCTTGTGGGAAAAATAACATTCCGACCATTTTTATTCCTTATTTGATTACCAATATTATGCCTTAGTACCACAATCTTATCTGTTGACTAATCACGAAACGTTCCGAAAATTCATTCAACGCAAAATTAATATGTTCACTAAAAATTCGTTTCTTTAGAGGTTCTATACTGAGTCCTCATCATCAGTGTCACTATTGGAGAACATTTTAAAACATTCAATAGGAAAAATGGCTGACAGGCTTAAAGTCGACCTAATAGTGAAACGCACCTATCTACTAGTTTACAGGAAACTTGGTGCGACTGGACACCCGTTAACAATTGAAAAATTGCCGTTTGATGAACACTTGTTGCCTGCTTGCCAATTACTTGTTTGCCGTTTGATGCAACCTGAATTTCTTCAAAAATGTTTGCTAGAAATTGTTAACAAGTTCGTTAACTTGTCTGCTTAGTGCAACCAGATTTTCGCTACCCTGGTTACTAACCGCCTGTTAACACGTAACGGTGATTTTGGAATCTGACGAAAGTTGAAGTCAGGTGCATCCAGTTGAGAACAGCTAAAGACGTAACCAGTTTGCGACGAGGGGGAAAAGATCGAAACCCCTAATTTTTTGGCTCTACGCGCCATTTATGTATGTAATCGAAGATTGACCGGGTATCCGGGTCCTAAAATTTTGAAAGTGTGAAGCACTAATCAAGGAGAACATTTTGGTGCGCTTTAAAAGGTGGAAATGCCGAAATTTTTAAAATTTTTATTTTGTAATCCAAAAATGTTCTCCGCCTCCATAAAAAAGTCTTGGCTACGATAACTAAAAATTTAGCCGAAATATTGCAGGCATCCAAAGCATAACTAGACAACACTAGATGTTGAAGTCATCCAAAGCATCACTAGATAAAAATTGATGTTTATGAAAAGTATCAATTTTACATTGAGAAAAATATAGCTTTAAAAGTTCTAATGAGCTCGGCAGAAAATTTGTATATGTGCAGAACAAATTAGTTCCTAGTCTATATTAAAACATATAGTTTTTTTAATTCAAAATCAGCTCGATCAATGTTTCAAAATTTTTATGTATAAAATGGCAAATTTGAAGCTGATCATCAAACTTTTGTTTTGAAAGGCATGTCTTTGTATTAATGATTTCCAAGAAAAACTGACTTTTACAGCGCAAATAATTGTACTTCGCACAGTTTGTAGGGACAGTAAAATAACCGGTGCCAAAATGGCTGGTACCGGCGTCTCAATTTGGATAAACATTCATACTCAATGTTTATTAATTCTTTTGTTTCAAGAAGAATACTGCTGGAGGTGGTCTGTCGGAGTCCTGCTGGAAATCAAGGTAAAATAGCCACATAAGGATAGTGTGACACGAAATACTGGTACTATACTGGTAATACAAAAATGTTCCTAGATTTTTTTGAAATCTCACGTTTTTGACCCTGAGCTAAACTTCCGGTCTTGTGTAGCGCCAGGACTCAGGATCTTTATACCTAAAAATGAATATTTTCGACTCCAGACTTGTCACACCGACGATTCTTACTTTTTCTGAAAACCTATGCAGGCTCTTACCAAATAATCAGCTTTGCTCAAGAACAACGACGCGTAGGCGGATGTAATTATCGGATCAGCTACTTCGACAATTATATCAACCTTCCTATTCAAAAGCAAGATCATGAACGGAATTGTTTGTAATGCTAAGAGAATTTTCGGTGAAGAGCAACAGGAATACTTGAGATCATCAGCACAACAAAAATTATGAAGAAAATTGATTGCATACATAGAACATTATCGACCAGATCTTCCAACTTAAGCGATGAAGACCAAATCATACCTGTCAATAACATGTGTCAGATCTCTTAGCACCACGTTTTTCGATAAACTTTCCAACTTTGATGATGTTCTATTCCATACAAAATCCAACTCAAAGTCATCGGACTTTTGTACCTCCTTGACCAAATGTTGTCCTAAAAAGGTATACGCTTCCAGTATGCACAAAGGCGCATTCAACGTTTTACATACCTACGGCACCAAAGCCAACAATTCCAACTCGACGCTTCATTTTTGTGATAAGCAATGACTGTACGGTATAGGCTGGTAGTTGTAAAAATTTGCCAGCCACAATAGACAAAAACGACTAGCTGATAAGCTGGCAGGTTGTTAATTATTTCATTTTTTCAAATCAAGACAGGTAAAATTCAGCAAGAGGATACATCGAGTCCTTAGCATAAGCAATTTTCCAAGTCATGCAGGAATGAAGAGAAATGTCAACAGAAATAAAAAAGTAATCAGCGACTTCATAGAAAAAAATATGACAAGTTTTTCGGCGGATGTCGGATATGCAGCAAAGTTTCTATTCAACATGTTCCTCCAAACTAGACCTCAAACGTGAAACTTTTTGACGCGATAGACATTGGGTGGAATTGATGCACCATATTGTAGACTGCATAAAGACGTTGATGGAAATATTTCTAACTCCAAAAAAGCAAAAATGAAAACGCCTCTGTTTTTTTATTCTTTATACTCAGAAATCTGATACGGGTAAAGCGATTCCAATTTTTTCGCGTAAATATCATCAACAACTAACCCCATGGTATGTTGCCTAAACACTTTAGAGTAAGATTCTTCTCGAAATCCAAAATTTTGGAACATTTTTTGACTAGCTTCGTTCTCTTCGTTAATTTTTACGGAAAATTTGTTCAGTTCAAGTTTCGCGAAACCGTATTGCATCATCAACGCTACGGATTCTTTGCCCAAGCCTCTTCCACGAAAATCCGCTTCGGCAATCATTATTTCTATTTCTGCAAATCTTCGGCCGACCACAGTATTGGAATCATCTTCTTCCGTGAATAAAAATAAATTTACGTCGCCGATCATCGAGGAAATGCCCGGACTTTGATCAATAGGCCGACATTTTGACAAAATAATGAACGTACACTTGTCTTGATCGACAGCCCATCTTTTCTGCATTTCATATTCTTCGCTTAAAGTTAGAGGTTCGGAACCGGTAGCTTCTCGGATTTCCGGATCGGACATCCATGCGTGATATTGTGGAACGTGATAATCGCGATACGGTACTAGTACAACATTTGTGCCAGTTAAACATATAGATTGATTTTCTTTCATTGTCTAAAGAGAACATGATTAGCAGATATCAAAAAATCCTTGGGACAGTCTCTTCTAAAACAGTGAAATTTCAAAAATTATAGTATAATTCATCGGGCCAACTAGTTTTCGTCGCCCTTTATTCCATATCATAAGTGCATAAGGTCAGAGCTCTAAGCGGGAAATAAATTCCAATATTGTGATATAGCAATTTCTTTGAAAATCAAAACCGTGATTTTATCTTTTCTTATTTGCCATGCCTTCACTGGTTACTGGATGGATATAGGATATAAAGATATCCAAATAATAAATAGTTTATGTCTTGAATATTCAGGCGTTAAATCACTAATCTACAGTTACCTTAATTGTAAATACTTGGTCTTCAGAATTATTACAGAGTAAATCACTGGTCTATAGGTATCTAAATATCAAATACCTGGGGCCGGTTTCATCAAGGAGACTTAAGCTCCAGCTGAGCTGCAGCTTAAGCTGTAGCTTAACTTTATATGTTATCGTTTTGTGTGCATGAGTTAAGCTACAGCTGAGCTGCAGCTTAACGGCAACAGTATAACATGTAAAGTTAAGCTCCAGCTTAGCCAGCTTAGCTGGAGCTTAAGTCTCTTTGATGAAACCGGCCCCAGATCTTCAGAACTGTCAGTTGACAAATCCCTGCTCAACCAACACTTGAATAATATATACCTGATCTATGAACTATTCACAGAATTAATCCCTGACTTATAGGTACCTAAATCATAAGTGGTACCTGACGTTTAGAATGATCAAATCGAAAATCACTGGTCTGTAGATACCTAAATAGTTAATACCTACTCTTCAAAATGCTCAGATAGTGAATCAATAGTCTGCCTGTATTACTTAAATAGTAAATACCTGATCTTTAGAATGCTCTGATAGTAAACAAATAATCTGAACGTGCCAAAATTTTAAATTGCTTGTCTTCAGAATGCTCCGATGGTAAATCCCTGGCCAGACCTCAGCCCGGGGATAAACCCGAGGCTCGGGCTCCTATGCGCAGGTATGCTTCATATCAAAATAACTAACTTATATATTACACATGTGCCTCAGGTTTAATGAGCCTCGAGATTCGATTCGTTGCATAGGTATTAATCTGTATAGAGTAGTATAAAGCACAAACTGGAGATTGAATTATAAGTCTTTGATATTCATAGACTGATTGACGAAAATGCTTGATATTTCAATTTGTTTTTTTTAATTCGCTCTCATCGTTTTGATTTCATATCTACCTTCACTCAGACAAAGTAGAAATGCAGCGATCAATTGCTTTCAGCGGAGAAGCTGAAAAAATAATAGCTGTGATTTACTGTAAAATAGTTCTAATAAATAAACATAATATTAATATATAAAATATTTACTGTGAGTTGTAAAAATAATAAAATAAAATAGTGGGAATAAAAAACTGTAGACTACCATTCACTAAAGTGGTTCAAGTCCGAGTTCGAGATTATCTCGACCTCGGCATCATCTCGAGCTTGAGTTAAAGTCCGAGCTAGAAATGTTGGGTTCACTAACATTTTTCATTTACTCCGAATCCTGACGTCGGTTTACACACAAAAGTTAATCTTCCTATCGAGCAGGTTTAAGTCCGAGCGATTTTGTTTATTGTTTTTTACTGTCAATGGTTAAAAAATAATTTTTTTGCGTTATCGATGGATAAATCGACATATTAAACAAGAATGAATTTTTCAGGATAGGACGAATCAGTTGGATTTTAGGAATGACACGAAACCATAAGATCGTTACTTTTCTTCAACTTGATTTCAACATACAGATGATGTGTAACAGGAAAAGACAATAAAATATTTCAAATTTCTGACCACATTTTTAGGACATTTTATTGGGTCCTATGCGGCCGTCACCTTTTCACGTAGTACGAACATGTGTTTTACATTTTTTCACATTGTTCTCCCAACAAATATACATCTTTGATTTTTCTATATTTTTAGTTTTTCTAACATATGTTTTACATAACTTGCTCTTTCTGCCTTCAGAATTTTTTAATAACGTGCCACATTTTACGTGTTCTTATTGTTACGGTCGAGATTATCTCGAGCTCAGGTTTAAACCTCAGGCTCAGCTAATCCCGAGCTCGAACTTTTTAGTGGAACCCAAAAAGATGAAACCGACGTCGCGCTCAGCTGATACTCAGTTTCAAGCACTTAATACCGACGTCGGGATGATCCTCAGTTTAAGTTTGTGAAACTGGCCCCAGGAGGCGAATATTCCAGCCAGACTGATTGGAACGAGATGCTTTTGATACGGATTGCTTTTTGTGAACCCATGAAGTACATCGCATGAGAGGTGGACATTGACTACTGACCTGACACACAGCAGGGTTCAAAAAAGGTTAAAAGCACTGATTGGTAATGGGAAAATAGTAAGAAATTCCTGGTTCGCCATCTTATGCAGACCTTGGAAATCTGATAATTTTTTCACTTCCATCAAAAATCAGCTGGTCTGGACATTGGAAAACATGTTTCTCTATGAAAATTCTGGAAACCATTGTCAGACTTCAGCGGATTTTGATTGTTAAGCCCAACTCAAAAGTAAAAAATCCTAGGATTTTTGCCTGCGACTCTATGGAATGAACAGACAATTTGCAGAAAGCCCAATTCAGAAGTGAAAAAATCCTACGATTTTTGTCGCCGAGAATGGACAACTGCACTTCTGAATTGGGCTTAAATGGTTCCGCGAGTTCCTATCCTCAACAAGATTCATTTTTAGGAAAGTTTAAGAAATCTAAGCAGAACTTTTCCGAACTTGACAAACTTCAGAAGTTTCGCCATATTTGTTCAACAGGTATATTATGTTCATTGCGGGACATTGCGAACAAAAAAACTACGATTACATTGAGATGTAAAGTATAAGCCGTATTCACTTATAGTCTGTTTTTTATAAAATACTTTCAAATAGAAAGATACACAAATCAGTACTGTCGTCAAAATCGTTTATATAGAGCTCTTACTGTGAAATTTTCCATCAGAAAAATTGTTAAAGGTTAGTCTAGTATACCTACAAATTTCCAGCCCTATATGATATATTGCTTATTAGCAAATCGTGAAAATATGAAATACTACTTGCTTCCCACTTTCATTAATTAGAAGCATTTCAAGAAAAACGGCCTACACGATGAAAATAAGCTATACTCTATTCAATTTGAATCCATGTAGCACTCAAAGTTTTGACAAGCGGAGCCTTACTAGAGATCAGGGACCGGTTTCATTTAAGCTGTAGCGTAACTTTATGTTATGACACTGCGGTTAAGGTGCAGCTGAGCTACAGCTTCTGAGCTGTGATTTTACTCTTCATGCTATAACATCGTCGTTAACGCGCACCTCAGCTGCAGCTTAACTTTCCCGATATGTTTTGTGTGTAGAAGTTAGGCTACAGCTTAAGTCTCTTTGATGAAACCGACCCCAGCCCAGGATATCAATTAAAATAGTCTTAAAACCATTGAATACAATGATCAAGGAGTCTGTATCATGAAAGACAAATTTATTGTATAGGGTAAACGAGTCTTCCATATGGACTATAATAGTTCCTGGTCATTTAAAACAAGTACAACGAAAATGAATGAAAGTATTTTGGTGATTCACGCTCTAAAGCTTTTTGGACAGTAGTTCCGCAAAAAATGTGGTACAAAACCGTAAAACTTGAGAATTTCATACCGAAAGTTAGCAAACAAATAAGGTTTATTCAACAGAATTATATCGTGCAAAAAACGAACAAATCCCGACAATGAATTGTCCACAATCAATATTTTCACCATATGCATCAAATTAGTGCGTAAATTATTATCTAATGACAATAAGCCGTCCTCATTCGGCGCTTTCAGCTTGTAAAGGTGAGCTATCATCTTCCTCCTGTAGAGTATCATCATTTTCTAAATCCGTATCGTCAACGGCAGCGTAATCACCCGTATCGGTCATATAACAAAAGGCGCCTGGTCGCCCGCGCCTTCGCAACGACATTTCCGAACCGTTACGATCAACGTAAACCCGGCGTCGTTTAATGTGATTATTAATGATGTGCCGGTCTAAATTCCTTTTCGTAATGCAAGAGTAATCGCAATGCGGGCAACTGTAAGGTCTATCGCCTAAAAACAGAAGTACTCATTCGATGTATAAGTTTCAATGTAATTCACCACATGTTCTACCACGGAATTACAGTATACAGAATGGAAAATTCATTTCGCTACTACTTACTACCAATTTTGAATGTAATATTGTTTCAACACTTAAACAGAATAACTATTCGTTTGTTTTAAAGAAAATTTTAATACAAGAAATTTTATCAATGGCTATTAATAGGTAATGAATTGCACGGATTTTTTCTTTCCTGGCGGCATAAATCATTTCTCGTTACATTACATAGAATTTTATCGTTCTAAACTTTCCGGTTATGCAGAGCGTCTAATTTATAACTTCTCTGAATGAATAATTAGATGAAAAGCGAGTTTAGGGCTTTTCATCGGTCGCATACATGGGCAAAGCTAACCGCTAGCCTACGGCTCGGTAGGCAAGATTACGCGATCACTCAGAGCGATTTAGGGGGATTACGCATTTTTGCTACAGAATTCAAGGTTATGTAGACAAATATTTGTGACCTTATGTATCAATTCATAAGTGCAGTGTAATGTTATAGTGCCCATTCAGCCTATTTTCATTAACTTTGAATCGTCCTCGACTTTGGGACAAAATTTAGAATGTTTTCTGTCATGTTTATGCTAAAATGTTAGCAAGATTATATTATCTAAACAAATCGAACCTCGACTAAAAATTTCGAACATGGGGATGACGCAACTGTCATTAGCTGCGTAGGCTAGAAGTGAAGCCTTTGCCCATATATGGTTAGACGACATATGTTCTACAGAGATCTTGTTCCTGATTTAATAGAATTTCAATACTCTCTTGAGAATTTTACCAGTGTGACAACGAGTGTGCACTGTCAAAGCGGAGCTTGTACGGAAGCGTTTGTCGCAAAAGGAACAAGTAAAAGGTAGCTCTCCGGTGTGAATTCGATAATGCGTACTAAAGTTGTGCCTAAAAAAATTCGATGAGTATGTTTTTTATTCGAAATGTTCAACGAAGTCCGTGAAGAGCATACCTGTGGGATCCCAGGTCGGTTGGAGAGGGGTAAACCCATGATTTGTACGTGGCGATACCTAATTTTTCCCGAATCTTATGGGTCGAAAATGACCCAAAAAGTCGGAAAAACCGGAAATTTTCCCACAAAAGGGAATTTTTTCGAACTGAGGGGAGAGTTGGGGGTTATCAGAAGTTAGGGAGTTTCCCAACATTTGGACATAAGGTCCGACTGAGATGTGGGAACGGGGTCTCCCAAACCCTAATTACAGGTATGGCGAATAGTTTTAAAAATATCCTTGCGGCTAGAAATTAAAGTCAATATGCAGCCAGAATTTAAATTTGAAAAAAACTATACGTCACTGTGCTGTAACAGATGTCAGATGAGACTGGAAATCTTTATTGAGCCACAAAGTGCATTTCCGAGTAGTCAGTTTAAAAACGATAAGAAGAAAAAACATGAAATTTTGAAATAGAAGGTGCTTATAATTTTGATTGAAGATTCAATTATTTTTCATACAATGTTAAATTTCTTGGAATATACTTACAATAATACAATGTTTAAAACAATGAAAAAGTCCCTTAAAAAATCCCGATAACAGTTTCACAATTTTTAATTTCACGGCTTCGGTTTCGGGAAAAAATGACGTCTTAACAAATGTAGTTAATCAGAACATTTATAACGTAAACCATACATGTAATTGGGGGAGGGAAAGTGCTATAAATCGTCTGCCATTTGGCTAGCCATTGGGCGACCCCCCAGATTTTCCAATCCTATGGCTAGCCCTATGGTAGTCATGAGGACCCCCATACTGAGGGGGTCCTCATGACTACCATAGTCCTCATGACTACCATTTTCCAATCCTATGGCTAGCCCTATGGTAGTCAGAGGACCCCCATACTGTCAATTTTTGAACAAAAGATGGTGAAAATGTCAATTTTCTAGGCGCTCCGCGCCATGTACAGTTTTTAAGACAAAAATTACTATTTTTTGAACCATTTTCGGACTTTGGTGAAAAAAATCAAATTTTTTTCCTTCAGAAACCCATCCCCCTAAAATTTCGGGAATCCGTAACCCCCCCCCCCTAGGCCTCAGGACCCCGTTACATGTATGACATAAACTACTGAATTCCTCGGCTTTGTGACGAACAGAATGCAAAAATTGTCTGTGGGTTTTATAATAGAAGAATGTATTTGAAGTTTGAAGCTGACAAATTCCAAGATTGGAAAATATTTTAGACTTTTTCGTTGGGATCTCGTTTTCATTGATTATAACAGAAATATTTTGAGACCAGATAGAACGGCTAAATTTTGAAACAAACCTATATAAAACTAGACCGCAAGTCGGACATTCCATTTTGGGCCTTATTTGTTTTCCGTCTTCTCCAATAGGAAAAATGCGTTTATATTTCTTTTGGGGCGGTTCAGCTAACTCTAACTGCGGCGGACCATCTAATTCGTCGTCTCCGCCGTCGTCAGTCGGCTTGCCGATATCATCCTAGAAGTAGATTTAGGTGTAGTGTTGGAATAAATAATCGTTATTCTGTTGCAGTATAAAAGTACAGACTCCACGCAGTACGCAGGCATATTTTAGAAGCACAAAAAGGGATTAAAATATATGCTCTAACTTATCGTCTGCCCGACGAATAAAGTAGGACTTTAATAATGTTCAAGTGGAAAAGTGTAACAACCATACATGGAATTGGGAGAAATGTCGTACGAATCCCCAAGAAATCGTGGAGTATTATCGATTCCCAAAGAATTCGTCAATGATATGACGAATGTAAGGCTATGGTATGACTGACATCACTTCCTACAGAATGGGAAAAGCTGAAAACGCCTAGTTTCCCAAACGTCATTTTTCCATCAAAAATGACCCAAAATGTTTATCTTTTAAATGCCTTGTGCCACAACTACGGACATCCATGATATTTGTAGCGACAAAAACTTTTGAACGTTTCAACAAAATTTCCGAACTTTTCTCCCATCAATAACTTCATCGTCTGCAAGCGCAAGCCAAAATCCAGTGTTTTTACGCTTACTTTGTTCGAGTTCTTATTTTTACGCGATTTGGCGTCATCATAAGGCTTGAAAAATAGTTGATAATCGGACGCCAATTTTCCAATGTTATCACCGCTGTGCGACGTCGAATAACCCTGGTTCATCATTAGTGCGTGAGCTTCCATTTCGAATGCATCTAGGAGACAAGCTTCAGCGTGCATGTGCATATCTTCGGCATTTTTGAACGTTTTGGCACATTCGCTGCACGTATATTTCCGTTTCACGATTTGGGACATGGTAGTTACGATCCTAAAATCGAAAATTTTGATTCGAAATTATTTCTTCCGCAATTTTTTTTTGGTCAAAATCTATATTCGCAGCTTCAGCGTGATTAATCGATTTCAGTAAGCTAATACGGACCAATCTTTGCATGTAAGAGTTCAGACGTGTTTGGTTATCTGGCTAAAAAGCAATTTATAGGTGAAGTGGGTGATCAATTTTAGGAAATTGGGAGATCAGTGAGTGCCCTTCGACTAAGCTTTTTTGGGGTAGGGTTTCGCACCATCCCATCGAATAAAGATATTATATGGAGTAGTGATGTGCGATAGAAAAATTTTCATATCCGAATATCTCTGTTTTTTGCACCTTCGGATATCCGGACATTTTTAATGTTGTTTGCAAAGAGGTAAAAAGAAGTCACATATTAAGTAATAATACATTCGGTCAACTACAATACTACATAATTATAGTCAATAAGTGCAATAACTTTTCGTTTTATATTAACGTTAACAGTGATTGTTATATAAAAATATGTTAACGTTTTTAAGCTGCAATATCTCAGGAAGTACTGCGCGGAAAGTATAGCTTTTTTATCCGATTCACACATTCGATTTGTGAACCGAAACGCAGCGCAAAAATAAAAAATGATTGCAAGTTGCACTACGTTTTTTGTTCACGAATGAAAAACTTCGGTTAATGCTTGTTGAGACAGATTATTGAATAATGTTCGTTATGAAACTCATAAAATGAACATAATAGTATATGAATTCGAAACTGTTGTTGTTTTGCTGTTGAAACTTTGTGTATTAGTGTAGCACCTAACTTCTCAGTAACCTTTACTTCTTTCTTGAACAGTGAAAATATCGGGATATATCCGAATATTTTTTTTTCACATCCGGGTATCCGTTTTTCAAAATATCCGCCCGGATATCCGACGGACACCACTAATATGGAATCATAATTTAGCATTGTGTAGACATTACCATACACGTTATCAGGTTATTTTTGCGCACTGCTAGGCTTTTTTGTTGGTTTCAAAACCAGGAGCCAAATGGCTCCTAGGCCTAAATTTTTAGGGGCCAAATTGAAATTTCGGGAGCCACAAATTTGTAATTGAAGATATTGAAAAATGGCCTTGTAACATACTGTGGAAGGTATATAATTTAATTATATGGATATTAAATCAGTTAACACCATACATGCACATAGGGGGTAGGGGGGGGGCAAACCCCCTTACCTGAGACCCTGGCTTTCCCCCTGGCCAAAAAAAATCGTCAAACACCGCTCCCTGAACTTTCCAAGACAGCTTTTTTCATGATCTTTGTGCATATTATGTATGAAAAACAGGTTCGCAGAACTTTTTTTTGTTTTTTTGCTCACCCCCCTACCTCCTGGGAAAAAAGTATATGGACCCTCCCCCTGGAAAATTCTTGCCGTGCATGTCTGGTTAACACGTGTTCAAAAATAACTGTTCAAAATTTTATTTCCAGCTAATGTTTTTCGGTTACGGGCTTGTTTCTATACATGTATACGAAGATCGGTCAAGAAATCTTTGTCAAAGAAAATTTTTTTAATGCAAAAACAACAATTTTCGTTTATTTTTGCACAAACCTTCTTCCAATATAGCACTTGAGTTCATTTCCTTCTAGCACAAGAGTATGGATGCAGCTTCTGTTCTTATTCTTCTATACCTATTCTATTCTTCTAATACCATTTTACAGATTAAAAAAATATGTTGATACTTTCATGAGACGAAACGAATTCAAATTAAACGTAAAATTTATGAAAATCACCACTATTTTGATTATGAATTCAAACTCGGCTCCTTATTTAAAATTATTGTTACAAAAAATTTGAAAAAATTGAGATCTTGACCTCTTAAATGCACCAAAACTGATCTTTCCTTGTGGAACCCCCCACCCCACATATTTTTTTCGAAAATTTTTTCCCCAAAAAATTGATTTGTAGAAAGACAGTGGATAGACTAATCCGAAAAATTATAAAATGGAATAAGACGCCAGGCGCCGAAAAGCTTTCGGTGTTTCATGATTTTAGAACCTGTAAAGCACTTCAAATCCAAAATTGAATGAAAATAACTATAATTCACTAAAATATAAACAAATAAGTCAAAATTTCAGGAACCAAAATGGCTCCTAGACCTGAAATTTTAGGAGTCATTTCCAAAATTTTAGGGGCCCAGGCCCCTAAAATGACTAAAAAAAGCATGCATACAGCAACCAAAGATATCGGGCTGTGCCCAAAATTTTTCCTCTCAAGTTGCAGAGTGCAAACTACAGCCCAGCCCGACGACATCTTCAATTACATTATACGGTTCCCTGTTCGGAAATACATTTTAAAATGGTAAATACTCAAAATTTTCCCTCAACTGATTTGTAATTCTCAGTGTTATTTATAGTCGGCGATAAAAAACGTCGCCATAGCTTATGCTTAGAGCTTTTAAACAACAAGATACTATGGATAAATGCTTGATTTTGTATCGTTTTTATGTATTTGATGGAAATCAGTTTTTTCACAAAATCTTTTTGCAGTCCCTAAATTTTTTTTAGTATTTTGTGAACATTAACTTTTTGAATTTTGAAAATGGTTAAACCATCGTCAGCATACGATAATGACGAGTCCTCGTTGGTCGACGAGTTCGAATTGTGGGTTGCGCTTATTTATGAATTTCAGTCGCATTTTTTCAACATGACTTATGCATTTTGCCCGACTGTGCAACCAAATATTTTCCCAAATTGCATATTGAAACCCGCCGTCAGCATCGCCAGACGGTTTCAGTGCAACACTGTTTTGATGCAAGCCTCCTGAAAAACCACAACAAAAAAAAATTTGAAAAACCGCCACACTCAATAATGACTTCGCCAAATAAGTGTTTGTTTGCATAAAAAATGCTCTAAAATATTTACGCTCTTTTTTTAACTTATTCGAACATTCCGTTGCATCCGGTGTCGACAATTTGATAAAAACTTAGAAAACTTCAATTTTTTTTAATTTGTAGGCCAGATAATCATAATACATCAAAAGAGATAATTTGCAAATGATATAAAGCATAAAAAAGAGATTGCAAAAAAATTCAGCGGCAGACGTTTTATGCTGGATTCTAATGTCGTTAATTCCGACGCCTAGCAGCGCAAATTTTTTTTGGAATTTGATATTATGAATCATAAGAAAACGAATCATTTCAACGTTTATTTCCTGGATAAAATAAGTCTAATTTTGTCAGTGGATTCAATTATTCTTCGATAGGGCTAAATGCAAAAATTATTTTAGAAACATGCAACCTAAATCCAAAAATTAGACACGCAACCAACAAATTGAATTCGTCAACTCAACCACTGCTAAATTGTTCAACTCAACCATCGTAAAAAATTCTGTCTTGTGCTGATGATGTTTTGATCATTTCCCCAGTGCAAACAGTTTATATTCACGGGAACCGAAAAATTTTAATGAGAAAAATCTCGATGAGGGGCCATTTATCCATAATATACCTGTAACTTCTCTACTAGGTGGAACCCGGAACCCCCCCCCCCCACCCCCAACTCGAAAACAGATATTCCAAGGACTGATATTAAGAAAAACTTCTTTACGAATAGTTATTCCTATCTGGAATACACTTCCTGAATCGATAATAACATCTAGAAACAGCAAAATTTTTCGCTCTAAATTGGATAAGTTCAATTTTGGTCAAATTTAAGAGTTATAATGCCTTTTTGACCAAGCACAGCATAGCATATTCGTTCATGTACCGCATATTTATTCCGTATTTAATTAATGTTGTTCGTTTTTATTATATTCTCCTAACATTGCTTGGTGCTGTTGCGAATAAAATCATCATCATCAACTCGAAAAAATTTGGAAAAAATAGCTGTTTTGGTCTTTTATCGTAAAACTTTCTGCTTTTTTCGCAATTTTTTTGGAATCTTGGGACCTCCGCCCGAAAACTTTAGGCTTAGCCCCCAACAGATCGGACCTCACACAGGAATGCCATAATATGCTGATGTTTTGAAGCTGTATAAGCATTACATAATACGTTGATGTTTTGAGGCTGTGTAAACATTTTTTAACCACGAACTGGAATGACCATTGACCAAGACTGAGAAATCATTTGAAATTCGACGCGGAGCGCCGAAAATTTTTTAGTTTTTTCATCTACTTTAAAAGCCTAAGAACGGTATGTGTGTGTGAGCGCTAAGTAAAAACGCAGAAACCACAAAAAAGCCAAATCCGGGAAGTAAGTAACTGAAACTTTATAAAAAACCACGAGAGACGACCAAAAACCGCGAAAATGGCGGGAAAAAGCGGCATCTGGCAATACTGTCTGCTCTGAGCAAAAAGCCCCAGCTCAAAATTATAGAAGTTACCGAACGAAAAACGATCGTGAATGCTGGGTTTCTACATTTTTTAAAACGCTCCCCGCTTTGAATGCAACAACTTATCATTTTTTGTTAAAAGGCCAAAATCCAGAAGAATTGCAGTTGGGACAGGCAGAATATCCAAAAAATTTGTGTCAGTTCAATTAACATATAACAGTACAAGTTTGAAAACTTCAAAACAGGGTGCGCGCCACAAATTGGATTTTCAAGAATGAATACGATCGATATCTGATTTTTAGGCATCAGTACCTGAGTGTCATTTATGTTTTTGATTTAGAGAGACAGTAATACTTGCAAATCGAGCACAAAATATTTACTGTGCCAGACTGAATATCGTACAAATCCTCAAGGATAATCATACCGAACGATCCCTTATCAAACATAATACTGCTTTTTGGGTTGAGCTTATTTCTACATTGCTGTGAAGAATATTTGAGCCATAACTTTGGGGGTCAATTTCTGTAAGGACCAGACATGCACGGCGAGAATTTCCCACGGAGGATCCTTGGACTTTTTATCCAGGGGGCAGGGGGGTAGGCGAGCAAAAAAAAACAAAAAAGGTTCTGCAAGCCTGTTTTTCATATGAAATATGCACAAACTACATCAAAACAGCTGTCTTGAAAAAAGTTCAGTGACCTGTTGCAAACACTTGTAGTCGTTACAAGTCCAACAAGCCAAAAATTACTTGTGAATTCCGTTGCATAAAAGTTACAAGTTACAAGCTACAAATACAAGTCCTAAAAGTGAAATTTTTACAAGTGCTACAACTGTAATTTACAAGCTGGTGTTGCATAAAAGCATTTGTAACGATTATAAGTCCTACAAGAGAAATTTTACAAGCGCGGCGTTGCATAAAACTATTATTTGTAGCTACAAGTCAGTCACAAGTGCAGTTAAACATTTTAACACACATTTCTGTTGAATTTACAAGTCTTACAAGTTGGGCTTTGCACAAAAGTATTAGTGCTACAATTGTAGAAAGACTTGTCAGTTTTAATGTGCGACAGAGTTACAAGTCAAATTTCACTAATAAATAATTAGTTTCACTTAATTTCTTCTTTTTCTCTAGCATTTTGTTTTTCAAACTTAGTTGTAATGGATGGAGCAGCCATTTTTCTTTAGAGTCGTATTAACTTGATCCATTTTTATGGATTAATGCGTTGTGATATTTAACTCTTAATAAAATGTACATTAAAAATCAATTACAAGTTCTACAAGTCTTTTTCACATACATGAATGCGGGGGGGGGGGTGGGAGAATTCGGGAGTGTGTACACCCTCTCCAGCGAAAAATTCGCCCTATACTTTTGTCACATTAAGTAGAAATTGGGAGCCATGTCACATTAAGCGAAGTGGTGATCAGTCACATTAAGCGAAGAGGTGATCAGTCACATTAATGGGAAACCCATACCATATCCCATAGGCAATATGGCCATGTCACTGAAAGTGGCATGCTGTGACTCCGTTGGGATGGCTCCGTTATGGTTTATCTACTTCGGGAACCCAACCCAGCTGGTACTACCACAGGTAAACCTATGGTGTACCTCGGCCTTATCCTAGGGTTAATGCTGTAGAATAATGGACAACGCGGCCGGGTCGGGGGTGCCAATCCCTAGTCCTCATTCACCGGAATGGGGGACGGTGCCATTCGAAGAATGGCGCACTGTAGGGGACCCGATTGTTAACCTAAATCCCCTTATTGGCCCTGACCTTAAGGGTCTGAGGGCTTTCTTAACTGAGGGTACTTCCGAGGGAAACTAGCTTAGGAGAGACTCCCACAAATATACCCTCAACAACAATAACCCCTGAGAAGACTTACGACACCTCTTCTCAAATTACTCGGCGCTGGGCGACGGGTCCGGGGGCAAACT
This sequence comes from Romanomermis culicivorax, assembly GCA_963922205.1. NCBI lineage: Eukaryota > Metazoa > Nematoda > Enoplea > Mermithida > Mermithidae > Romanomermis > Romanomermis culicivorax. Next base: position 34,972 of record CAWUHX010000299.1, on the reverse strand, counting down.
GGGGTCCTACGGACGGCGATATACGGGAACGGGAATCCGGGCGATTCGGCGATTGCTGATCGGCAGGCGGCGATAACGGACGTTTCCTCGGCGAGGGCGACCGGGTTCTACGATTAATGGTGACGGGGACGGGTTCCTACAGTCGGGTTACTGTAGTGTAACGTGTGTGTGTGTAGGCCGGGGCGCAAATATGCTAATTTATTTGACGTACGGCGAAACGCAGTTGACAATAACAAAATATAATAAAATTGGCGACGGTAAATGCGGAGGCAAAGGCTAAAGACGAAAAACCAGTTAGGCCCAATAATGAGTGACAAAAAGACAAAACATGCCCTTTTAAAGGGCTCCATAAACTACAGTATGCCTTGGGCGGAGTTAACACTCCCCCAAGCTAACTTCTGCAGCGGAAATCGTTGCAGAAGATGCCTATGATCACATAGACATTTTCCAGTTCACAACGTTAAGCATTGGGGCAAGTTGTTACTCTCCATGCTTAACATAGGAACGTCACTAGTGAGAATTTCCAACTAGTCGTTTCACGTTGGGAAACTTCGCTAGTTTTTTACTGATAAGAAGTGCACGTTGTGCTCTAATTACAGCGATGAGCTCGGAGAGCTTATCTCTAACGGAAATTCTTGACTAGCGGGCATATACCGTAGTCTACGTGTGCGATTGAAAATAATAAATTGAAACGGAAATAAAATGTTCACAAATGAAACAGAAACGAAACATAAAAAGTACACACATAAATTGCATGTAAAAGTTATAAAAACGAAACGCAAAATTGATGTAAATTACTGTAACACAAAACATAACGAAAAACATAATGGAAAATTGTGATGTGAATCACGTGACGTTCGACGAAATCTGTCGGCACGTGACACTTTGTACAGGAACATTACTGAGATTTGGCCCTCCCACAAAAAAAAATTTCTCCCGTGCGGGTATGGTTTTCCGTATTTAGGCTATTATGGATATTTTACTCAAAGTATCAATTCTGAAGACGATTTTATAAAAGAAAATAATACACAATGATAATGAGTATTTTGTCCTCTAATTTTGATTGTTACAAGATTGTTGACGGCATTGTTATGTCACATTAGGCGAAATTGGAGCTATGTCACATTAAATGAAAAGTGGACAGTCACATTGATGGGAAGGAATCCATGCCATATTGATAGAAAATACGGCCATGTCACTGTGAGTGACGTGCTGTGACCCTGTTGGGTGGCTTGCTGGTTTCATCTCGGGAACCTGACCCAGCTAGTACTGGCTATAGGAAGGCCTATAGGGTACTCTGGTGCTGTCCTGGGGTTCTGCTGTAGAGTAATGGACAATGCCACCAGGTCAGAGGTGGCAATCCCTGGTCCCATTCAGTATGAAAGATGGACAAGGTCACTCATTGAATGACCTGATATTGGGGACCCGATTGTAAACCTAAATCCCCTTTTTAGCCTTAACCCAAGAGGGACAAGTGCTCTTCTAACTGAGGGGAGTCTGAAGGGAAAACTGACTTTGGAATCGGTTCCCCAAAATACACCCTCAACAACAATAATCCCCTGAGAAGACTTACCTAGTCCTGCTTCTCAAGTACGATTTGGCACAAGGGGGATGGGCCCCTGTGGATGTGGATAACAGTCAGCAAATGGGGGAAACAGTCCACTTGGTTCCGCAATGGGTTACTCGGGTGGTCGGGGTGATGCTCTAGTATTAGATGGACAGGTGACAGGGGTAAACCAGGCGCTAAGGGACGACGAGTGTTCTTTCTAAATACAGGCCGGGCAGCAGATGCAGTGGATGCAGCCAATATGTAAATTTGACATGGAAATGCAAGTCAAATGCAAATATTCAAATTTATTAGTTAATATAAAACGACAGTGGACGCGGACTAAGTATAAAGTTGGACATGAGCTGAAAACCCAGAGAATAAGCAGAAGAGTGAAAAATTAACAAAACAGACCCTTTTAAGGACCTGGTAGGCCTACAGTATGGCCTGGGTGGAGCTTACAACGCCCAAGCTAACTTCTGCAGCCAGTACCCTAACATTACACTCCAACACCCCCTCAAGAATACCACTTTTACGGTACATGTAAACCAAACAACCCCCTTCTATCCTCAAGAAAATCCTACCGAAACCACCCTGACCCCTTCTCAGCCTCGAACGAGGATGTTCAACTTCGGAAGGACGGAAATGTAATGTACATGCTAACACATTACTGTAAATATATATTGTACACTATGTGATACTCCTTTAATAAATATAAATTCATTTCTTAATCTATCATCTCGAGGGTGTCTGGGATTCACACCCAAACATTCCTGTAAATTTATGTGAAGTACTCTATTTTGATCGTCCCACATCCCAGTAGCCGTTATTGACCCAATTAACACGCTCTAATTAATTTGCACATCGGCAGCTGGTCCCCTAGAATCTACATGAAAGTACACATTCCACAGCTACATTAATTTCCCATGAAAATCGTAAACACACCTGCACACAGTAAAAAGTAAAAGCTCCACCAGACATTAGTCTCAAGTGGAACAGTAGCGTGGGTCCTACAAAACATGTATATGCAGAGGAAATAGATACAGAAGCATGAGGCGTGGTTAAGTCCACTGTAGGAAGCAAGCATAAGAGAAGCATAGAAGCATATGGTACCAGGAAAGCATTGGAAGGCATGACTAAGCAAGCGAAGCAGAAGAAGCAAGAAGCAGCAATTGGCGGAAGAAGATTTTCGGAAACAGACCTCCCACGAGCCAAGGGAGTGGCCAAAAGAAGCCGTATTTAAAGAGAAGCAAAGTGTGATTCCCTCAGATTTTAGAGCCTCTTTTTATGCGAGTTTGGAGAAAGCATTTTAAAGCCAGAATCGTGTTTTTATTTGCGAAGCAAGCATATCGTGTTTTGAGGACGAGAAAGCAATCGTCGTTATATTGTTCATTATTATTTTTGTTGTTCATCATAATCGTTCCATTGTACTGCCGTCCTCGTGGACCGTGGCAGATTGTTCCAAGAGCAAGTAAAAGTACCATTAAGGCCCTGTCATACTTCACCGCCTGGCGCCGGTTGCTCTATTCATACTAAAAATCGGCGCCGCGCGGTACCGCATTTGAAGTATGAATAGGTTTTTGTAATTTTTGCGGCGCCCCATCAGGTTTCAACTGAACCAATAACATTTTTTGAGAAGAGCAAAATCCAAAAGTAAAAAAGCGCCGCCTTAGTATGAATACAACCGGCGCCACGCGGTGATGTATGACAGGGCCTTTACAATCTGGGCGTTACACTAACTTCATGCAAAAATTTAAAGCTACCATAAAAACTCGATGACCGATTCTGGCATATGCAAATTAAGTCCTAGTTTTATATGTCATTTATAGCGCGTTTTTGCTCCAAATTAGCATCTAGGTCTTGGCTAATTTTCGCCATTGTTTCATGAAATTATTACAGCTTTCAAACGGTTATTCCAGTGTTTTTCTGAACTTTTAGTTCCACTGTAAAATGTGATGAAATTAAAAAAGTTAAACTATCATTCTCGATAAATTTTCAATCTAAATTTAACAACTCATATATATCATATAAATCACACAAAATCGAATACTATAAAACTTGGGTTTAATTTTCATATGCCAAAATTGGTTTTTATGATGTAGCTAAGATTTCTGCATGAAGTCAGGCACATACATGCTATAGTGACATAGGGTTCGATTTCATCCCACTAACCTCGAGTTGTAGTGTTTAAAGTAAAAAATTAGCAAAAGTAAAAATTCAATTTTTTCGTATACTGTATTAGAAGTAAAAATCCGGAGAGACGATTGCCTATTATGTTTCCAGAAGCCTGTTCAATCTGTTATTGATTAAAAAAATCGTGCTCGAAGATCTTCAAAATTGTGAAAAATACAAGCGGTAATGTAGAATTATGTATATTTGCATATAAGAATTCAGAACACTTACGCCGCGATAGCTCAACAAAAAAAAACTTCGCGCAAAATGCTCATCAGATTCGAAATAAGCGCAAAAAATAGTGCAATATGTCGCTCAACGAGGCAAAGCAAAATTTTGATTTATCCATTTTTCTAAAATACGGAGATTTTTACACATCGACTCCTGAGAACACAAGCCTATCAAGAATCGTTGCGCCGAGAAATCAATAACAAAAAACACGCACCTACCGATAATTGAGCTTTTGAATTTTTCGAGAAAAAATTTATTCAGTATGAAAGTGTTGACAATTTCCAAGCAAGTATTTGCGTCATTTCCGTTTTATGAACATTTTGTAGAGAGAAGACAATAAAATTGCATAGTTAGTAAAAAAAATTATATTTCGAAAGTTCATCTTCTAACAATTCATTCAATTTCCTCAAAATCGTGTGCGAACCTTGATCAACGTTTGCTGGATCTTCGACGTCGATTGTGTGTTCTTCTGTATCAATCGGATCTACAATATCGAGGCAGGTGTTGGCGAAACGCTGAAAATCTGGTCGATTGACCATCACCGAATAAAGCAAAGCGTTTGGATTCGGAGAAGAATCAATTTCTTTTAATAATTGTCGTAACTTAGGATTATTGAGCAATGTTTTAATATCTATTGAATTTTCTATAAAAAATAAGCCAGTAGAAAAGTCATCCCATTTTACGAGTTTACATCTAAAAAATAAGCCATTAACTTTTTCTATAATAGCTAATATAACTTGTGCGCGGTACATGTTTTGAAGAATCATACGACTGCGGCTCACAAAGACTGCTAGACCGTCAATAATTTAGTTTTTCACGAATATCAGCAAAAATTACTGAAGGAAGTATTATATTTGTTTACAGCTCATTTTTGGTACATGAACTATTCTGGGCAATAACAATTCACAAAATTTTAGTTGATAAAAAAATCTTTTTCGAAAAGTTAGGCAGTGGATGAGTTCACAGGCACAGTGGGGACTGACTTGCAATGCGATTCATTGAGTAACAACGAATTCCATGTGACTCCTTAAATAAATAATATCTCGATAAAAATGGACTAGTTTACCCAATGAAGAAATCCGCTGAGAATCGCCGATAGCCCCATAACGTGTACCGGCTCGTACGTCGGTTGAATGTTTCGACGACACAGAAGGTGGATAACAAGGAGTTTCTATTGAGAAAAAATGGAATGAGTTTAAAATCTATAGAAGGTGAAGAATATCCACCTACTTATGTGATCTTTATAGCAAACGACAGAACAACTGAAAAATAAACAGGAACACTGAATTAGCGAGACAATGACGCCAAATTCCTGTAAAATCTATATGAATCAAATATTTTTGGTAACTTGCAAAACAAAGAAAATCGTATCAATTTCGAGTTGAAAACTGGCACCAAAATCCAATGAACAAGTCATAGAATTAAAATTTTAAACCGAGATATTCCCGTCATTGCACAGAGATCCCTAAGAGGCCAACAAAAGCTAGATTCTAAGGTCCTGTAATCAAATTTACATACTAGACAAAACCTATTTGAAATTTACACAATCGATTGAAATGGGACAACGAATAATCCGCATGAAAGATCGAGATTATGTTCTTCGAGTATGGAACAAATTCAACGTTGAATACTCTGAAGGTAAGGAAGATGAGGTTTGTACTTACTAGGCACATAAGCATTTTGAACATTTGTACTTGGCATTCGACATGCAAATTATACACTGGCGATTTTCCATATCGTAATGATGGTTTTATCTCACACGTTCCTCAAAATGCAAAATATCTAAAGAATTTGGAGCATATCTGCACATAGTTCCAGGATTATCGTCGGTCTAAGGACTATTTGGTATATACAGGTAAATAATTTACTATCTGAGTGTTTTAAACACAAGGAAATTACAATTTAGGCACATCAGACTATTTATTTACCAAAAAACCAACGAGACAATCCTTTTGCCTGACAACAATTACAGTCACGATTGAGGAGCACGACACGAGTAATGACAATGGAGTAATTTATGCTTATAGTCTGCCAACATTCAATTGATTCCGGAGGTGAACAAGAGTGCTTCCTTAAGCATGCTCAAAATTAGACTGTCATCACAGAATGTGGTATTGATGACAAAAGTAAACTTCACAATATGTCAGACTTTGCTAAAGTAACATTAGAAGAGAAGATTTACCAACGACAGCTGGAGTGGACAATGAGCCCGATTTAACGTTGTTACGTGCAGGTGGTGTTTTCAATTGGGAGAAAAAGAATCAAAAACAGGATGGCGAGCATGGTCATTTAAAGCGTTCTTTTCGTATCAGGTGGAGGCAAGATTCACAGTGCAGCTAAAAATGTGACATTTCTGACATAAATAGCTCCAGGACCAACTAAATATAACAAATTCAATGCAGAATACATTCTTGTCAAAGGGTCAGACAGTGGAGTCATTTGTTTTGTTTTGTATTTATTATAAAATGATTTTGTCCTTTGCTGTGCCTTGTCATTCCGAATTTGTTGAAGATTCACTTGTTGAGCCAAGCTTCAATTCTGATATCTCCGGGAAAACTACGATCTTTTGTTTTTAGGGAGTAAAGTATCTTCAAATACTGAATAACTAATTATTGCAACTTATAAATAGTGGACGGATTCGCTCCTAAACCACATAACAAATCAAGTCTGAGGACGCACATGCGCAGAATAATTTATGAAAATTTAGTCATTGTTTTCCATCAGGGGCGACCAATGGCATATCTACTTCCACTTACTAATTAATCTTCAAGAGTTTCTATCAATCGATTATTCTCATCTCTTTTTTATTCGTTAGGAGTCAGTATTTTGCCGAAAATTTAGATCCTATCAATTTTTTCTCTCGTTGGCTTGGTACTTCTCAAACGTTTTCAGCATGAACCTTTGCATTCGTAAACGAATTGGAGACATCATTTTATACTGTAAATTTAAAGCTTCTATTCACCCATGTTTATTCCGAACGGGGGGGGGGGGGGAACCCCAACTTGGCCAACCATGTACCCAACATCACCTAACCCCCCCCCAGTTTAGAAAAAATTAAAAAAATTTGCAAAAAAGTGTATGTTTTTTAGCCTTTTTTAGGAAAAATTTCGACTTTTCTCGACCCCCCCCCCCACTGGTCGGAGGTCTTACAGGTATGATTCCGAAGATTTATTTTCCAGCATCTCAGGATATGAAAACCCGGAATTTTTCCAGCGGTTGGCGCCGAAACAAGACATCTTTAGTCAGAATTACAGAAATGCCAATAGAAGATGAATTCATTGGAAATCTATCGTTAGCACGCCTTCAACCACTGTTTTTTTCGTGGAGACCCTTTCGTCATTTGACGGAACAGCTCAAAGTTTTTTGTCATTCTTGCCATATTGATTCGCTCAAAATGCTCACATATGCTTTATTTACGCTTTTTTGAGCTTGTCTGAACATGTTCATGCTTCTGTAGTCAGTAATTTAAAAAAAGAGAAAAAACCAAAACTTTTGACTTTTGGGTCCACAAAAAACAGCTAAAGCGAGGAAAAGCTAAATGGCATAGATGCTGATCAGTTTTTTTAGTCATTTAAGGGTCCTCGGCCCCTAAAAATTTGGAAATAGCTCCTAAAATTTTTGGTCTAGGAGCTATTTTAGTTTCTAAACTTTTGATTAATATGTTTAAATTTCACTGAATTATAGATATTTTTCATTCAATATTAGATCTAAAGTGAGTGTTTTTCAAGCCTTAAAATCAGAAATAGTTGAAAAATTTTCAGCGCTTCACGCCGGATTTCATTTTATAATTCTTCGGATTGATCTGTCCATCTTTTCCACAAATCAAACTTTTTGGACAAGAAGATTTTCAAAAAAGGTAAAAAATATGAGAGTTTGCCATGGAAAAGATGAATTTTGATGCATTCAAAAAGTCAAAATCGTAATTTTTAAAACTTCCTTGTTGGAGCTGAGTTTGAATTCATATCTGTCATGGAAGTGATTCCCAGAAACTTGAAGTTTTTCAAACTTATGAAAGTATGAGTTTATGTTTTTGAGCGGAAAATTTGAACCTTACTGAATATGTTATCGTTAGATTTTCGAGCGTTCTAGAATGTCATAATATTAAAACTTTTGTGGCGCTACGCACTGGAAAGACAGGAGACGAAGAAAGGAATACGAACAGAAGCTGCATTCTTCAATGCACTATACATTCTGCAAAAATATATGAGAGTATTGTGTTTTTTGCTGTACAAATAAATTTTCTCTGTACAAAGATCTTTTTGCGGATCTTTGTATGCATGCATGTACAGAGCAGGTTTTTTCCGTACCGTACGGATTTCTAGTAAAAAAAATTTCTGCACCATCCCACCAGACATGCACGGCGAGAATTTTCCAGAAGGGAGGGTCCATGAACTTTTTTCCAGGGGGGTAGGGGGGATGGGTGAGCAAAAAAACAAAAACAAGTTCTGCAAGCCTGTTTTTCATACAAAATATACGCAATATCAAAAAACCTGTCCTGGAAAAAGTTCACGGGGGGTGTTCGACAATTTTTTTGGCCAGGGGGGTGGCCAGGGTCTCAGGTATGGGGTTTTACCCCCTGCCCCCTATGTGCATGTATATGCATCCATACATGGCCACAGGGTATACATAGGGTATACATTATCCCTACCCTAAACTTTAGAGTAACCATTTGCTATCTGGCGATTTTTGGACAAAATTACAAAAATTACAAAGAAAAATACATTGACAAAAAATAACTGATGCAAGCAATGCACAGTATATGGTTGACAATAAGTATGAGAACATCAAAATAAGTTACTGGTTGGCAAATACACATCATCTTCCATTTCAGTATCATCCAATTTCATTTCCTTTCTTGTTTTCTTTTTTCGATTATGAGGGTCATCAGTGCGCATGTGGTTTTCTGCAACCCATGCCTTTGCATATTTTGATGCTTTGAACTGTTCCAAATCATTTGGGCCATTTATTCTTAAGCGCATCAAAGCATCCAGGCTTATTCCTTCGAGTCTTGATCGCCTTGATGTGCGTATATGGTTCATTATTGAAAAGCCTCGTTCGGCATCAGCACTGCCAATAGGCAAAATCAGGACAATATGGATCAGCTTCTTGATATTTTCTCCCCAGATAATGCCACTGTCTTTTTTTAGAAAATGCTGCCAGAAAGTAACAGCTGTAGTCTTCTGAAAGCGGCAAAAGTCACTCTGTTTGATGATTTGAAGAAGTGCCTGGGTCCACTCACTTGCTGTTGCAGCTGCATCAAGCTGAAATTTCAATGCCAAGTCATTGATTGCATCAGTGCCATATAAAAGGATTTCTGATTCTTTCTGAGGGAGCTTTTCAGGAGCCAATAGATCAAAACTTTCAAAGCTTCCTGATGGAAAATAAGAATCAATTTCATTTTTGATGCTGCTTAGAAACGTTTCACGAAAAGTGTCCAGTCTAGGAACTCGGCCCTCAGGTTCAAGCTCCACTGTTTGCCATTTCACAGAGATTGATGAGTGGTAATTGGCAAGACTGCATTTTCGAGTTGTTGAATCAGAGCATGTTACAGTGTTTAAATAATAGCTGATGAAGCTTCCAGGATTAGACTTGAGTTGTTCAATGGTGCTCAGCATTTGGTCTTTGTAATTTTCAAGCCCAATGAGGAGGCCAGCTCTTTGTTGCAAGCGCTTGGACCAGTGTGATAACATTTGTAATGTGTCACAGGTAAACTGCAGTGCCAGCAAGAAATTCTTGTTTTTCATCTTCTGTGATAGTCCTTTTGCTTGTGCACGTGTAATGTCAGAAAATGATGGATCAATGGAAATAGCATCAAAGTCAGTTACAAGCAAATACCAAGTGTCATTGATTGCTTTCAATGCATGAAACTCTGATGCAATCCATCGTGCTTCAAATACGTAGGTGACTTCGTGCATATTCATGTCCATTGCTTCAGCAAGTGCTCTGAGATGTGCCTTGCGCTTATGGCCATGTCGGTTGTAAAAATTGTGAACACTATTAATATTGTCCTCAAATTCCTTGTAATACCCAACCACATCTAATGCACTTCTAATTGCCAAGTGTAAGCGATGAGCCATGCAGTGGATGGTGAACAAATTGGTTGTTGTCCAGTCATTCAAAAGCTTTGAGAGGCCACCTTTTCTTCCAACCATGACAGCAGCACCATCAGAGGCATATCCACGCAGGTTCTTTCTGATGTGTTGAATAAATGCACCGGGTTCTGCATCCCAGGCTTCCATCAGTTTTTGAAACAGTCCTGAAGCTGTTTCATCTGCACCAAGTTCGATCAATTTGTAAAAGTAAACTACTGGTGCATCATGTTCCAATGCCTGAAAATATACAATTAGATAGTGATTTTGCCCACTATCAGTGGAGCTATCAAGGATAATTGACAATGGTTCATTTTTTCCAACAAGGTGCTGGATAAGCGTTTTATGCATCTCTGAGCTAACTAAAAGTGTCATTCGTTCAGCTGATTTTCGATCATAATGATGGTAGCCCAAGTAGATGCCATTTTGTTCATGAAGAGTGACAATTTTTGAATGAGATAAAAATGGTAAATTCGCCTTCATTTCAGCATACACTGTCCTTATCATGCGCATTGTCACAGCATAATACTTGTTGTCTTCTTGCTCATTTTGAACTTGAATTTCCTTGAATGACTCATGTAGCACTTCAACTGCTGCTTGTTCTAATTTAGCAATAATATTCTGGTGGGGTTTAGACTGGGCATGATCTTTGATTATTTGCCAATTCCAGTGATAATCTGCACGAAGGACCCCATCAGGATTGGCCAGTAGAGGCTTGTAACGAGCATCCATCCCAAGTTTGTTGAAATATTTACTGCAAAGTCGGCATCTGTATGTTGAGGTTGTGGGATTTTCAGTGTTGGGCAAGTATTCAAACCAAACTTTATTATCAGTAATGGTTTTGATTGGCAAAAGAGACTTTTGGTGCGTTTCTATGAGCTTGATCCATTTGTTTTGAAAGAATGATTTTGTTTCCCACTCTCGCTCAACTTTTTCCTTTTTCATTGAACTGATAGCTGCATCAGCTCTCTCTAACAGTTGTGCATTGTTTCCAGTTGAGGTCAAGTCATCACCGCCCATGTCTGCTGTTTGGCACAAGACGTTCATTTTTGCCATGTTGATTTCAGTTTGAATTGATTGATGCACAAGGCCACTTTGAATGCTCCAATACTCATCAGGTGGCAATCTGCTGCTGCACTGTGCTTCTTCCATTGGCTCTTCTTCTAGAGTACGATAGCGATGCGTTAACTGGTTTGTAAGTTTCACAATGTTAATTTCAATGATGAATCTTTTTCCACTGCAATCATTCTGAGCTCCAGGTGATGGTTGACCAAGCTTAAATTTTGCTGGCAACATTGGACCTGTTTCAGCAGTGCACCGATTCAATGAATAGTCTGATTTGACGTCCTTTGGTACATCAAATTCTCTTAGTAGGTATTGTTTGCCTGTAAATAAATTATACCAAATAAGTTCTTATAAAAGTAAATAAAAAAGAATAATAAATCAAAAAAAGAAAGAATGATAAATAATAAATCCTGTACCTGTGAAATCTGGAACTAATTCTTCAAAGATATCACATTGTTCAGATGACGCCCTTCGCCCATAAATGACAATGTCTATTAGTGAATCTTTAATTAGCTGTTTCAGTTCAGGTGTCAACTTCAGGTAAGGCATTTCCTGTGATAGCTTGATTGACGGTAATCCATCAGCTTGATAAACAAGAGCAACAGCATGTGGATAAACGTTGGCGTTTGCAAAAAAACCAAATAATGTTGGGGTTGAGTGTGTAAATTTCTGTCGGTATGTAACTAGCGGATTGTCAACCTTTAGGTCTGCATTGGCAATGCCAAGTCCACCAAACACAAAGTATGAATTTTTAATTCGTGAATTCCACAAATTTGCAATAAGTTCGATTGTGGGTCCCTTGGCACCTCTTTGAAATGCTGAAATAACAATTATTTTGTGCCCACGTAAGCTAAGATCCTCTAGTTGTACTGTATCTTGATCATGGGGTCGCTTTTTTCCATAAGCAATAAGTTCAACAAATTCATTTTTCTCTGGTTTAGCAGGGTAATCTGAATTGATTTCATTAATCACAACTCCAGCATTTGAGAAGTGAGTACAAATAATTGTCAAAAGTGCATAAGCTATCAAAATCATCATATTGTAAACTGTCAATCAGAACTGTTTTAAAAAATCATTAGAATATTTTCAATGCTGAACACAATTTAATATTAACAATCTTTGAAATAAATAACAAACTGGAGCAAAAGAAACTGAGCCAAAATAATATCACAAAGTAAAAACAGCTGCCTTTATACATTGGACCAAAAACATTGTAATGATAGAAATAAGTAATTCAGTTTATTGACTAACTGGCTTCCAATGAACTTGTCAGAAAAACTAACCCAGTTTGTTTATTGCCAATAAACATACATTGGACCAAAAATATAATAAGGATAGAAATAAATAATTCAGTTTAATGACTGATTGGTTTCTAATAAACATGTCAGAAAAACTTACCCAGCATGTTTACTGCCAATAAACATACATCGGACCAAAAACGTAATAATGATGAAATGAATAATTCAGTTTACTGGCTGATTGGTTTCCAGTAAAACATGTCAGAAAAACTTACTCAGCATGTTTACTGCTAATAAACATGTCAGAAAAACTAACCTGGCATTTACTGAGTTTGAGTTTGGTTTTATCATCAATCAACATGCTCATTTATTTATTTCAGAAAAACAATGCTTCCAGTTTTTATCACCAACATAATCCAAAAAATACGAAAAGCAAAGCAAACACATCTAAAATTGACTTTTATCATTGTCACAAAAATGATTTGCTATATGTCAATTTTAGGATTTTTCCCTACCCTAAAATTTTGACCGTGGCCATGTATATATGCATCCGACCCATTTCTGTACAATTATTATTTTCTACTTGCTCCACCCATTTCCGTACAATTATTATTTTCTATTGCTTTCTTGTAGGTAGTTCAAACTATAAGTCGCAAAAGTATGAATATGCTTGCTCACCTTAAAATTGATAAATTTGCTTCACTTTTATCAGAAAAACAATTAAACGCTGATTTTCTTGAACTTCATTCAAATCGCGTCGATGAAAATTGGTCATTTATTGGCCTGTTAATAAAATTTTTTGAAAAATATGTGGATTCTACGGCAATTTTTATCTTACAAGTTGCAGCTTTTTCAGGCTTATCAGGATGAACTAGACTGAACTGAAGCGCCAATAATTCATGCGAATTGGCCGCACAGTACTTCTTTTGTTTTTCGTGCTGTTACATATAAGCAGATAAAAACAAACAGAACATATAATTATTGCCGCTATCGGCCGTTGCCGATCTCGGCTGATGCAGGTGCCCAAGAGCGGCGAAACGAAAATTTCCGTTTTGCTTCAAACAAAAAAAAATTTTTTTCTATTCCAAAATATTTTTTCTGCTGCCAAGTAAAAATTTTCGAGGATAAAATTTTTTTCTCGACGAAAAAATTTTTCCTTGTCGAAAATTTTTTTCTTCTTGATTTTGCCAGTCTCGGCCGATGCAGGTGCCCGAGAGCGGCAAGTGCTATTACTGTAACTTGTTGCCGGCCTCCTCCAGTTGCCAGTCTCGGCCGATGCAGGTGCCCGAGACTGGCAAAATGAAAATTTCAATTTTTCATTGGAAAAAAATTGTTTTTGTCCGGAAAAAAAATTTTTCGGCGAAAATTATGTTTTCTGTTTTAAATTTTTGAAGTTTTTGGCGAATATGTGCCCTTCATAGATTTTCGTAATTCATACATTTTCTGAAAGCTCCTGATGAGACGAGTTCAGAACAACAATCATTTTGATTGGGTTGCGAATATTGATGGAGTTACCGCTGTTTGAAAATTTTGTTTTCGGCATATATTGGGTATTAGTGGAGCTGGTTGACACCCGTTTAACACGTACACGCTATAAGATATACATAATAGAAAAGATATAACACTGATGTACGTTCATTTTAACAGGCAAGCTACGCTCGCTGCCATCAACAGGAGGAGGGTGATTTTAACAGCCGTTCTACCACATTTGGAGGAGCCTCACCTAAGCCTAAGGAAGATTTTAAAGGAAGAATATATGTCGGCTGCTAAAATGATCGTGCCCCAACTCCGCCACCATCCCGACTCGCCACTTCCGTGTCCCAACACCACCACCGTCCCAAATCCACCACTTTCTTGTCCTAACTTTCGCAATCTTTCAAAAAGTTTGTTTTTTGTAACAAAGTTTTTTTTGTAACTTAACAACATGACATTGCTAATTAATAGGATGGCAAAAACTGATATTATCATTAAAGCAATAAATACATGGTATATCTATATAATCTTCGTTTGTATAGTCGTACTTAACTATACAAACGATTTTACCGAAATAACCAAAAATAGAACAACGAGCGTGAGACCGGAATTTACTTCATTAGCATATTACCAAAATAACTGTGTGCTTTGCACATTAAAATACAAATATACGTGTCTGTTTTCATTTCTTGTTGTCAATTGATTCGAATTTGTGTAATCAAATCATGGGTGACTTTGGTCCTATTGAAAATTTTATGAATCAAGAATTAAAGAGTAATTTAGTGATAATTGCGGCGCGTAATGATCCGGATTTGTATTTTCTGTTCTGGAAGAAAAGTTCTAAACGTTTGTCAAACAATGAAACATCGCTTATATCTTAAAATATTGTTCATTCATAGATCTGATAAGCACATTTGGTTAAGTTTAACGTGTTACAAAAAATAAACTTTTTGAAAGATTGCGAAAGTTGGGACAAGAAAGTGGCGGAGTTGGGACGGTGGCGGAGTTGGGATGGTGGCGGCGTTGGGACGGTCGCAGTGTTGGGACGGTGGTGGAGTTGGGACGGTGGCGGTGTTGGGACGGTGGCGGTGTTAGGACGGTACCGCTAAAATCACCCTCCTTCTGCTGATGGCAGCAAGCTTAGATTGCCTGTTAAAATGAACGTATATCAGTGTTATATCTTTTCTATTATGTAGTCGTATCAAATTCATAGCTGAACTCGTAGTATCCTAAACTTCTGAAATTTCTGAAATTTTCCCGACTTTCATGCACTGCAACTCCGTGAATATTGCCGACCCAATCAAATTTTTTGTTTATATGAACTCATGCCACCGAGATCTAAACGAAATATGTGTAAACTAGCGAAATTCATTGGGGGCACATATTCGCCAATTTACCCAAATTTTTTTTCTGCTGCCAAATAAAAATTTTCTAGGATAGAATATTTTTTTCGCTATGAAATTTTTTTTCTTAATGAAAAATTTTTTTTCTTGATTTTGCCGGTCTCGTCCACCGTAGTGACTGGTTGACACCAATGTTTTTTTCCACGAACTTTTTTTTCCACAAATGTGGAAAGAGGTCAAATTTTTTTCCACATGTGGAAAATTTTTTTGACGACAAGTTTTCGTCTTAAAATCCTCGTTTTTTCGCTTAAAAATGCTTTGAGCTTTTTAAAACATTCTGATAATCATTCTGAACATATATCTCAAAAATTAAATTTAAATTTTGTGTTCATAAATTGGGCTAATGTGCATTTCGGGCGCGAAGCGCCGGAAATGAATTTACCTATCGTTCATACCATAAATAGTTATTTTTTAATTATTACATATAAAATGGAAGCGCGGAAAGAAAAATGACGAAATTTGAATGACCGGTTCAAATTCTGCAGGGTATTTTGCCATAAGATTCACATATAACTATTTTCAGACTTTTATGTATATTATGCAAATTTTCAGACCATGTTGGAAATATTGCACTTCATTGTCGAAAGTCAACGAATTTGGAAATCTAATTCGAGTTCAGTATTTTAATAATTTCGATTTTCATCGATTTCTGTGATTAGTGAGTAGACATTAATTTTTCCTTTAAAATTTTCCTTAAGCTTAGGCTTAGGGTACAGCAGCTGCGCCGTTTAAACAGTATCAAGGGTCTTAAAGGAATATAATGTTGATACTTTCTGGGGAAATTGTGTAGTAGTACTTGCATTATGTCCATAGGCTGGTGGACCAGGTTCGATTCTTGATGTAGATAGGATTTTTCTGTAGAGGCCATTCCACGCTTTGAAAAGCTAAAATGCACTCGTTCCATGAATCGTAATAATTTCTAGAAATTTATCGTTCGAAAAATTTTAAAACCATCAATTTTTTCGTGACCTTTCATAAATTTGGCCGAAAAGCTATGAATCAGAAGCGTAGAAATTTTCCAAAAATACATCCATGAAGCTTTCGAATTGAATTTACATTAAGAAAGGAACAAACCCATCAAAAAGTTTAAAAGAAAGTTGATAAGTTGATCTTTCTCTCTCAAAAAATCTATGAAGGAAAAAATGCTGATCTTCATTAAATAAAAGATATAATATTCAAGATTGCTAATTAAACATGAAATGATACGTTTAAGATGATGAAAACTATTAAAGATTAAATGGTAAGTGAAGGCAGTGTTTTTTGTGCCAAAACATGGTTTTTGGCACAAAAAAATTTGAAATGGCACAAAAAATGTTGAGCGTTTGTGCGAACTGGCACACATTTTTGGACTGATCTATCTAAGGCTAAATTTCCTTGATTTTTAGTCATTTTAGGGGCTGAAAACGCAAAATTTTCTCGGCGCTGGGCGCCGAGTCAATGTTAACTAACTATATACATTTATTTGTCTCGAACGCGAGCACATTCTATTCAAATATTTGTATTATCGCAACAGACTTTGAGATTGTCAATGACTGGCGAGTGAATAGAGATTAACTTCTCCTTTTCATTCAGTGGAATTTCGAAACCGAAATTTATAGATGGTGTTCGATTCAAACAGAAAAATTGACATTGTTGACACAATTTTTCAACTAAAAGTTTACGCGACGCGACTTTATGTATACATCCCTAATTAATTTAAACTTATCGTTGTTAGGAAGATATTCGTAGCGGAAAATTGAAGAAAAATATAAACTTGCTGACAAATTCTATAAAAATATCAGAATTCTTGCAGCATTCGATTTCATTCCGAATCATTAAACTGTTTTCTTGATTAGCATTTCCTACATATCTCACTGACTGACGTGGTTGGATAAAATAGAGAGTAGGCATGATTTTTATGCAATTTAAGGCCGTGAAAGTATCTTTATTTTTATCAAACTTTGGCATAGAGCTTTTCAAAGGTTTTCTGTGTGTTGTTAGGATAGAAAATTTTTTTGTGCCATTGGCACAAATTTTTTTGGCCCTTTGTTCCAATTGGCACAAATGTCCGTGCACAAAAAAAAACGCTGAGTGAAGGTAGATAATGCTAAAAGCCGCTTCTGAGCTTGGTAATAAATAATGTCCATAACCGGTTGGACCTCCTAAAATGCATTTTTTCAATATGAAAACCCCGAATTTTTCTTCCACATTTGTGGAAAGACCTCAAAAAAATTTTTCCACATCATAGTGCACTGCAAATGTGGAAAAATACAATGGTTGGCAACTGAAAACTGCGGAAAAAATTTAGGCGAAAAGTTTGATAAAAAGTTAACGTTTAACGCATTAATTTTTGTAAAAATCGTGCCAAACTTATTTTTCAGCTAACCATGTCAGTGAGACAAGAAAAAACTGTGCAACAAAATTGTTCACAAAAACCCAAAGAATGGAATGCTGAGAAAATTTAAATAGCTCTAGAATTGTTCAGCAAGTTCAAATTGATTCAATTTTCGACTACGAATATCTATGTATGTATACTTAACAACAATGTAAAGACTAGAGAAAATAAAGTCGAAAATCGTGTAAATTTTCGATTCAAACATTGTACCATTATCAACGATATCGGCAGTGTTTTTTGTGTGTCAAAACATGGTTTTTGGCACAGAAAAATTTGGAATGGCATAAAAAATTTTGAGCGTTTGTGCCAATTGGCACAAAATTTTTGGCTGTTCAAACATTATATTTCCTTGATTTTTAGAAAAAACGCTGGATATCGGTTTTTCTATTTGAATCAATCAAACTCAAAAAGTAAGAATTCCAGTTTTTAATCCGAATCTGACTGAATTCGCAGAGAATATCCAGAATTTTTTTTCATTCATCAGTCTTGACAGCCTATAAAGTTTTCAGCAACGATACTAATAAACTGTTCGAAGAGAAATCGTTCGCGTTCGGGTCAAATATACGAATAGGAAATATTATATCCAATGACTCGGCGCGAAGCGCCGAAAATTTTTTGCATTTTCAACCCCTAAAACGTCTAAAAATCAAGGAAATTTAATGTTTGACCAGCCAAAATTTTTGTGCCAATTGGCACAAACCAGCGTTTTTTTGTGCACGAACATTTGTGCCAATTGGCACAAGAGGCCAAAAAAATTTGTGCCAATGGAACAAAATTTTTTTTCCTACTAGAAACATACTGAAAACTGCGGAAAATTTTTAGGCCAAAATTTTGATGAAAAGTTAACGTTTAACGCATTAATTTTTTTTGTAGAAATCGTGTCCAACCTATTTTTCAGCTAAACATGTCAGTGAGATAAGGAAAAACTGTGCAAGTAGTTCGCGACGACTCGAAAAGAAATAGAATGCTGAGAAAATTTAAATAACTCTAAAATTTAAATAAAACTTGTTCAGGATGTTCAAACTGATTAAATTTTCGACTACGAATCTATGCAAGTAAGGTAAAGTGGGCATACATGTAATTGGGGGGGGGGGGAAGTGCTATGGGAACCCCCCCCCCAGAAACCGTCGACCATACGGCTAGCCATTGGGCGACCGCCCCCCAGGATTTTCCAATCCTATGGCTAGCCATATGGTAGCCCTAGAGACCCCATAGTTTTAGTCGGAAAAATACTGAAAAATGTCATTTTTTCCATGAAAAATGTCAATTTTTGAACAAAAAAAGGTCGAAAACGTCAATTTTCTCGGCGCTGCGCGCCATAAGTACATATTTTATCATTTTTTAGACAAAAATTACTACTTTTCAAACCGTTTTTTCGGACATTTTTCATGGAAAAAATCGAATTTTTTTCCTTCAGGGACCCCTCCCCCCAAAATTTTGGGAATTACTGACCCCCGGCCCCAAAAAAGTGTTCCCCCCCCAGACCTCGGAGCTCCGTTACATGTATGAAAGTGGGGTAACCTTGGCCACGGGGTAACTTTGGTCAATTTCACTTGAAACATCACCGAATTTTTTTTTTGTTAGATATGCAAATACAACTTGGCACACTAATGTGTAAGTGATCAGTGCATGTTACTGTGAAAGGAAATTGAAATCCAAATAAAATTGAGAAATTTGTGGATCGACTAAGTTGCAATTTTTTTAATGAAAATTTTCAAATTGAAAAAAATTTGGGTTTCACTCATCCACTGCGCTCAAAACTTTCACTAACAATTAAGTGTCTTTAGAGAGTTTCTCTTTTCTGTTTTGTATAAAAAATAACTACCCATTTTCGAGCAAAAAAATTGGTCCAAAAGCGGGAAACTTTGGCCAGTTGGCGGGGAACTTTGGTCAGGGCGGGTAACTTTGGTCAAATTAAAATTTTTTGTGCCACACATTTTTCTACTTATAATAACTTGATCTTACTTCTTTTTCAGATGAATTATTTTATCCTGTATATAATTTTCATCTATTAGGTACGTCACAATATGGTCAGGCATTACAAAACAAAGCCTGATGTGCGCAAATACCTGACTAATTACTCAACAGAAGATCTCAAAAAGGCCATCGAGGCCGATCGAAACGGGTCATAAATTCGAACATCAGCTCGTGTTTATAATATTCCACATGGAACATTACAAAACAAAGTAAACACAAGGCATTCAGGAATGATTGGTCGTAAAATGTACCTCACAGCAGCTGAAGAATCGCTACTCGTCAAACTGGTCAAATCTGTCACTGTTGTGAGCATGCCATTCACAAAACATTGCCTTATCACAATAATTGACAGTTATCTACACGAAAACAAGCCCGAACTGTTCAAGGAAAAGAAAACCGTAGGACGTGAGTGGTTCCGTTCATTCTTGAAACGTCATGGAAATGCATTATCCGAAAGAATTCCACAAAATTTGCCAGCTGTCTGGGCAAAAGCGTTGACACAATTTGTCACCAGTAAATGGTTCGACTTATTTGAATCTACCGTAAAAAAATTGGCGTTGGATTTGAAACCCGAATGTATATGGAATGTTGATGAGACCGGATTGAGCACAGATGTTGGCTGCAGCAAAGTTTTGTGTGCCGGCATGCAAGACCCTCATCGAATCGTACCTGATGAAGGAAAACTAGTGTTTACCGTCGTTGGCTATGGTAATGCTGCCTGCGATAGTGTACCACTTCTAGTAGTCTATGATGGCAAGAATTTGTGGGACGATTGGTGCTTAGGTGGATTGGATTCGTTTCGCTATGCTGTTACAGAGAATGGATCGATGGAAAGTAATTCACTGATTTTTTTGTTATATCCCTTTCATACATGTAACAGAGCCCCGAGGTCTGGGGGGGGGGGGGGGTTGGGCAACTTTTTTTGGGGCTGGGGGTCAGTAATTCCCAAAATTTTAGGAGGAGGGGTCTCTCAAGGGTGCCCAACTCTTGCTCAACTGAAAGAATTTAAAGAAGACAAAAAAAGCTAGAAGCACTAATGTGTGTCACATTTGCCATATTCAATGGACAATTTACAAGAAAAAGTACAAAAAAGTCTGGGCACGCTGTGATAGATGTGATGGGTGGATATGTGGTAACTGTTTGGCCCATGATTTTGATGCCACTGGTGATTTTGTTTGTCAAGTGTGTGTTACTCATAACGATTAATCTTCCTTTAAATTTGGTTAATCTCATGTATTTTGATCTTAAAAATGCGCATTTATCATTGTTTTAGTGTACCTCATGTTTTTGTGCATCGACCAATGTTACCCGCCCATTGGTGGGTAACATTGGTCGACATGTTAATTTTTTTTCGTTAATAAATTTTGAACAATTGATATTTTTATTTTCATTCATATTGATATTTTCATGTACCTCTTAACTTGCTGTATCTGAATAACACAATATTTTTCACGTCAGGCACTTTTTTAGGTCAATTGACCAAAGTTACCCACCATAGGGACAGCTGGTAGTAGATTTACGAAAACTTTTTTGCTGTTGATGATATTCATCATTTTCAGCTGAAATTTTGTGACAATAAAGGCCGATAGTTATGTTACCTCATATCCAAAATTTATTTTGTTACGTTCTATCTGTGGTGAGATATAACGATTTTACTCGTCGAAAAACTAACTTGAACAGAAATTATAATGGCGACCAAAGTTGACCACCATGGTGGGTAACATTGGTCAAAAAGTGAGCTCTTTTCAACGAACAATGATAGGTTAAATCTGCATGCTACTTATGAGATGATGTGTTTAATCGATTTGTCTGACATTTTTGACATATGAGTTCCATGAAACATTTTTACGAATTCCCCATGTATAACAAGTTATATGTTGGAGAAGTCGAATTGACTCGATTTTGACCAAAGTTACCCCACTTTACCTTATATATGAATGAATGAAAGACTGAATGAAAGATTTTATTACCTGTCGAAGTGACCGCAAAATTACAATACAAAATATAATTAGTCGAGAACGAGGAAATAATGAATAAACGTGAAAGATAAATTTTAGAAGATTCGAACGACTAAATTAGAGATCAAAAGTAGGGATATAAGGTCGGTATTAGTGCGTCTGGTGGCCACCCATCAACATGTGTAATGCAAAAAGGTACCTGCAGTAATTGGATAAAATGTGTGAGGAGAGGAGGCATAAACAGTATAACGTGCCTGCTAAATGGTAGCTTAAGCCTAAAGTCCAATTTAGCAGTGCAATAGCCGACTGTCGACGACAAAAATCATAGGATTTTTTCACTTCTGAATAGGGCCCAAGTCTAAAGGGTCATTTATATTTGATTTTTCGATGGAACTGATCGCCAACCAGGGCTTTTTTTTTCCGTACCGATCGATCCGTACCGTACGGAAATCCAGTGAAAAAATTTCCGTACCGCCTAACTTATTTCCGTATGGCGCAAAAATAGTTAAGTTAGTTAAAAAATAGTTCCGTACCGTACGGAAATTCCTATAAAATTTTTCCGTACCACCTGAAAAAAATCCGTACTGTACGGAAAAAAAAACCCCTGTCGCCAACAGCTTGAAACGTTCAGCTTGAAAATCCACTTTCAATCGGAAAAAATAACTGCAATTTAGTAGAAAATGACGACAGTAACCTCCAACCGAACCTAACGGAACAAAAATTTCCCTTTCGTTCGGTAACGTTTTGGGTCGATTGTCTGTGCATGAGTCGATTGCTTAAGCCAGTCTAAGCCTAAGCCTGAGAAAGGCTTCGTACTGTCGCCTTAAGTTACGCGACATAACCAGTTATTGTAGGTACCTCTTGCATCTTTTGAATTACACACGTTACAAGATGGGTGGCTACCAGGCGCACTAATTATAAGGTCGATCTTGAGTAGCGCTAGAGTAAACCATTTTTATTTTATTTTCATTTATTTCCACTCATCTCATCATTCATTGACAGCTGTACCTGTACTTGGGGGCCGGGTGGGGGGGGCATGCCCCCCTACGGAGATTTGAATTTTTTAAAAATAAATTTTGGGGATCGGATACAGAAAAGATACATTTTGGTGCATTTTATAAGGTCATAATCTCAAAATTTTCCATCGCTTCGCGCCGATTATAACTTTAATAATCATTATTATGCATTACTAACCCCTGGCGCGGCTTTTAGCATGTCTACCTTCATTTATCATATAATCTATAATAGTTTTCATCATCTTGAACGTATAATCTCATGTTTTCATTGGTAATCTTCAATATTTTATCATGATATTTAATGAAGATTAGCATTTTTTCATTTTGAGAAAGATCAATACGTCAAGTCTCTAAGAAAATTTTTTTCAGTCAAAAAAAAAGAGCTGGAAATGCATTTTTAGACGTTTAGGGACGAAAAAAGCGAAAAATTTTTGGTGCTTCGCGCGGATAATCTACTCAAAATTCAGAAAAAATTTTTCATCCCAAATATGTCTGTGTTATAGCTCATTTTGTAGAGCTTGTTGAGATACGCTCGAATCTGCATTCAGATTTTTTCTATCACTAATATTGGCTGAGATATTGGCCCTGAAAAAAAGTGTGCCCCCCTCTGGGAAAAATCCTGGCTACGGGCTTGGGGGGGGGGGGGGGTTGGGGGGGGGGGGACCCCCCATACCTGTAAGACCTCCGACCAGTTGGGGGGGGGGGGGGGGGTAAATCCGAAATTTTGGGGGGGGGTAGGAAAAAGTCGAAATTTTTCCCAAAAAAGGCCAAAAAACATACACTTTTTTGAAAATTTTTTTCAATTTTTTCCAAACTGGGGGGGGGGGGGGGGGTTGGGGGGGAAATGATTTTGGGTACAGGGTTGGCCAAGTTGGGGGCGGTCCCCCCAACCCCCCCCCCCCAAGTACAGGTATGGACCCCCCCAACTCACTGGTTTTTTTTCCCCCGGGCCTTTTCCCCAAATGGGGAAAGGGGTCAAAATTTTTTTCCCCATTTTCCCGGAGTCGTTTTTTTCGCTTAAAAATGCTCACAGACGCTTTATTTACGTGTTTTTGAGCCTTTTCAAGCCTCCTGGTGTTTTTAGACCCGTTAATTCATTAAAATTGAGGAAAAAATTGAAATTTTCGAGTTCAAAATTTAATGTACAAGCATTGGAAAAAATTTTCAAGCAAACTATCCAAAAGCATAATAACTTTGAGAATTACATGAGAAATCGATGGTCAAGTTCTCTATGATGGATGACAAGTGAGAACCCAAAATGAACGTTAATCTTTTCGGCGCGAAGCGCCGGAAAAATTTTTTGGGTATTGATATTCTGCGACGCTGGAAAATCAATTTTCCGAACATTTATTTCAAGAATTAGATTTGAATTTTGTGTTCAAAAGTCCTAATTTCTAGAATTTTACCTGAAAAATTTTAAAACCAGTATATAATTTATTTGTAAACTCTCATAATTGGTCGAAAATATATGAGTAAGCAGAGTATAAATTTCCGAAAGATATTTCCATGAAGCGTTTGAATTGATTTTACGTTAAAAAAGAAATAATCGCATCAAAAAGCTTAGAGACTTTTTTTTTTTTTTTTTTTTTTTTGGAAAACAATTTATCATGACACGAAAAAACATCAATAAACAATATAATATCTACGAGATTATAGGCGAGGAAAAAAAAAAATTTTTTTTTCCATAAATTTTACATATATCATATAACAACGAAACTTTTGAGGTTGGATATTCGCCAAATTTTTTCCCGAGGCATCTTTAAAACAGAAACATACGATTCTGAATATAAATTTAAATTATACACTGAACTCCTTTGAAAAAAAACAAACAAAGAAAAAACGTAACTCTAAATGGAGGAAATAAACTTACCAAAAGATGCATAAAGAAAACACCAAAAAACGAATTGCTATGAAATTGACGAAAAAGTTTATCCTGAAAGTATTAAAAGGATGTTCATAACGGATTAAATAATGAGAAAAAAGAGAAAAATTATTACAAATACATACAATATTGGGGTAAGTGGCCTACATAATTAGTGTTATCTTATACCTGCTTTTCTTACAAATTTTATTCTTCAGAAAAAACGATTCAAAAGTTTTGTTTTCTAAAATTTCAGATTGCCTCATAATCAATACTTGAAAATATTTCCTAAAAATTTCCCAGGGATCTTTCAATTCATTTTTCTTTTCGTAAAACATTCTTGACTGCCAAATACTTTTTTGAGAAGTACAAATTATCAGATTTAACACTACAATTTTCTCACGACTTGCATATCTAGGCTTTACACCAAAAATGAAATTTTCAATATTCATATTTAAATCCTTGTCTATGCCCTTCAAGGCTATAGCAATTTTGATCCAAAAATCTGTTATTCTAGGACAGAGGGCAAAAATATGATAAACATCTTCTCTTTCAGATCTGCCTTCATGTAAACAAAACTTACAACTTGCATCGAAGTTTGGGTCCATGTGATTTATTTTTGATCTGGTCAACAGAAACCTGTGAATAATTGAAAATCTAATGTTTCTCCCATATCCATCTAAAAATTTAACTGGACTACAAGTTAATAATTCTAGAATTGTTTTCCTAGGTACTCCAATTTTATGTTCCCAATATTCAGTGATTTTTGGTTGGCACTTTTGTACAATTTTGTCTAGAATTATAAGATAAAATACTTTTGTAGAAACATGATCCAAATGAAGAGATCTCCCTCCTACTTCAACTACATTATTGTTTAGCAACTGGAACTTCGTATCTATCTCTGCAGTTCTGATCCTCTTATATAACTTAGGGACTTGCATTCTTGCCAACTGTCTTTTTGACTTACTTTTTACTTTATCTAAAAAGAAAAAACTAATATCAAGATTCCTTTTTTCCATCATTATCAAAAGCATCAAATTCATTGCTTCAATTTTTGAAATGACATCAACCATACCTATACCTCCTGCATTGGGGGGTAATTTTAGCTTCTCAGTTGCTACTAGATTTCTATTAGATCTATTTGACCAGATGAACTTTGTGGCAAATTTTTCAATGTATTTAACAAAATCCGTCTTTATATCACAAAACAAGGCTGAATACCATAGTTTAGACAAAAAATATGTATCAATAATTTTAGCTCTGGCATAATATGAAATTTTACTTGATGCTAGGTTTCCTCTAAATTTACTGATTTCTTCTTTCAATGCTTTGACATTTTCATCTTGTTCAGCTCCCTGCTTATTGAAGTAGATTCCATAGATTCTCATCTTTTCAACAAGGAAGTCTTTATATTCATGTGGAATATTTTCTTTCATGTCACCAATGCAAAGAATTTTAGTCTTTTCTTTTTTCAAAGTAGCCCCAGAGGCTTTTCTGAACATTTCATACACATCAAAAATTTTTCTGACTGATTCATAATCTCTCAAGAAAAAATTTGTATCATCAGCATAACAATTTATCTTGAATTCTTTCCCTAGAACTTGTAATCCTCTTATTAGACTATTTTTCCTGGTGTGATTGCATACTGTCTCTGATACAAGCACATAAATCAAAGGTGATAATGGACAGCCTTGTCTTATTCCTCTGCTTACAATAAATGGAAAAGTTTCATAGCCATTCGCCAATAATGATGATTGCAATTCCCCTAAATTATAAATTATTTTTATCCATTGTATGAATTTTGGATCAAAGTTGAAAAAAGCTAGAGTATCAAAGATATAGTCCCATTCAACAATGTCAAAAGCTGACATGTGATCTACTGATAAAATTAAAGCTTTTTCTTCTGTTTCCTTTTGATAATGAATCAGATTATAGATGGACAACAATCCATCTCTGATATCTCTTCCTTTCACTGCACATGTCTGGTTTTCATGTACAATGTCAGGCATGATACTTTTCATTCTATTAACCAAGATTTTTGCCAAAATTTTATAATCAACATTTAACATTGTTATTGGTCGCCAACTACTTCTTTCAGACTTATCATGTTCTCCTTTATATATCTGAGATATAATACCATGATACATTGTATTAGTCATTTTACCTGAATCATATATAATAGAGAATAATGTCTTCAATATAGGTACCAAAGAATCAATAAACTTTTGATAATACTCAATAGGAATTCCATCACTTCCAGGTGATTTTCCTTTCTTGAATGAAAAAATTGCCTTTCTAATTTCTTCTTCTGAAAATTCTTCTCTGAGTAACTTGTTTTGATCATCAGAAACCATTTTAGTTGATTTTTCTTCCAAAAAAATTTGTTTGTGTTCTCTACTTGTGCCAACTGTTTTGAAAAGCTTCTCATATTGTCTTCTATACTCTTCTAAAACTTCTAATTGATCCTCTAATATATTACCACACTCTGTCTTGACTGAAGTTATTGTTCTATTCTCAGCAGACCTTTTTTGCAAAACTTTTGCAGTTGCAAGTGAACATCTATCAGCAAGAATGTCTTGGTAATGAGTTTTACTCAGCTTTTCATTAATTAGACCCTTGATCACTATTTTATACTCATTCTTAACTTTTCTAAATTCTTTTCTTAATCCCATATCCTGATTATTACATTTCAATTTTTCTCTTATCTCATTCATTTTGTTTTCACAATTCTTCCTTATTTTAAAATTCTTCTTATCAATTTTCTTTTTGAGATATATAAAATCCTGCTTTATGTTTACTTTGAAATTTTCCCATTTATTAATTAAGGATTTGCCTGAAGTGTCCGTAAGATCTTCAAAATTTTTCTCAAAAGAATTTCTAACTTCTTTCATGATCTCATTTTCTTTTGTACTAAGATAACTACTATTCATTTTCCAAAAAGAAGGCCCAAATGTAACTAGCAAAAAATTTAATTTGATAGTTACCATAAAGAGCTTGTGATCACTTATTCCTAGATCAAGTACTCTGTAGTTCTTAAAAGAGTCAGACAAAAATCTTGTTGTGTAAATTCTATCAATTCTTGAAGCAGATTTATGAGCATTGGAAATATGTGTGAAAATTTTCAGCTTTGGATGGTTTAGTCGAAAAATATCATACAATCCCAGCTTACTTTTCACAGCCTCGAACTCTTCTTTTCCTTTTTCTTCTTCTTTGAATCTGAATGAATCTCTGTCAAGAAGACCACACTCTGTAAAATTGAAGTCACCTAGGATGATTGCCTCATCGTGATGCCTAAAGGAATCATTAATTTTTTTGTAAAGGCTGTCATAAAAATTTGCTCTGTCAGCTTCTTTCGCAGGAGCATAGATTACCATAATATAAAACTTTTTCTTTTCCAGTTCTGCAAGATATGCTAGTACCCTGCCTTTCATTTCAAAAACTTTTCTCTTCAATTTTAGTCTACAAGTATGGTTAACTAACAAAGCTATACCAGTACAGTTTGTGTCAGCAGAAGAAAGTTTATAAGCAAAATTTTTCTCAAAAGTACACTTAAATAGGAATGAATCTTTTTTAGTTTTAAAATGTGTTTCCTGTAAAGCTAGAATATCTATATCTTTTGTTTGCTCATAAATTTTGCTCAGTTTCAAATCATTCCTCAATAACCCTGCACAGTTCAGAGTCCCTACTCTGAGCATATTCCCTTGCCTAGCAGTTGTTGGAAAAAAATAAAAGAGCTAAGTCAAAAAGTTTGAATCAATGCAGGGTTAGAAAATTCTGACCAGAATGCTTAGATTGTAGGCCGCTTACTATCATTTACATCAGGTGATAAAACTTCTGGGCCTCTTTTAACTTGCCCATTCAAAAAACGAGTTGATGGCTCTGCTTCTTTTTGAAAATCAACATTCGATCGCATCTCGTCCCGTAACTTCATCAAAATTTTGCCGAAATTATTTGCTCCCCAATTATTGCCGTTGTTAATACGAGAGTCGTCCATTCGTATACCGATACCCCAATATGGATCAAACGGGTTTGTTTCGACTAATTCCTAATCGAGCGTATTAAATAAGGCACGACGTAAATGCTTCGACTGGGAATATTTATACCAATTTGCCTCGTACAATGTCCTAGAAGCAAATTCGGCCCAAGGTGTTGTCGTGTTGCTCCAATCGAATTGTTCGCCAAGTCGCTTCGCTATGGCTGCGTTATCACAATTTATAATTTGATTTTCTTTCTCAGGAAGATTCATTGCGCTGGCTTTTTGGGCAAATAGATAATGTTTGGTACTCTTATAAGTTTGACCATGGACGGTAAATTTACACGGGAAATGGTTCGACAAAATACATTTGTAGGTATAAAATGGTATGTAGTCCCATTTTTTTTCGACATCAATGTGAAATTAAATAGATCGGGGTAATTATTCATCGACGTGTTTTGTTTTTCTGCGACATTAATTTTTGAAATTGGTAAATCCGAGTTTACACTTGCTATTGATGAACTTTCCGAAGTTGTTGGATTACGTACTTGTGTTGTCGCGGTAACAGATGCGTAGGATTTGATGTTTGTCGGTGGTTTAGGAAGATTTTCGTAAGTAACGCTGCAATCTTTCCGCATGTGGCCCGGCTGCATACATTTTCGGCAATAAGTCTCCATGCCATAAAACCAGAGTTGTAATTTAATAGGTTTAATCATTGGTTGAACGTGGAACCAAACAACACCAGGGATTTTAATTTCTGGTGTAATCTCGATTTTAATAGCGCGAACATTTGAATGGATCAATTTGCAGTCTTTGATTGGCAAAAATTTTGTATTATTATCTTCGGCAATTTTAAGGCCAGGAAATTTAATAGTTAGCCAATTTTCTACTTCAGAATGTTTGACGTATTCGGGTATGGTATTACCATATAAATGTCCTAAGTTTAGAATTTTTGTAATTCGAGATGGACGTGGCTTGATTACTTCTACTTTCAAGTTGAATATATTATATTTCATCATTACGGCTTGATCACGCTTTTCTCGTGTCTCGAAATGGAGCTTTAACGTATTGTTATTTAGCATGGATATGTTACTGGGCAAAATATCATTAGCATTTTTCGTTTCGAGTTCGACGCAAATATTAATTAATGTCTTTTTCTTAAAAATTTCATTATTCAAAGATATAAAACCAATTTTACCGCTTTCAGACTCGTATATTTCTCGCGGGGTCGGCGTATTATTATCCACCGGACCAATTTCGTCTAATCGCATTGGGGCTTGATCCCCGTCTTCTTCATCGCTGTTGTCAGCCATTTAACATAAATCCAAAAAATAAGTAGTTGAAGAAATATGAACGTTCGATTCGATGTTTATTTTTCAAATCGACGTAAATCAAAGTTGATGCCACAAGTAGCTGTGGGTCTTTGTGGCAACAATTTTTCAAATCGATGTAAATCAAAGTTGATGCCACAAGTAGCCGTAGATTCTTGTGGCAAATAAATAACTTGATCAGCAAATAAGTTAAAATCGGAGAAATTCAAAGTTGATGCCACCAGTGGCTGTTGATCCTCGTGGCAAATAAGTAACTTGATCAGCAAATAAATTAACGTTTTTCCGATCTTAATATTTTAGGGTAAAAACTGTTGAGCCACTCGAAAGCTCTTCTCTTTGTCAACCTACAGTATGCTTAACTGATCTGTATAAAACTTTATTATTGTTGTCTCATTTATATTTTGAAATTTCGAGCTAAGAAAATTAAAAAGGTTACTGTAACAACAGATTCAGGATATTAAACTCAATCAAATTCTATAACATTTTGATGATGATATGGATCAATGGATGTCACCCCGTATGGTCGAAGTACACTCCACGAAGGATTTAGCATCTACTTTTTTGTGGGCAAATCTTTTAGCAAAGTTGACTCATGTACTAAATGTGTGCTTGCAAGATGGATGCAAAGGATATCGATTAATTTATATTACATCTTTTGAGTACAAAATGTAGCATAAAAATACGACTTTTTTCTACTTTGTAGTGAAGTCAATTCAACTAAATTAATTTTTTTGTTGATTTAGATAGACACCAAAACATGCCTAGAAGATCGACTAATGTCAAAAAACAGTTTCCCAATGATTTTGGAAAAAAACCAAAAAAACCAAAAAACCAGAGATTTTCCAATTTTTTGGTTTTTTTAAAAAACCAAAAAAACCAAAAACCAAAAAACCAAAGCCTTGCCAACCCTGGTCAGAAACCTGCAAAAATGAGGAAAAAAATTGAGAAAATTCTGGTTCTGTTCTGTTAGTCAATATGAGCTCATGAAAAATATATTGGTGTTCTACAGGAACGGGTGAAGCATGTTAACGATAGAGTTCTCAGGACTAAATCTGCTATTAACATTTCTGTGGTTCCGATTGGTCATCTAATTTTATTTAGTTCTTAGTCCGACTCCGGCGCGGAGCGCCGGAAAAATTTTTGGATTTTCACTTTCTAAAACTCTGGAAAATGAACCTTCATAACGTTGAGAAATGAATTAAAATCAAACTGATGAAGTGTAACTTGTTTCAAATTCCGGCGCGAAGCGCCGGAAAAATTTTCGGGTTTATATAAAAACACCGGAAAATAAATTTCTCCAACAGATATTCATGAGCAGAAGTTCTAAAATCGCAGTCTAGAATGATGTCTTCAATTTCCATCTTCAATAAACGCAAAAGTTAAGGTTGCAAACGTTGAAAAAATTCCAAGCATCGAGAGAATTGATGAGAAATCTCAATTTTGAGCGACATAATTGACTGCTAACGATTAGAAAATGAAACGAGTCAACCTGATTGATAGAAACTGTGAAGCATTAATTAGTAATTTGAAGTAGATATGCTAACGGCCGCGCCTGATAGAAAATAGTTAAGATTATACCCATGACCGGCGCGAAGCGCCGGAAAATTTATACAGCAGGCACTATTAACAGTCTTACTCACCGTTTTTTTTCCTCAAATGGGGTCTTTTGAGGAAAAAAATTTCGAAATGAGGAAAAAAATTTTGGGTATAGTTCTCATTGTGGAAAAATTTATGGGGAATTCAAAACTGAAAAGATGCGTTTTGGTGGACTTAAGCCGGGTATATACTTACCCGTACGCACGTGCGGAGCAGTTTTGCGACCTGCCAATGTGCGGCCAAAATGCGGGTTGTCAAAATATACTTCAGCCAAAAAAGCGCATGCGGCCCCATTGCGGGCCGCATTTGAATATACTTAACCGTACGCGTACGGGTGTGAGGGAGGGCTGGAAAATCTAGTACAATTGTGCGCCATGAGCAAAAAACGATAAATTACAAGTACTGTAGATTTTACAATTTATTTTCTAGACAATTTTTGATTTGATCAGCACTGTTCCCCCCCCCCCAAAACGGGGTTTTTGGAAGAAAAAAATTCGGAAATGGGAAAAATTTTTGGGCTGTTTGCCCAATGGGGGAAAAAAATTACCTTCAACACTAAATTTGATGCATTTTTACGCGTTTTACGGAAAAAAATCGTGAAAATTTTTGGCGCTCGACACCAAATTGTCAATATTTACTATTATCTATCTTCAGGGTGCATCTGGTGCGGACTTTAAGGGATCTACCTTTGTTGCTATTGTGTTTCAGTATTATTTTCAAGTGTCTAGAGCGTTGAATTGCTTAGTAGATAGTTTTAGTGTTTATTGTATTTGCGATTTTGAGTTCCTATTTCTCTGAAAGTACTTGAATATAAAATAATCAATCAATTCTCTGTTTTTAATCAAAAAGTATCAGAATAATCAAATGTTCGGTATCAAAAAAATCAAATGTTTGGAAATGGGGAAAAAAATTTTGACCTTTTTCCCCATTTGGGATATGGGTCATTGGGGGGAAAAAACAGTGTTGATCAGCCATTTTCTGACTGCTGGTCGGACAAGAAAGAAAGAAGAAGAAGAAGAAGGATCCGTCCCATGGCAAGGGGAAATTTAGATTAATGCATAGTAGATTGTATTTGTTTTTTTTTTAAATTTCAACCGTTTCATTGTATTTCACGTATCAAATAAAATGGATCATTTTTCACAAACTGGCTTCATACTGATCATTCACGTCCTCCAACATTTGCATTATTCTACTTCTGATCTTCAGCTTCCATTTTTGTGGATAACGGCCCACTGTGCTGGCAACGATATGTCCTGAAACACGAAGTATTTAAAATAGTAGACAATTCTTTATTTTATGCTAATTGTTCATTTTTAGATAAAATCCTAATTTCTAGCTGAAATTTGATTTTATTTTTGAAAAATTGTTCTTTTTACATATCTGCTTCCATTTTAAAAAATTCTTGATGAATTCATCAGAATTACCCAAAGCTTCATCTTCATCCGATTTATTTTGCGCCATTTTTACAGTATCGATAAAAAGCTGGTCCAACTCGTCCTTTGCTGCACGTTTTTTCTTCGATTTTGGCTGAAAAGCAACTTGGTGTTATCGAGGTTAGCGGATGCTCAATCGATGTTGTGCTTGCATTTTCGGCCGATTCACTGTGCTCAAAATCGCCTTCTCATTGACTAGTATCGAAATTTTTTGACATGACATGATCACCCATTTCGCTGTAAATGTCCCCCATGTCCAAATCAATGGCGCCAAGGCCTGCTGACGTTGTTGTTTCATTTAATGGCATTTTAAAATTAGTCCCACTTCTGTAAAATAGAGAACTTTAAAACTTGCAATTCCTTCATTCTGGGTAGATAAAGATTCGAATAAGACACGGGCCTAAAAGTTGGGAGGACAAGGGGGTAAACCCCCACCTACCTACCCAACTTTGAATCAGACAAGCATGGATGGGGGTAACCACACCAAGAACCTAGCTACCCCCCTTTTGCTTAACCCATAAAATTTGGTTGTTTTTGATAATTAAAAATAGAATTAAGCTGAAATTTGATAACATAATTTTGAAATATATTTCAGATGCATCATTTTCAAAGAAGAATTCGAAATTTCAAATATGTAATTACTGTCGAATATCCATACTTTCACGAAGAAATAAAAGCGCATTAAACAATTCCCATTTTGGCGCTTTTCCAGAACTGGACGCTTTTTTCAATTTCTTTTGAAAATTATCTCGTAAATATTCCCATTTATCGCGGCATGCGCTCCCTTAAATCATTATTTTCATTGAACCGTTTGAAATTAAGACAAAATTAAATGAAATTAAATCTTACGATCCAAATGTAATAAATGACCAATTTTCGTCCAATTTCGCTCCCGTAGTGCCGAATCCGTGTAATCTTTCGATTTTTTGTTCCAAAGTGACAGGAAATTTTGTATTTCTTCGATTAATGGGCCCACTTTATCTTTCGGGAACTCCATTTCCTAAAAAATACTCCAAGAAATATAAAAATAAATGACAACCAAAACATAAAACATATGAGCATGGCCAAACAATAAAAACATTGCAGATACATGTAATAGCACTCAGCGGACTGAGGAAAACGACTTTTTTAGGGGGGATCCGAGCCAACTCCAGGTACCCAAAAATTTCGTGTGTTTTCGATAAAAAAAATGTGGAAAAAGTTCTATTTTTTTCGAAGTGTTCCCAAAGATCGAGGGGGGTCAAGTTTAGGGGTGGATGGGGGGACAGCCCAGCCTTGGGTGCAGGCGCGGATTCCTCCCTACCCCTTATTAGATGTCTGGGGTAGAGTAGAGTCCACTCCCCGAGGTACAGAAAATGTTTTTTGCATAAAAGAACATTACGAAAAAAATGGGTGAACAAATCGCACTTTTGTCTTAAAAAAGCATAAAAGTATCACTTTCGGCACAAATTAGTCAAATTTTCGAAAATATGACTAATTTTTGACCAAAAATCAGTCATTTTTGACTAAAAAATGACATTCGAACATTTTTGTGTAAAAATTTGGCTCAAGGGGAGTCCCTATACCTAGGTGTACGATGACCCCAGCCAGGGCGGGGCACCCTATACCTGCCCATGCCGGGGCTTCCTATGGCACCCCTCCCCACCGTTTTTTTCCTCGAAGATTTTTTCCACATGAGAACCGGACCCGAAATTTTTTACCTCATTTTCCAAAAATTTTCCTCATTTAAAAAAATGCTTATAATGTGGCTATGGATGCTTTTTTTATGCATTTTAAGAGCATACCCAAGCATTTTGTTGTATTTTTTGTCAGAAACCTGCAAAAATGAGGAAAAAATTGAGAAAATTCTGGTTATGTTTGTTAAAAATGAGCTCATGAAGAATATATTGGTGTTCCACAGGAGCATGTAAAGCATGTTAACGATAGAGTCATACCTGTAAGACCTCCGACCAGTTGGGGGGGGGGGGTAAATCCGAAATTTTGGGGGGGGGGGTAGAAAAAAGTCGAAATTTTTCCCAAAAAAGGCCAAAAAACATACACTTTTTTCAAAATTTTTTTAATTTTTTTCAAACTGGGGGTGGGTTGGAGGGGGGAATGATTTTGGGTACTGGGTTGGCCAAGTTGGGGGGGGGGGGTCCCCCCCCAACCCCCTCCAAGTACAGGTATGGATAGAGTTCTCAGGAATTTATCCGTTCTATTGACATTTCAGTGGTTCGGATTAGAATCATCTAATTTT